>OZ010787.1:83702941-84089369 GCA_963932465.1 Maratus speciosus
TACTGGCACTTCCTAATCGTACTTCGTCTTCGACAGGACAGACAGGTGAATTCCTATTACAGAGGAGGGTAGGCAGTAAGTGAGTCCAATTTACAGTGGAAGTGGGGAATGGGGGCAGTAAAGTGAACATTTCCATCCAAGCGTAACAATTCATCTTCTATTTTACCATATACCCGGAATGTTATATGACATATTATCGTTAATGGCCTTATTGCTTTTTATTAAAATCTCTATGGATTCTTTTATTAAGGATAATGGGAAGTAGGAATAATTATACTTGCTTCATTAAAACGAATATTTAAATTTTACTGTAGGTTAAGTCTTGCTAACGCTGTGGTTTGCCCATTTAACTTAATGTCACTTACGTGTTCTTTCAATCTGTCCTTAAATCATGGGATGGATAACAATTTTGTTTATGTATTCATAAAGAAATAGCGCTCATCATCTCACAGTAATTTTATCTGAATCTAAAGAACTTAATAATTTGAGTTTCAATTACTACAGGAATACGTTAGAATAACTTGCACGGACAGCCGCTATAATTATAGGTGTGTGTTTTCTTTAAGTTAAAAAATTAAAGAGAATTTAAAGATGTTCAATTCCCATTTTATCCAAAGGATACAACATCGAATATATTAAAGTGATTTCATGCAATAGGTATGCAATTAAATAGTTCATATACTTCTCCTAATGTAATCAAACGGGCGAATTAATACAACAGATGCATTGCGAATTATGTCCTTTAAATTTGAATTATAAAGTTTTACATACATTACTCGCATTAAAATTGTTTATTATAAAATTTTAAATTCTTTCAAACAGAATCATCCCGAAAAAGAACACAAATGTGTACAATTTTCCATTATCAATTAATTATACACTCTAAAGTGACTATTCACTCCGAGAGTCAAAATATGCCCAAAATCTTTAGAGTGACTATTCACTCTGAGCAAAAGTGGAATCATTAACTCTCTGAAAGAGTGAATAGTCACTCCTAATGAAAATGGATGGGATGATGAAAAAATAATAAAGGGGAAGTGAATATTCACTCTAAATAGGGGTGGAAAATCACTCTTTCGGAGGAGTGACTATTCGCTCTTGCTAAAGGAGTGCGGTTTTTCACACCTGGTAGGAGTGAATATTCACTTTTTCATAGAACTGAATTTTCATTTTTTATGGAGTGAATTCTTTTTTTATATTTCTTTTATGGGCATTTTAAAAGAATCATATATTTTAGAGCATGCAATGAAAATAGATACAATCGTGGTAAAGATTGGCATAAAATACTTTACTGACGATATTTATTTAATTCATAGTTTATAACACTAATTGAATTTTTTAGGAAAACTTCAATTAAAGTTACATATGAATTAAATTAGATTTCTGACAGAAATAAACTAAAATATTTTATTCGTATCTTAACCCTTAATATTATTTCTTTCTTTTCAGATTCCCATTAAGTTGTAATTAATATTTTAATAATTCCCGTGATGTGCGCTGTGTTCTTTTTTTTTTTTTCATGTGTAATTCAAGTTTTAAATATTTAGATCTTAGTACATATTCATGCCTAAAGAATTTAAATCAAATCAAACGTTATTGTTTACTGTCTTTTAGTTACTTTTAAAGTTTTATAAATAACTGTATAACAGGTGGATGTTATATGTTTAACAACGTGTGATTTGATTTAAATTTTTGTTTTAAATATAAAATGTTATATTTTTAGGTTACTTTTCAGTAAAGTAAGCTTCAGTTTTTCGCTATTCTGCAGAACCGTAATGTTCTAAAATATTTTTAATTTTTTCACTAAAAACAGAATGCTTATGAACTCGCATCTTTTTCTAATAAGTTCTAAGCTTGATCTAAATATTAAGAATATGTAAGTTTTATTTTATGTGGTTGTGATTTGTCATTGTTTTATTAAATATCAACATGGAGTGTAGATTTTTTATATTATCTGGAATATGTTTATATTTTTCTTTTAAACATTTTCCTTAACTTAATCATGATTTCGAATTTTGTTCCGCTATTGCCGAAATATGGATATTAATGCAACAATTATTTATGGAACGAGATAAAAAGCCATGTTTAATTTAACCTTTTTCCCCGTATATATTGTATTTGGTGAATATGAGCTAAATTAATCTCATATGCTTTATGGGAAAAGACTGATCTAGTAAATAGGAAAAAGAAGGAAATATAAAAAGAAAAGAAATGACTGCATATCGCTCACCCCCAAGAAAAGTGACATATCTCGCAAAAAAATCATTTTGCATTTTATTCTACTAATAGGCCTGTCATACACTATATTGCCATTAACGACCGGCAACTTTCAATTTTAAACATTTTGTCGAATATTTAGAAATATACTTGACAGATTCTTCTGGAAATTCAGGATTGAAAAGAACAGGTATGACCTGATATTTAGCAATTTCGATTTGTTAAGGGTGGCAATTAGGGGGAGGGGGGGCAACAAAAAATCAAAGAAAAAAAATAATACTTGGGATCACCGTGTAAAATAAAATGCACGAAATGATCTACCGCTACCAAATATAAATAAACAGACATTGTGGAATATGTGTATTCTTTTGTGTAAGAATAGAACGTATATTAATAGAGATATAGCGATTTATTTTAAAAAATTAAAAAATTCTTGCATGTTTTTTGCTTATAACATGCAGGGTTTTCAACCAAATTTAACGCCGGTTTCAGAAAAATTGACAAAATATAGTAGAAACAATATAGTGTAATTTGAATATAAATATATCAAATATTTTAGGAAATATGAACAGTTGTATGAAATAATTTTTATCTGCGCATGCGCGAACGAAAACAAGGATCATTTTACATAATTTAATAGTCAACTCTATATAGCAACTTATTAAAAAAATCTAGTCAAATATCGTAAAAATTCAGAATGATATCGGCGTTAAAGTGAGAACATATTTAGTTGTTCTCTAAAAGCAGCTGAATGATAAGGGATTTTACACAAATAGTCTTTTTTAGGGTTTCGTTCATCTGACGAAACCCTATTCGTCTCGCTCCTCTGTCTGTCCGTCCGTTTGTCTGTCCGTCTGTCACAGAGCCCGTTCTCAGAAACTATATATGTTGGAGACTTGAAATTTTGCATACTTATAGCCGAAAACCTCACATCAAACGACAAATGATA
Organism: Maratus speciosus; assembly: GCA_963932465.1. NCBI lineage: Eukaryota > Metazoa > Arthropoda > Arachnida > Araneae > Salticidae > Maratus > Maratus speciosus. The sequence continues at coordinate 83,706,108 of OZ010787.1, forward strand.
AAATTTTGAAAAAGTTGTAAATTTAACCCTTTGGGGTCTCACATGTGTATTTTAAACAATCCTTTCTAAGTGAACCCCTAATTAGGTTGGAGGCATGAAATTTTGTGTACTTATAGCTGAACACCATCATGCGACAAATCATAAAATTTTGAAAAAGTCGTACATTTAACCCTTTGGGCTCCCACATACGTATTTTAAGCAATTCTTTCTAACTGATCCCCTTATTAAATTGGAGATTTGAAATTTTGCATACTTATAACAGAACACCTGAGGCCAGGCGACAAATCATAAAATCTTGAAAAAGTATTACGTTTAACCCTTTGAGCTAACACATATGTATTTTAAGCAATTCTTTCTAAGTGAGCCCCTAATTAGGTTAGAGGCGTGACATTTTGCATACTTATAGCTGAACAACTCACATCAAACGACAAATCATAAATTTTGCAAAAAGTCGTACATTTAGCCTTTTGGGCTCCCCCATGTGTATTTTAAACAATTCTTTCAAAGTGAGCCCCTAATTAGGTTAGAGGAGTGAAATTTTGCATACTTATAGCTGAACAACTCACATCAAACTACAAATCATAAATTTTTGAAAAAGTCGTACATTTAACCCTTTGGGCTCCCACATGTGTATTTTAAACAATTCTTTATAAGTGAGCCCCTAATTAGGTTGGAGGCGTGAAATTTTGCATACTTATAGCTGAACACTTCACATCAAATAACAAACCATAAAATTTTGAAAAAGTCGTACATTTAACCGTTTGGGCTCCCACATGTGTGTTTTAAACAATTATTTCTAAGTGAGCCCCTAATTAGGTTGGAGGCGTGAAATTTTGCATACTTATAGCTGAACACCATCATGCGACAAATCATAAAATTTTGAAAAAGTCGTACATTTAACCCTTTAGGCTCCCACATGCGTATTTTAAGCAATTCTTTCTAACTGAGCCCTTTATTAAATTGGAGATTTGAAATTTCGCATACTTATAGCAGAACACCTGAGGCCAGGCGACAAATCATAAAATCTTGAAAAAGGTCTTACGTTTAACCCTTTGAGCTACCACATATGTATTTTAAGCAATTCTTTATAAGAGAGCCCCTAAGTTGGAGACATGAATTTTTGCATACGTATAACGGAATACACCAGACCGCACGACAAATCATAAACTTTTCAAAAAGTCATATTATTTACTCCTCCGGGCTCTAACTTGTGTATTTTAAGCAATTTTTCTAACCTCCGCCCTTTTCACCGGGGAGCACCTTTCCAACTTTTGCCGACACCCCTTTGACCAAATCTTTCATATTATGCATCGTAGCCTTACATATTTTAGTTCCACTTTTTAGGGGCTGCTACTTATCTCGGGTGCTATGGGCCCAATCCCCTCGACTAATATATCTACGGATAGTATGGAAAACGGAGTTTCGTTCAGATAGAGGTTCGTTTTGAATAGAGTGCAATGTAGGGTGCAATGTAAATGTGTGAGGGGTTAAGTGGAATTGCGCAACCTAGTCCACGCAGCACCGCGCGCATGTTCCGAGGCAGATCCCCCCTTCCCCTTCATCCTAAGTCATAATGTCATATATTTAGTTTGTTGCAAATTTTGTCTACTTTCTGAATTTCTTGATACTTTTCCCCTAAAACAATAAAAAATGTTATTTTTTTAATAAAAACCTTTTTTGGAGGCTTTTTACGAAAATTGGGGGGGGGGGGGTTGCCGGGGAACATTTTGGTGGGAAGTTACAAATTCGGATTCAGCGACCCAAAAAACATAAAGGAAGCCGATTTCCAGAACTACCATTAATTTTGCTAGGTAAAATTCCCTATTGCCTGGACTATTAACTGACTTTCAGAAAAAAGTTAGTATTTACTGAGTATCAACGAGTAGATTTGGAAAAAATGCTTCGATTTTGATACTTCTTTTGATCATGGTATAGGCACGTTCTGGTGGTTATCCAAGAACTAAAGCATCAATAAAAAATGAAAATTTAAAAATAAAATTAAAAATTAAAAATGACAATTTGTGGAAAATCCGTTATCATTCAGCTGCTTTTAGAGAACTACAAAAAATTTGCTCACTCTAACGCCGATATCTTTCAGAATTTTTACGATATTTGACTAGATTCTTTTTAATAAGTTGCTGCATAGAGTTGACTATTAAACTATGTAAAATGATCCTTGTTATCGTTCGCGCATGCGCAGATAAAAATTATTTCATACAACTGCTCGTATTTCCTAAAATATTTAAAATATTTATATTCAAATTACACTATATTGTTTCTACTATACTTTGTCAATTTTTCTGAAACCGGCGTTAAATTTGGTTGAAAACCCTGCATGTTATAAGCAAAAAACATGCAAGAATTTTTTAATTTTTTTTAAATAAATCGCTATATCTCTATTAATATACGTGCTATTCTTACATAAAAGAATACACATATTGCACAATGTTTGTTTATTTATATTCGGTAGCGGTAGATCATTTCGTGCATTATGGAAGACGGTAGTATTTCGAGTGACGCAGCCTTAAGCCTAAAATCGTATCGTATCGTATCGTTAAAATCGTATCGTATCATAGAATTCGTAGATGGCGGAACTCATATATACAGCTAACTCGACATCAAAGAAAACGCGAAAAGCCGCCTTTTAATAACTCAGCAGATATATGTCTTATTGTTCTGAATTTTGTAGAACAGTCTTATATCTGCAGTCTAATCGTATACTGAAATTTTTGCATTTCTACGTGCAGTATATTTTGAGATCTAAATAGCCATTTTTAAAGTGAAAACGTTGGTATAATATCGAGGAAGTTCCTAATTTGAAAATCTCGAAAACGGTTCTAACGATTATTTTTAAATTGATACATAATATAAATGTGATTAAGGCGAAGTGAATAACACTTTTCTTTTTTCTGGGAAAACTCTCGTTCGTTAAATAATTCGATTTTTTTTTCTCTCGAAAATGACACGGGCGATTTTTTAAAAATCAAATAAATATGTTTCAGATGAACCAAATAACAATTTACTTGTTTCCAGCAAGACTCTTGTTCGTTTTATAATGCGCATGAAAAATCGGACTATATTTCTTCGCCATTCTATGGAAATTTCACCGAAAATGGATGACACTGTATTCATACACATGCTTTCTTTTTAACCACTTTTGGGGAGAAAAATTTTGTCTTCCCACTGGCTGAGTGGCTAAGGGCCATCGTTTGCTGCCCATAGGATAGGCAGTTCGATACTCTGTGGTACGTGTTTTCACATGTGAATGTTTTTTTTTTTTTTTAAGTCTGCTAGTTGACCATTATTCTCAGTTCCTTTGTAATTTTTTTAATTGCTATTAAGTTAAATAAAATTGCAATTATAATGACGCCACTTTGATGATGATTATTTCTTGGCAATTTTTCAGCAATAAAAATATTACCCTAAATTTTATAAATATATTTAATTTCAATCACTTTACAAAAAATATACATTAATAATTATTATTTGAATATAAATCACACGATCAGAAACGTAAAAAAATAATTCATTTCAGCTCTTCTTTTTATATCATTTTTTATTATTATGACGGTCAATCAATATATAATCACTGACATCCATAATATTATTATTATTATAATTATTATTTTCCTTGCATAAAAGCTATTGTGATGTAATAATTCTTTTATAATAAATAATTTAGTTGAAATGTTTTATTTATAAATATCAATGAAGTTTGATAACCCCGAGACAATTCTTTTTATTTAACTTTGCAATATTTACAGTTTACATAATAAGCATATCAGAATTCTGGTGTCGCCATCTTTTGACGCAATTGCGTAGTATTATAGAGAAATGTTTGATAAAAACGTTGAAGCAGACAGTTTTTAAATCGAAGAATTATTTTAAGAGATATTTAATGTTAAATCTGGATAAAATTGTCTCATTAAAAAAGTCTCATAGGAAGAAAAATATACATGGGAATTTAATCATTTTCATTCAATTTAATCATTCAATAGAAACTCGAAGTTTGCAGAGTGCATTTATTATTCTTAACTTGCCTAATTTTTTGACGGTTTATTTCAATTTTAAATTAAAATTTTCAGAATTTCCAGAGATATTTTTTACATATTTTAGAAAAGGTTATTTTAAATTGTTGCCAAATGTTAAAACAGCGCAAAAAATAATATATCCTTTAAATTAAAAATTTATTCACACGTGACTATTATAAACAGAAAAAAATCCTTTTAAATTAGAATTAAATGATAACGTGTTAAAAGCAGGAAAATATTAAACATTACGTCATAAAAATTGTTTTTACACATGCTTACTTAAAATGAAAGAAAATTATAAAATAATCAATTATTTTCAAATTAGAATTAAATGATTACGCATTAAAAGAAGGAAAACATTGAAAATTACGTCATAAAAATTATATTTACACGTGAATATTAAAAGAAAAAGAAAATGTTTAAATAATAAATTTATTGATATGTGTTAAAAGTCGTAAATGGAGGAAATTACGTCATATTGGCCAAAGTGGCCAAAACAGTTTACAAAACACATTGCAAAACATATTGCAAAACAGTGTAAATTAAAAAATATATTTATATGAGAGATTTATTTCAAATTTCGAGATGATATTTTTAACTATAGTTGCTAATTTTAAGGTAGCACAAATAATAATATTATCTTTCTAATAATAAAAATATTTTCAGTTGAATGTTACAAAGAGAAAGGAAAGTTTGGTGAAAATTATGTCAGATTTAAAACGTTACATTTAAAATCTCTTATTTAAAATCATTTTCTTATAGCGTTGTTAAAAAATACCATAAAGCAAAGACTCTGTTGACTTAGTTCCTTTTATATTTGGTAATTTTCAAATGTTTAACTAATCTTATTTAATCAAGCAGGCAAACAGCAACTAACATCAGCTGATTCGGTTTTGAAATCCCTCAGTAAAAGGGAAACCCGTTTACAGTAAGATCGCCATTGATTTTTTAATTATACAGAGCAGCCTCGATTATTCGAGCTAATTGGGACTGTTAGTAAATCGGAATCGGAAATCTCGGTTAATAGAAACTGTGTCTAAAAACTCGCCGTGCTTGCGAATTTAACATCTCTTTTAAAAAAATATATAGAACGTTTTTTAAATAATAAAAGTAAATATATGTAAAGTTCTGTTTCACAGCTTAACAAATTTAAAAAGAAAATCAACTACCAGTAGTAAATTTTAAAATGCAAATTGAAAAATTTACGAAAGTTCACACAGCCACTGGAAACAAAGCATTGTTCGCTATTGACTTCTCAGGGTCCAATGTTTCTTTGGAGTTGAGGGCTTTTGGGGGCAGAAGGGCCTGTATAGCACGGACAGTGAGCTAAAGAGTGTGGTTATTTTTAAGGCTCATTCAAAAGGAAAAAAAAAAATCAGACTTTGTTATCGGCTCGGTTAACAGAAACCTCGATTAATCGAAGCTCGGTTAATCCAGGTTCTACTATAATTCAATCTTCCGTAATCTTTTTAAAGCAGATCAAATTAATGGACTTTAGCACAAAGTCACATAGCTGATAACTGCCATGCTTGTTGGCCACCTTTTTTTCAAAAAGTTTGCTTCACTTTATTCAATTAATGAGATATCTCCGATAAAATAAGTCACATTTTCCCGTTCTAAAATACTGGTATCCAAAAATCGTAGCATGTAACTGACACTACAAGTACTCATGGAACTAGACTATTTTAAGTCTGATTTTTATTATAGACTATATAAAATTATTAAAAATATATATTATGATAGGAACTAGCGGGCTTCGTCCGCTATTTACGTTACGGATATAAAAATCATGTTTTTTTTAGGGAAAAAGAAATAAAAACCTATTTGACGATAGGTTTATAAAGACACATTTTGTATTTGTTATATTTCCGGGGATGAGGAGGGGGGGGGCTATTTTGATTAAATATCGCAATTAGTCTACATGGCAGATATAATTATGATAGACACTAGCGGGCTTCGCCCCTCTATGGCGCCTTATGGGTCCAGCTTCCATAACTCAGAAACTACCTTTCGGACATCAATGCAACAGATTCCAAACGTTATAATTAACTTAATAATCACCCTATATAGCATTAAAGTAAATTTATGAGTACTGCATACTATTTTTTTATCGTAATTTCTGAAGACAAAAAATTATTTCGGTTCCATTCTTAGGTACTGGTCTGAAAAATTTTGAAAAAGGGGGGAAGGAGGGGACATGAGACTGTTGTTTTGTCAAACAACACAACGGGCTCTGGCTTATTCAACTTGGTTTTTGATGACTTCAATTGGAAGGTGGTTTGTTTAAAAGAGTGCGTTCTCTGCCCCATGAAAATTGGAACTATTGGTGCTGCATCTATGTAAGGATTTAATAATTATATATTAACATTTTGGATTTAGTAGTTTAAGGATAAAGTGTTTTTAAAGGAATATCAAATGAAACCCTCTGTGCGATCTGCGATTATACTTACCCAGTTGTTTTTATATACAAACTGCTATAAGGAAAATTGTAATAAAATAGTAAAAATTAAATCTGCATTAAATTCCATAAGTATCTTTTTTTTAATCATTTTATCACTAACCTCAAAAAAGTAATGATATCAATGCAAAAACCCTTGACAGGTTAAAAGTTTCTGACGCAGCACTTTATCTTATGCTCTAAGAATTTTAAATATGGAACTTAAAAATACTGATATCAAATTTTGAGTGACGTTATGCTATTTCTTAAAAAATATATTTGTATTTATTTCACCATTTTATTTTTGTTTTATTTATAATCGCATGTGCAAAAGTTATGTTCAACATGAAAAGCTGCATAAAATTTTATTCGCTGTTGCGTTATCATTTACATCTCTTATAAATTCAAAATATGTGTTTTAAAAGATATGATATAAAATTTAAGTGACGCCTTGATGTGACTTTAAAAGGTTTGTTTTTTAAAATTCAATTTAAATTATTTTTGACTTGGTTAAAATATTTTTTTTACATCTACACAGTACTTTTAATTTTCCAATTCACTGTTAAATATATCACTTTCATTGAATCTATACTATGCATTGAAATGTACTTATTTCAATAAATTGATTTATCTTTTGTGTCACGCTATTCAAAATTGTGAGTAAGATTTATGTAAATGGTTTATTTGCGTCAAACTATCCTTTTTCATACATTTCATGTAGTTTGGACACAGTGAGGCAAAGAAACCATTTACATAAATCTTACTCACAATTTTGAATAGCGTGACACAAAAGATAAATCAATTTATTGAAATAAATACATTTCAATGCATAGTATAGATTCAATGAAAGTGATATATTTAACAGTGAATTGGAAAATTAAAAGTATTGTGTAGATGTAAAAAAAAATATTTTAACCAAGTCAAAAATAATTTAAATTGAATTTTAAAAAACAAACCTTTTAAAGTCACATCAAGGCGTCACTTAAATTTTATATCATATCTTTTAAAACACATATTTTGAATTTATAAGAGATGTAAATGATAAAGCAACAGCGAATAAAATTTTATGCAGCTTTTCATGTTGAACATAACTTTTGCACATGCGATTATAAATAAAACAAAAATAAAATGGTGAAATAAATACAAATATATTTTTTAAGAAATAGCATAACGTCACTCAAAATTTGATATCAGTATTTTTAAGTTCCATATTTAAAATTCTTAGAGCATAAGATAAAGTGCTGCGTCAGAAACTTTTAACCTGTCAAGGGTTTTTGCATTGATTTTATTTTACAGGTTGATCCCAAGTATTATTTTTTTCTTTGATTTTTTTGTTGGCCCCCTAATTGCCCCCCTTATCAAATCGACATTGCTAAATATGAGGACATACCTGTTCTTTTCAATCCTAAACTTCCAGAAGAATCTGTGAAATATATTTCTAACTATTCGACAAAATGTCTAAAATTGAAAGTTGCCGGTCATTAATAGCAATAATAGTGTAGGTGCGTATTGCTACACAAACAGTTTCATAAGTGTAGCTATGCAGTAAAGCACAATATTACGCTATATGTCCATTTTTGACCACTGAAGAGAGGTGGAATGTGTGTGGTGGTAAAATTACCCAACCCTCTAAACCTCATCCTACGTCTTCATTTTTAAGGGTTTTATACTATTATGCAAGTTTTTATTCCTGCATGCAGAGCTCAGAGTTATAATTTCTTGTTACAATAAAATTATGCATATTTTCTTTTGCCTCTCCTGTGAAATTTACTTTTGTCGATATGTGTCACTTTTCTTGCGGGTGAGCGATATGTACTATTCTTATTGTTTGAAAAAACATTTTAAATGTAAAAAGTAGTTATCTATCTGTAGTTATTTTGCGTACTATTCAATTCATATTCACATGACAACAGACTAAGTAAAAGGTTTTGGAGACGTTTGGAGAATATCATATTACAACAGGATTTAACAGATATATTGTGTAGTTTCTAATATTTTTTTTATGTTTTAACACACATGGTTCGTTCAGAAAAGTAACATACATTTTAAATTTAAAAGTGAAATATATGTTTAAAATAAAAGAACCGCCAGCGGATCAAAGAGAATTAGGCAAACTTTTATTATTATTTTTGTTATTAAATGCAAAAATATAAATGAAGTCATCATAAGAAATACCGGGTGTCCCAAAAATGACTGATGGATTTTAAAATTCAATAACTTGCACACGGTGACATATATTTAAAAAAATCTTACAGGAGGGTTATGTATGATGTCAGGAGTTTTTTCACTCTGATTCTTGATTTTAGTTCGAATTTCAAACAATAGATGGTGCTGAGAGCGTTAGGTGCTCAGTCCAGACCCGCTTTTTCGTACGTCGGTTTCCATTCAATACATTTCAAGCTCCTTTTTTCGCCTTGAAGAAGAAAGAGGCCGAAAAATCGAGCCTGGATTTAGCGGTTATTGCTTGCAGCACCATCTATTGATACTATGTGTAACTAAAACTGAGAATCACAGCATAAAATCTCCTGACATCTTACATAACACTCCGCAAGAATTTTTTAAATATCTGTCACCGTTTGCAAGTTATTGAATTTTAAAATCCATCACTCATTTTCGGGACACCCGTTAGATAGACATATACCATCGTTATTATATGTAGATAACAACAAAAGTAATTGTTAGGACAGAATAATACTCAATGAAAAGATATGTACTATCAATAGTACGGCAGACCCAAACTGGTTAAAATATTTTTCTTAAATAAACATTCAACTTATTTTTTTTTTTTTTAAGCAAATACATAAAAGCAAAATATCTAGTTTTGTTTTTTCAAATAATAGGTTAGTTCATGTTTCAGAAAATGCTGTTAAAATATCTTCTCTCAAAATATTTTCTGCGGAATAAAATCCATGAAAACATTTTTGTTTTTCCCATAGTATTTGAGATATTTTCTAACACAAGAATAAACTACTTCAAAACCACAATTTAAAATTTCTTTTTGTATGAATCTTTGGTCTTCCTAGCGGAATCAAAACTCTGAAATAACTTCAGATAGCTTTAAAGATTTTTCAAACCATGTAGTAAACTTTTCTGTTTTTCGTCTACAGAATTTTCGTCTTCTACTTGTGTGTTAAACAACGCCTCGATAACTTATTTCGACATAATTTCAACCGAATTTTGACATTATATTTGGATTCTTCAGAAACTTTTAACTTCAGATATAATACGGGAAATCAATTATTAAAAATGTTTAGGAAATATGCAGTTTTAAATTTCCAACTCCTAATGTCAACGTCATTTTTAATCATTAAAATACTGATTGCAATGGGCGTGGGTTTTAAATAAAAACTCAAAAACTATACTTAGCGGAATAAGCTGTAATTTTGGATTTGCATATTTGAAGTTTCTGGAAAGCGATTTCTATTTTTAAAAAACTCAATGTATACATTCATGATTTTTTTAAATTAATTTCAAAACATATTTTTTTTTTCGAAATTAATTCCACCCACCCCTCCAAAAAATAACAAATGTAACCTATCAATGTTTTTAATATAAATCGATTTCCAGAAGCTTCAAATATGCGAATTCAAGCTTATAGCAGATTCCGTCTCGTAGGTTTTGATCTACATTTTAAAATCTACCTGCATGGTAATATGTTTTGGAACGATTAAAAATGAATTTAACATTAGGAGATCCAAAATTTAAACCTGCATAATTCCTTAACTAATAACTTCCCGTTATTGTCATAATGACTTCTATTTGGTATTAAAATTTAAAATTTACCGAAGATTTCAAATATGATGTCAAATTAGGTGTTAGTTTTGAAATTTTCAAACTTTTGTACAATTTTTACATGTAAAAGACCCCATAAGAATAATTTAAGTACAGCACTAAAATATAGGTCATAATATTAATCAATTGGTACCAGTCACATTTTTATACGATCATTTACTCCAGAGTTAGCATGTCTCTTTTTTTGGAAGGCTGTACAACATTTTCTACGGTATTTGCTTCAATTAATTACTGCTTGTTGTTCAAATCCATAACCGTTTTCCTATGTATTGAATGTTTAATATTTTCACCAGCTGTAATTAAATCTTAGTTTTGTTGTAGATGTATTTTGAAGCCGCCGAATGAAACTTACAATAAATTAGCGTATTCATTCGGCAATCGTTCGGTCTGTATCTGTTAGATTTACGTTTTAATTGAAAAAAAAAAATCACTGATTTGTATTTATATCTGTTGCTGGTACAGGACGCGCATTTTTGGAGGGGTTTTAGTCAACGAAGAGTTTTACAGGAAACATTTATCTATATCTTTGATAAATTGCATTTAGACACATAAACAAATCCCTTTTCTTATTAAAAATGCGTAAATGCTCAAGTATGCTATGAATTAAAAGGGGCCCCCCGAAATTCTTAAATTTATAAAATCTGAAAATTCGTTTTAGTGACACTTAGGAAATGACATATAGGGGAGACCGGGGGAATGGCGACACCTTAAGGGAATTTAAATTTTTTCACCTCGAAAAAATGTTTATTTTTTATTAGTAAAAATTCTAAAGCTGAATCATGATCTTTAGTATCTGTATAAATTTAACCGTAATCATAACTGTAAAGTAAGCATATATAAAAAAATATTTTTTAAACCTCTGCACAGTGGCGGGATTACCCAGGACACTGGGGTAATTCCGCCACTGTACCGGGGTAATGCCGCCACTCTTTAATGACCTAGTACATGCATCAAATGGATACTAGGAAACACATAACCTATTGAAAATAGTTAGAAAGTAATGTAATTGAGCAGAATAACGGTTAAGCTTACAATTTACTTCATATTGCAAAAGTCACTCTGCTGAATCGGCTCCACTACATTAAAATGAGGCCATTTCTCACCCGATTTGCATGGCGGCGGCATTACCCCGAGAGGACAATATGGCGGAAATCCCAAGCAAAGCCGAAAGAAGAACCGAACTTGTTCAACACATTGCATCAAAATGTCGGCGAATGCATGTAGATTACGGGTCATATTATCTTAAATACCTAATGTTACAATAAAAGGTGCTTATCTCTACTCATTTGAAGCTCCAAAATAATAAGCAACTAGATGAAAACTACATTTTTCACTAGAACAGACGAACGACGTACAGCAAAGTCACTCCCACTTTAGGCACTGTTTATATTGTTGGCCGCTATAGTGCAGGCACATTTACTATCTCAAACTGCCCTTAGTTTTTAAACTAGGTGGGGTGGCGGCATAACCCGGGTTGGCGGCATTCCCCCGGTCTCTCCTAAACCACAAAAATGCTAATGCTAACAAGAAAATAATCCAACATGAGCTAATTGGGTCTCCCCCAAAAGCTGAGCTTTCGTTAGTGTTGAAAACATGACAACATTATACGAGCCAAGTGGGAGGCTGAAATGACTATAGCTATAAGATCTAAAAATTTCTTTTTAGAGGCATTTTGAAAATTATAGTTGTATGAGAAAATTGTTGACTCCCGAATCCTGTTTTATTGTATGGAAAGATCGTTTGAATGTCAGCTTGAAAACTAAGTATAAAATAAAATAAGTTAATGTTAAAAATTTACCTCACTGTAAGCCCTCCGGCGCTCCCCAAACCTACATAATTATAGGTAATTATCTAAAAAAAATTTTATCAAAAATTACGCATCAATTAAAAATACGGTAATGCGGAAAACAATACTGCATTCAATGACCGAAGTGAGAGCCGCAGAAAGCTGTTTGAGGTCCAAAGCTTTCTTTTAGTGTCACTTCGTAAAATATGTATAGAATAAAAAAACTAATGCTTGAAAAATTACTTCACTATGAGACAACTGAGGTGCCTGAAACTAGAATAATTGTAAGATCTAAAATTTTGTTTTAGCATCAGTTTGTAAATTACGTATAAAAACTAATGCTAAAAAAATATTTCTCTATGAACTAACTGGGAGTCCTCAAAGCTCGTATAATTATAAAATCTGAAAAATTGTTTTAGTGTCGCTTTGAAAATCACATATAAAATAAAAATAAGGCAATGTTAAATATTTACCTCCTTATAAGCCAAACCGGGCTCTCGAAATTTGCATAATTATAAGATTTAAAAATTAAAGTCATTTTTAAATTTAAGTTATGAAAAAAAGACTATTGCACTATATGGACCAAGTGGGGTCCTCTGAAATCCGTACATTTATAAAATCTTTAAACTTGTTTTAGTGTCATTCAGAAAAATACGTTTAAAAAAATAACCTAATGTTATCTCTTTCTGCCATTTTTGATTTAAAAACATTCAGTAAATAAAGCAATAATATTTAAATATATACGAAAAAATATTCTAATGAAGGCGGAAACACTATTTGATGGGGGGGGGGGGGGAGGGATTGTAGTAAGACAAAAATGTACCCTTTATTGATAATGTATTTACGATTTAAATATTGCAAGCATTAATTATATTAACGTGATTTCAGGTAGCTTCCATTACGAAAAGTAAAAAGTTACCTATAGCAGTCGTCCGGAGTGAAGGAATGACAGAAATTTCTGTATATTTTCACTGATGATGACCACCCAGACCCCAAAACTACGCCCTCCCGTTGAAATGTGCACACATATATATATCCATACATGTCTTTCAGTTTCACACATGTGAAATTATTTTATTTAAATATATGTATAAGATTTTGTAAAGCTGTAACTATCGTATTTCTGAACCGATTGATATGAATGATTTACGAAGGTCATGACAGAGTTCGTTGGCCAGCTTCATCGCCATCTTGTTTCAAAATTGCGGCACTTGAAAATGTTTTGAATTAAAAAAAAATTAAAAAGCTGTACAGAACAATTAGAAATTGAACATGTTTTTCCTTTAAGTGTTTGACTTTGATACAAGGTTTCCAGAGTATTTTTTGTTTCGCCTTTATTTAAAAAAAATAACTGATAGACAGCAGTTTGAAATTCTAGGGTGGTTGACATTTTGATACAATCTGATATTTATCATGCTGTAACTCCCGTGTCTATGAACCTATTCGGATGTGGCTGTGCATGTGTGCATAGTCATATTCTCCAGCGTCAAATTTTTGCCTTGCAAAATATCGCCAGAAATTTGGCAAAATTCTCATTCAACTGCAGGATTGACGAATACTGAGAATGATTCTTCTATAATCAGGTTCCACGAATTTTAGCGTCGGGTGTTTGAGTAAATTTAGCTGAATTTTTAAAAACAAGGAATAAGGTAACTACACTTTTCTCCCGGTACAGGCCTGAAGAACTTTTTTATTTTATTTATTTATCTTTCTTTCGACATGAAATTTTATTGATCTGAGATTTTCAGATAGATTTCGTGAGAAACACTACCTATTACATTCCCCCCTATGTTGGAATTTCTGAAAAAGTTTTGCAGATCAGCACCGATCATGACAATTAGAACCCAAAAGATTTTCAGATAGATTTCGTGAGAAACACTACCTATTACATTCCCCCCTATGTTGGAATTTCTGAAAAAGTTTTGCAGATCAGCGCCGATCATGACAATTAGAACCCAAAATCACCCCAAGTAAAAAAAATTATATATATATATATAATATTCTCTTATGGACACGATAACGTTCAGAATTCTGTACAAATATTTTCCAAACTGATACATAAAATCAAGCGGTACAAAATCTCGGTCAAGTTCGTTAATGGTCCAAAATCGGACGAAGGGTGGAAATGGGAATGGTTTTTGTGAAAACAGAAAAAAACCCATAACTTCTTAATTAAGATACATATCGAACCAGTTTAATGTTATTATTACTTCGAGAAAAGGGCCAAAAAATGTCCTTAAGGGCAAAAAAATCAAGGGGTTTTGCGAAGAAAAAAATTCATAACATCGTCAATTCTCACGATATGATATACGCTTAAATTTCTCATAAATCTTCTTAATATTATCTACAAATTTGACACTGACAAATTTTTGATAGGACCAACTATTGCAGCATAATAATAATAATAATAATAATAATAATAATAATAATAACAAAATAATAAAAAATGAAAATGAAAATAGGAGGGGGGGATGTTGAAGATGAAAAAAAATCATAACTTCGTGAATTCACAAGATTTCGCTTAAATTTATTATAAATTTCTTAATGTTGTCTACAACTTATATATTGACAATTTTTTTATAGGACCAAGTCTTACAGCAAAAAACAAAACAAAAAGAAGTGGGTGTAAAAAAAAAAATATTACATTAACATGATTCTGGTAAAACCAACTCTTACTAAAAACTGAAATTAAAAACTCGTCAAAAGCTGACAGATAAAATGGTAAACCTGGGTTTATCTCTGATCTTGATTTAGTTTTTGTTGATGAAATTAGTACTTAACTTCGAAATCTAACTGTGCCTGTAGGCCGAGCAGGAAGGGATTTTTTTCAATAATTTGCTTTTCAAATGAAAGTAGCAATTGAAAATACGCAAGATGTATTTCACATATGAAAAGCGGCAATTTAGCAAGTTTTAAATTTTCAGAAAAGAAAGATAGAAAAAAAATGTAGGGGTGACCGGTTGAATGCCGCCAACCCGGGTTATGACGCCACCCCACCTAGTTTAAAAACTAAGGGCAGTTTGAGATAGTAAATGTGCCTGCACTATAGCGGCCAACAATATAAACAGTGCCTAAAGTGGGAGTGACTTTGCTGTATGTCGTTCGTCTGTTCTAGTGAAAATGTAGTTTTCATCTAGTTGCTTATTATTTTGGAGCTTCAAATGAGTAGAGATAAGCACCTTTTATTGTAACATTAGGTATTTAAGATAATATGACCCGTAATCTACATGCATTTGCCGACATTTTGATGCAATGTGTTGAAGAAGTTCGGTTCTTCTTTCGGCTTTGCTTGGGGATTTCCGCCATATTGTCCTCTCGGGGTAATGCCGCCGCCATGCAAATCGGGTGAAAAATGGCCTCATTTTAATGTAGTGGAGCCGATTCAGCAGTGTGACTTTTGCAATATGAAGTAAATTGTAAGCTTAACCATTATTCTGCTCAATTACATTACTTTCTAACTATTTTCAATAGATTGTGTGTTTCCTAGTATCCATTTGATGCATGTACTAGGTCATTAAAGATTGGCGGCATTACCCCGGTACAGTGGCGGAATTACCCCAGTGTCCTGGGTAATCCCACCACTGTGCAGAGGTTTAAAAAATATTTTTTTATATATGCTTACTTTACAGTTATGATTACGGTTAAATTTATACAGATACTAAAGATCATGATTCAGCTTTAGAATTTTAGGTAGATTTCGTATGAAATACTACCTATTGGGATCGTTCCTATGTTGGAATTTCTGATAAAATTTTGCAGATCTACACCGATCATGACTCCTAGAACCCAAAACCACCCTCAGTAAAAAACTTTATCTATCTATCTATATATATATATATATCACTTTCTTCTGGACACGATAACTTTCGTAATTCTGCACCAATCTCTTCCAAACTGATACATAAAATCAATGGGCATAAAATCTCGGTCAAGTTCGTTAATGGGTAAAATCGGACCAAGGGGAGGGAAATAGGGAGGGGTTTTGTGAAAACAGAAAACCCCCCATAACTTCTTAATTTTTGTACATATCAAATCAGTTTAAAGTTTTTATTACTTCTAAAAATAGGGCCAAAAATTTATGTATCACAGATTTTTGATAAATTTAAAAATGCGCTCAAGGGGCGCAAAAATAGGGTTTTTGGGAGAAAAAAATTCATAACTTCGTCAATTCTCAAGATATCAAATTCAATTAATTTTATTAGAAATCTCCTTAACATTATCTAAAACTTTTATATTCACAAGTTTTTGATAGGAGCAATTCGTACCGCAAAAAAAATTAAAAACCAAAACAAAAAGGGCGTTTGAAGAAGAAAAAAATCCATAACTTCGTCAATTCTCAAGATATAAAATCCCCATGAATTTATCATATATCTTCTTAATATTGTCTACAACATCTATATAGACAAGTTTTGGATAGGACCAATTCTTAGAGCAAAAACAAATTAAAAATACATACCGGTTGAAGAAAAAAAATGATCTTAGTAAGGGTGTATTCAAATCCAAACTGCTTATTTTCTGACTCATTTTACAATTCATTTTTGCTCTCAAAGGCTTCCAATTGGTACGTTTTCTTACTGAGAAACTGTATAATGTACCGTAATGGTCGATTTTCTGATAGGGGCAGAATATATTTTTTAAAATGCTGTTAAAAAGGGCATTTTGAACCGAATTTACCGAAGCGGATTGTGTTGGAAAAATCATTGCATTAAGGATGCGCTTAAATCCAAACTGCTTATTTTCGGACTGGTTTTTAAATTCATTTTTGCTCTCAAACGCATTTAATTGGTAGATTCGCTTATTCAGAAACTATATAATGTACCGTAATAATAGATTTTTAGATAGAGGCAGAATATATTTCAAAAAATGATGTCAAAGTGGGCATTTTGAACGGAATTTCCCGAAGCGATTGTGTTAGAAACGGAAAATATTGTCCTTCTGAGAAAATAATTGTTTATATATCAAGTTTTAATTAATTGAACAAAAAATAAAAACACCGGCCGCTTATAAATCTCTTCAAAAATCACGTCAGCATGTTTCATATTTTTTTAAATTAAAAATGAATCTGGAATTATGGCAGAAAATTTCGAGTTGTTGAGCATGGAAAAGTATTTTTTTTTGAATGCCGCCCTAACATGATTCTGATAAAACCAGCTATTATATGAAAATGAAATAAATACTCGTCAAGAGCGGCCAGATAAAATTGTTAAAGTGGATTTATCTCTAATCATAATTTAGTTTTTGTTTGTGAAATTAGTATATTTGACTTCGAAATCTACCTCTGCCTGTAGGCCGGGCCGGCAGGGATTTTTTACTATTAACCCGGGGGAACTCGCTGCATGAGATTTTCTCTCACCGTCGTACTTTTTTAAGACTCTTATTTAAACCGTTTTTCATTTTAATTAAAATTTCAAATGTTATTTCAATTATTTTACCTCATGTGAATAAAAGTACTAAGCCAACCAAAAAAAGTTGATATTATATGAATGTAAAGTAAAAGAAAAGCAATTGGGCATTCTCACTAGCGAGTTCTCCCGGGTTAAAAAATAAACATTTTTTCGAGGTGAAAAAATTTAAATTCCCTTAAGGTGTCGCCATTCCCTCGGTCTCCCCTAAATACGACGAAAATTATCCTTACATAGCAAGATAAAGTTATTTGTTTGTTGAATGTAGAACTAGGCCTTTTTCAAAGTTTAGAACTATTTCTCTTTTTTTTTCAAAGATTTCATTAATGAAAAAAATATTTATTCTAATTATGACAACCCAGGCTACTGAAAAATCCAAGATCTGTGTAAGCTTTCTTTTACTTTTTTCATTCTAGCTCCGAAAAACAACGGAATTAGCTGTAAGTGGATGATCAAAGAAACAACCAATCTCCAGGAGGACAAAAGAAATGCAAGTACCTACTGAGGCTTGTGGCAAAATCAGATATCATGACGCCATACCAGCCTTTTCGGTAGAA
The DNA here is from genome assembly GCA_963932465.1 of Maratus speciosus. Lineage (NCBI taxonomy): Eukaryota > Metazoa > Arthropoda > Arachnida > Araneae > Salticidae > Maratus > Maratus speciosus. The sequence continues at coordinate 83,724,113 of OZ010787.1, forward strand.
ACTGAATAGTTATCTGATGCACCCAATACAATGTCCAAGATTAATTGCACTTAAACTAAATGACCTTTGGATTTTCTGCTATCCCTCCCAATACAGCGAAAAAAAGTTAGGGGGAAAGTTGCTTTCTTATTGTAATGATTAACATTTCCAATCAGTCAGGCAGCACCTACCTCCATACTTGTCAACATCCGACTTAACTTCCGGAAAATGAGAGTTAATTTAAACCAGGTTAAGTATGTTTCGAACCAGAATCATTTTTAAAGAAATGATATCAAACTAGTTCCACGTGGAAACGGGAAATTAACATGCTAATGATACATATAAAATATTTTCCAGTTAGAGACCTGATTAACCTGGTTTAAATGAACTCACATTTTACGGAAGTTGGAAAGTATGTCTACCTCTCTTAGTGGATAGTTTAGCATATTCATGAAATGACTTTTATGTTTAACGCTCTAATGCCCATTTTAGCATATCTGCTACCATATGTTCAGCTTTAATTTTTCGAAGGAAATTTCATAAATAATGTATATTTTAAGTCATTACAATAATAATTGGACTGTTATGTAGCATTAGTTATAAATTTTGAATGCAGATGGAGCACTAAATAAGAAGAAAAAAATAATTTGAAGCAAATGTCTAACAAATAGGACAAAATTGCATTGAAAGGGGTAAGTTTTTGCTCAAATTTTCAAATATTTTATTGAAATAAAACCAAATTCATATGATATATGGGGCATTCTCACAATCTTTTGACTTTCATGTCCCTGAATAATAATTTTTTACTTAATACCCTTTTTGTGTTTTTTTTTAAATTTCATATACTGGGGAACATCCCATTGCATGATTGTATAACAATAATAACGAGATAAATAAGTTTTGGACGATGTTGGGGGTCCAAATACCAGGAAAACTCATCTACCGTCCCGTGTCCCTGATGCTGATTTTTAAGTTTGGAGCTGTCTGGATAAAATTGTTTCAATAAAAATAATTCGATGTAATTTTTTTCTGAAACTGAAACTATTTTTTTATATAGGTATGTAGCTAAAAATTAACCTGCATACATTTTTAGGGTTATTATTATTTTTTAAACTCTGTCCCTATGTTTTAGATTCCTTACCATCCCTCTTCTAAAATTATACAGAAAATCATTTCAGATGCAGCCACAGAATTTTTTTAAGTTTTTTCTCACGCAGAAGTATGCTAGAGAAATAATGTCTAAAATTCTTTGGCAGGAATTTTACTGTAGAATTTAAATCAGCATTTAAATATCAATTTCAAGCATCGTGGCTTTATTGGTAGTCTCACCGTCCTCAAGGTTTATTCCTGCACTTTTAGAGGTTTAACAAAAAAAAATTAATTTAATCCAATGTTAACAACTGTTTCTAAAAATCAATAAATATTGTGGCTACCACTTTGTCTTAACATGATTTTCCTAGAATTAGGTGGTAATTTTCCTTACCGTTCCATCCTTACCGTCCCTTTTTTCCAATACCATCCCCTTTTTTTACCTTACCGTCCCTTCTTTAACATCCCTTTAAGACAATGTTATACAAAAATTCTGTATTAAAAGTACTACATTGTTATTATTTCTTATTTGAATGTCCTGTGCAAATTCATTATGAGTAAAAATTTATAAGAAAATAAAAAGTTATAGGGGTAAAATGGTAAGGAAAATGAAACTCGCAAGTTTAACTTGAACCTCAGTTAAATAAAAGATTGTTCGTTGCTGACCATTTTTTTTCTTTATTTTGAATCATTAAGGCATTCGTCTATCAGATTAAAATGTTATTTTAGCAAATTTAATTTCACCAGATTTTTTTCCCAAAAGTCAAAACATTGTGAGAATGTCCCATATACGTATAAAAAGAATTACTTCTATTCTCTGCACATAAAAGTTCAATATAAGTTTGCTTTTTAATGATAAACTGGAGTAATTAAAATCATGATAGCAGATCTTCTAACACGGGCGTTAGTGATCATAAGCCCATTGTAGCATTTTTTCTACCATATTATTTTCAAAGGAAATTTGTACTTCTTAGTGATAGCTTTGTACTTAAGATACTTGTTTTACTTTTAATTTACAAGCTCATGTTATTAAATAAATTCGAAATAAATTACTTGAAATTTATAATTTCCGTATACAATAAAATGATTTTTTTTCTTTGTGCATGTTTGAAATTACGAAATAAATCCGAAATTAATATTTTGAACTTTATATCTCTAAGTACAAATATAAGCAAACGTTTTTTATTGAGCCGTATCATTCAAGTTTATTATATTTAGTATGTTGGTACTACGTTGTATATATTGCACTAGCTGATCCCGCGCGCTTTTTCAGTAAGGCTCACGTTTTGAGCATCTTATCGCTAGAGTAACGGTTGGCGCGGGGAAGAATTCAACGTTCCTTTCTTGTTCGTGACGTCATACGCGTATCGAACAGCAACGCCATTCCTTTGCTGAGGGCAAAGAGATATCGCTTTTTTCATTTGTTTTAACGCAAATGTTATCACGCAGAGAATAAAGTATGACGAAATGTTATTTCACCGTGGTTTACAATTAAAACATTACTTAAAACAAAGAGCTTTTTCGGATCAAAGTGCTTTTAATTTCATAATACGGGATTATACTTAATGGTGGACACATTTTCAGAAAATTATATTTATTAAAGTGCAAATCCAAAATGAACAATCTTCATACCAATGAAAAGAGGAAGTTTCAAAGATTTTTAAAGTCATTATAAATGTCCAATGTGCCCACCGTTAATACTGAATTTGGTACGAAATGACCGCTGCACTGCAATTTGCGACTCACTTCTTCCGAACTCAAGAACGCAGAAAACAATGTGCTCCACAGTAGCCATCTCACTCACAACTGACAGTGAAACGAAATCACGGCCTATTGCCGCGCCATCACCTGAACCATCTGAACCATCACCGCTTTGAAAGCCGTACACTCAGTAACAGCAGATACGCTTTCTTGTGTATGGGTCAAGTTTGGCTATCGCGTAGATGTTTGCCGTGCAGCAGACATTGAACATTTATAATGTATTTAAAAAAATTTGAAACTTCCTCTTTTCATTGGCATAAAGATTGTTCATTTTGGATTTGTACTTTAATAAATACAATTTTTTGAAAATGGGTCCATCATTTAGAATAACCCTGTATATATAATTCAAACATAAGTTATTTTTTGAGTTCAGTATTAATCTTTTATTTCATTATTTTCTTTATTATATTATATTCATCATATTATTATATTCTCATTATATTTCATTCTTTATTTCATTATATTCTCATTATATTCTTATTATATTCTTTTATTTCATTAATCTGCTATGTTCGAAGAAATTGAGAAGGTATTTCATTTTTTAGGAAAAATAAAAACAGACGTAAAGATTTTCTTGTAATAAATATAATTCTATTGATAATGTTTTTATGACACAATTCAACTTAGTTTTATTAGAATTACTACCGAATTATTATTGTTATTTTTTTTTTTAAGCGGCATAATTGTGTGACGTGTTGATTGAATTAATAAAACGTATTTTCACTGAAATAATTGCTTAAAAATTAATTGTTTTTAATTTAATTGCGATTAGACGATAATAGGAAGTTGAAACTAAAATCAATTCGATTAGAATTAGATTGAACGATAAATCGTAAATTTTTAGCTGTATCCTGCAATTAAATCAATCAGTCAAAATAATTGCAAGTTGATGCATGCAATTAAATCAATTACCATTACATTTTAATACTGCTAAATCTTTATTATAATTTGAGATTTTATAAAAAAACATTGGTCTACCCCTAGTGCACAAAATTAAAAAAAAATTAAATTCTTCATTTTTTTTTTTATCATTTTTTTATTTTAAAATTTCACCATATATTTTAATACTATTTCGTCCTAGTTGTTTTATTTGTTATTTTAAAATAGTAATTCGTCATATATATATATTTTAAATCATAAACGAACAATGAAAATTAAAATATACAAAAACCTGAGTGAGACGGCGCTGTTTGGAATAAAATTCTCGTCTCACGTCTGGAACAACAGCTAGAAAACATTTCTGCGAATGAAATTACAGACTCGCTTAATGGTGACTAGAATAATAATGGTTATGAATAGTTAACGAAAAGAAAAGAAAATGTTTTGAATGTTTTTATTATTGAATGTTTTGGATGAGTGAAACCTGAAGCGTGTGAATGTGATAAATCGAGAAATTATCAACCAGGAGTCAGCCATGTAGACTATGCTCTCTAAATGCATTAATTGGTTTGCGAAATGGCAAGAGGATGCAGGTGCAACCCAAGTACTTTTATAACGTAGAATTCGTAATCTTGCTGCAGCAAAATCACAAACAAAACTTAAACATAATGTATAGCGGATTACTTGGGGCGAAAACAGGTATTACATAAAATACAGGAATTCAGTGAAATTCTACATTTGCCAGATGAACAGATTATCAGTTATACTTTTCATAAACAAAAGTACACAACGAATAACAAAAATATTTTAATTGTTCTTTTTTTATAAATTAACATACTGAAATGTAATTTTAGTAACTGCCTTGTACTGTCTTTCGATTATCCGTCTATTTCGATTATCCTCCACACCGCCATTCCCGTGAGGGACGGATAATCGGAAGTTTACTGTATATATATATATATATATATAGATAGATATATATAGAAAGAAAGATATATATATAAACAAAGAAAGAAATTGTTTTAGGTCATACAACATGTAAAAATGAAATTATTTTCACAAAATAAAATACTTTTGAAATATGGTAAAATCCCTCATATTTCATGTTAATCTGCCCATGGTAGCATATATGATACCATACAGAAATCCTATAAAATATAATAAAATGGCATTTTTTTCATATTTTTACTTTATTTGATCCACAATAACAAAAATAAAACTAAAAAATATTTTTTTCCTTGGCAATTTCTTGTAGGGGAAATTAGAAGGTTAAATGGATGTTTTCAGCAAAAAGTGGAAGGAATTATATTATGGTCAATTTAAGAGCATTTGTATTTGTTATTAAAGAAACTACGTCTAACTAACGTCACTTTCGTTACTAAACAACGGTTAATGCTGCTGTAAGAGAGAAAAAAGAAAACGATTTCCCTATTGATGTTATTTTACTAGTTAACCGATTTTATATTTTTTAGTTTCTTTCAAAACTGTGAATTTCTTTCTATCGTATATTTATAAATACGTGAAATAAGACTAAAAATTTTCTACTATAAATATCCCAAAATATTCACATTTTAGATTTTTTATACATCAAATAAATATCAGACAATTATCCAAAATTAATTAACCATTTCCAGTATTTCTGCGTCACCTCAAATCAACAGTAGGACATCTAGTAATAATCGAAAATGAGATGTCTGACGTGCTGATATCAAAAACTGTGTCTGCATGTAATGGAACAGTGGGGAATATTTATAAAACACATCTGAGCTATAGTATTAAACATAACTTTGTGTTTCACAAGTTGTTCCACTAGATACATACACAGTTATTCATAGCAGCAAGTCAGACATCTCATTTTTTATTGTTACTAGGTGCCCTACTGTTGCTCTGAGACGACGAATTATCATCGCGTTCTATGTCACAATCATAATCACTTATTGTAAAAAAAAAGGATTTTTAACGAAAACGCTGCCGTAGAGGTCTGCACGGGCTGGAATTGCCAGTCCCGGGCCCGGCCCGAACAAAAACAATCTTGGTCCGACCCGACCCGGCCCGGCCCGTTTATATTTTCCCAGTTCACGGTCCGGCCCGTACAAAATCAGTGAAAACAGACCCGGTCCGTGGAAAATCAATTATGTGAGGCTCGACTCATTATCCCCCCAAAAATCCAGGTTTTCTAAACATACAATTAAGCAATTAAGAGTCTTTTAAAGAATTGCATACATATTTATGAGATAATTTTACAGTATATTTTAAAATTACTATCCTTTCGCAAGACAGTAAATACACAATAGCAACATTAATGATTACTTAAAGTCTTAGACGTTTCAACATTCAAATAAGGATTCATTAAAAAATTAATGTAGCTTGGAATAAAAGAAAAAAATGGAGGGTTGAAAAACCTGATAACTTTTGAAGCTGTATAATAAAAAGCAGACTTGTAAAAATATTTCTCTGTCATTTAATAAAGCTTTTCTCATATCCAAAGGAGTTACTTTCTGACATATTTTTGAATTAATTTCTTTTCGGAAACGCATAAGATTGGCAGGTGTTCTTACTCAGAATCTATGTAATCGTTTAACGTTATCCATTTTTTTGATAAAGGCAATATATCTTTGAGAAAAAAATGTGAAGATAAAGTTTTGAATCGAATTTCCAGAAGCGATAGCAGGGGAAAGGAGAAAAACCTGCAATCACCTGACAAGAATCTCTTATATCTCGATAAGTAATTTATTTATAAAAAATGGAAAACGCTGTTCTATTCAAAATCCCTTCAATAGTCAGGCCTATCAATTTTATGCCTTTACATTTAAAAATGAGTCAGAAAATGTCTCTGAAAATTTCTCATTGTTGAGCAGTAAATTTGAGAACCACCTAAACGTATATTTCCAACGATTCCGTTAACTGAATTTCGTTATCGCTATTTATATTTTTGCAAAATATATTGCCTACGCTATACATCCTGAGAACAATAAAGTCCAGTTCCGGCCTTGCTCGACTATGTAGAAAAAAATGCAAGCCTGATCTCTGTCCGGCATGAGTCATCTGAAAAAATTATGCCCGGACTAAGACACCATTAACTGTCCAATGATGATATCTACGCTGGACATGTTACATTTCTGTATTGATGTTTTCAAATTACCATTGGCTTGTGACGCACATTTAAACTTATTCTTGCGAAAGTCAACTTCATTGAAAATGGCTCTTTCATCGGCTTCGATTAAGTTTTTATAGCAGGCCGGTAGGCCCGCTTAATTTTTGTTATCGCCCGGCCCGGTAGGCCCGTTCAATTATTATGTCCGCCAGGCCCGGTAGGCCCGTTCACTTATTATGTCGGCCCGGCCCGGGCCCGTTAGGACCTCTACGCTGCCGTTTAATTTTTCTTAATATAACTTTATTAAAAAAGTTATAATAAAATAAAATAAATGCACAATATTAAAATTTAATATTAAAACAATATTAAAAACATCCTGTAATTGAAAATAAGGCTATCTGTGATCTGATAATATGACTTCACTCAGGATAATTATTTGTTTCATAAATTATGTTTACTGAGTTTTGAAAAACAAGGTGAGCGGTTAAATAAACTCACTAAAACTTCTGTTAATTATTCATTAAACCTCAATCAAACGTTAATAAATAAAATAATAATAGTCAAAATAACAATCCAATTTAAGTTATATTGACAATGTGTCGTTTTTATTACGTAACATATTAATTGACATAAAATGAATATCCAGATTTAATAAATTAGTATATTAATTTTGAAGTGGTACAAATAAAAAATTAATATTGCAGCAGAAATGTAATTTAGGCTTGAAGTGACAAAAAAACAGTTTTTTAAATAATTGATGTTTTAAAATGTATCTATTTCATATTTTATCTAGATTAAATCTACAATTGTCTTCATTAAAAATAAAACGAGATTAGTGATGGAGAAACCAGTACTTAAGGCTACATCAATATTTCAACCTTGTTTCTAAATAATTGAGATGTTTTTTTTTTCCAAACATTTCTAATATTTTAAAATAAAAAACTCTAGAAAAATAGTCTCATAGAAGTATCTCTTATGACTAGTTGCATGGGATTTTGTACTGTAAGTCACATAGCTGATAACTGCTATGCTTGTTGGCCGCCGCTATTTTCTTAAAGTTTACTTGGCTTTATTCAATTAATGAGATATCTCCCGTAAAATAAGTCCATTTTCCGTTATAAAATACTGGTAGCCAAAAATCGTAGCATGTGACTTACATTATAAGTACTCATGGAAATAGCCTTGTATAAATAATCTTGTACGAGTAGCCAAAAAGGCATTTTAGGCAACTTTGCCTTCTTGGTGCTTAAAGTGCAATTTTAAATTTTATGTATATATTTGATTTTTAAACCACACAAGCTGGCAAAACGCGATAAAAATCTGTCATAAAATTTTTTCCCATGTATTTAACGAATATATCTTTGAAGTGATAGTTTCTCTTTTATGCTTAATGATAATAATAAAAAAAAAAAATACACAAGCAGGAATAAGTGTATTTTAAATGGATGGTGTCAGAATTATATTCCATGCGAAGGCATTAATCGGACATTTCCTCTTATCGTAAAATCTACATTAATTAAAACAAGTTTTGTCTGTCTGTGGGCGATAGCTAGATAAATCGACAGCACCTAGAGGTCTAGAAATTTGTATGAGGATAGCCGAAGTTAGTTCGAAACACACCCGAGACTCAGATTTTTCATTTTTAGGGTTCCGTACTTAAAAAGTAAAAACGGAACCATTATAAGGTCACTCCTGTGTCTGTCCGTCTGTCTGTCTGTCTGTCTGTCACAGCCATTTTACTCGTAAACTATGGAACGTGGAAAGTTCAAATTCGGGGAAGTAATAAAGACCATTGACCCACATATTTTCAGATTAATAAACATTCATAAATACATTCAGTAAAAATGTAGGGGGGGGGGGGGAAATTATGCTACTTGAAAAAAAATATCTTATTTGTATATCATGTGGGGTATCCTGTGAAAGTTTTCGTAACGCTGAACTCAAAAATACATTCTTTTTAGTTTTAGGTATTATACTTTTAAAAATATTGTCGAAAATGTAATGCAAAAATATGTTCCCCCCATCTAATTCCGAAACTACTGAAACTAAAATTATGAAAAAATTAGAGGTAGTAGATGATGTTAATATAAACCTTGCCGGAAAATTATAGTGATTATCCTAGGTCACATAGTTTTTGAGAAATTAGCATTTTTCTGTTATACACAAATTTCGATTTACGGGCATTCAGAAAAATTGTTGAGCATCGCTGGATATACCTGTCATTGCAGAAGTATAAAAGCATTGTTGATAATGATTTTCATAAAAAAATCATCAGTAATTAGCTGAGATATTAACCCTTAAAGATAGGCCAGTTTGGACATACATAAGAACAGGGGCGGCGTACTCTATGCCTAGTTAACAACTTTTAATGATATATATGTGTAATGTAATGTCCAGTGAAAGTATAAATCAATAAACGTCAAATTGTTAAAAACATACCAAGTCTCAGTCAGGGGTCTCAGGACTCTAAAAAGTGGAAAAAATGAAAAAAATACCCTTTTCAACATTTGATGTCTTAAAATGTATATGATTTTAAAACATAATTTTAATTGGGATGAAAGATATAAGTATGTTCTTTCATTTCATGTATTTAAAAAATTGCAAGATACAGAATTAGTACTTATAGCGGGCTCGAAACAGTTAGACTTTTGTCAAACAAAAAATTGGGATAACAGTTTACGTGCCGGATGACAAACTAAATATTGCAACTAGAATGAAAATTTTGGTGCTTACTTATACTTCAGATTGTAAAAATTTTCCAGAACTTAAATAAATTTGTATTTAAAGCATTTTTATATTTTTAATGCAATGTTGAATTTAGCTAATACAAAATTTTGAAAATATCAACAGTAAAATCACCTAAAAAATATTTCTTTGAGCAATAAAAAGGAAATTTTAGGTTCAGTTTATACAGACTAACATGAAATACATGTTTTGACAATTTCATGAAAAAATATTCAGAAGTTTTTGAGGTTTCCTGTGCGTTATGCAGGGGTCGCAGCATATAAGACAAATTTTATTGTTCTTACCAGTAACTTTTTTCAATAATCTTCATATGGTATAGTCCTATTGCATATCTTTTAAAAATGTTTCTTGTCGATTACTGATAAAACATACTGGTAAGAACAATACAATTTGTCCTATATGCTGCGACCCCTGGTTATGCCCAAAAAACACCATTTGGAGAAAAATGACTTCAAAGTTTCGGAATCACCGCTTCAGTTATTGAGCGGGTATAATTCTTAAAGCCATAACTTACGTTCTAACGGGAATTTTCAGGAAACAATTATATCAAATATTCAGAAAAAATAGGAGTTTAACATCTAAAAAAATAAAAATTTCTTACATTTTGAAGTTTTAAGACTCCTGCGACCACTTAACCATTTCTGGCGCGGAGTAATTCTATTCATAAACTTATGAAATAACAAACTGACACCAGAATTTATAAACGAATTTATTTGAAAATGCGAACTTGTTTATTTTCACTTACATGATAAAAGGAAAATTTTAATTAAATATTCTTAGTGCCGATTGTCTGTTTTGGAATTAAAATTAGGTGTCCTTTTTTTAAGGGCACCGCCCTCGAAAGGTATAATTAGAATGAATCGCATAAATACTGTGGGATTCACGATAGTTTGCAATGAGTATATCTCTCAATACGCCTCGAGGGACTTTAAAATTTAATTAAACACCTATCTGGAAAAACGCAGCACTGACCAAGACGGCGTTACAAGTTTGAGACCTCCTTTCGAAACGCGCTTAGCACAATGCCAAATTTAATCTGGAACAAAGGTTTTGTTTTAGCTACACTGTAGAAATAAAGGTTATTACTACGCTGAATTTAGTTTTATGAAATACCAAATGAAGTTTAACTATGCACTGCTTTTATTGTCAGTACCGAATTAAGTTCATCATAAACAGAATAGGTTAATATTTAAAAAAAGTTATACGAATAGTTATATTTGATATTATTTAGGTTCCATATATCTTTGAACTTTTATGGAATACCAATTTACACTTTTCTAACATATACAGTTATACCCATCCCTACGTTGTATAGTTTTTTATAAAATCTTAGTATTCTTTTAGCAACGGTTTTTTTTTTATAATACCATTACAAATTCATATACTTATTCTACGCAACCCTCTGTACGCGAGTAATGCTCGCACTTGACCATTTATTTGATAATTAGCCGAGATATTGATTAAAAATCATAATGAACGTCACGAAATGGGGACCCTCATAGCATGCATGGTCACAGTGACGTCGTTGTGACGTCACTGTGAGTCACTGTGATCACGTCACATCTGTGACCGAAATGCCACCACTCAGTGATGTCACATTGTGAATGAGATGTGAACTTCTTAGAAAACTTTAAAAAATTACAAAAAATCTTCAAAACATGTTGTTACTGTAGAATTTTATTTTTCTGGCAATAAAAAAGAATTGTTATGTCACTGCATGTAACGTAGGCCACGACACACTCACAAAACAAAATCCCCCCATATTGTAAGTCACAGTGTGAGAAAAATGCGAACTTCAAAAATCTTTGAAAATGAAGAGAAATGTTTTAAAAAGGCCCGAGTTACAGCGGCATAAGGAATGAAAATATATTAGTGGGTAGCAAGTAGTAAATTCAGACACGAAAAGATGGTGGGGGGGGGGGGCATATAAAGGAAAATGCACGGTACAAGTATCAACAAACTAGATTTTCATGCTATATTTTATCAATTTGATATCTAAGAGTGTGAAAGTATACTTTTTTTCCTGATTTCAATTTTATCTAGTATTGCAATTTAATATAATAATCCTTCTCTTATTCTTATTATTATAAAAGTCTTTCTCGGAAAAATGGTACGTGCTGGAGCAATTTGGATAACATATTTAGAATTAGGAATATTAAATATATACACTTTACATATTTAGTTTGCAGGAAGGAAAATTTTTAATTTATTTTTACCGACCACTGGTATTCGAAACACTTTTGTGGTTTCAAACTAAAAAAATTCTATTATAGTTAAGTCTGCAGCTTTTAATGAGCACGTAGAAAGAGTCTTCAGAGATTTGTCATACAGACATTTCATGCTTTATAATTTGCATTCAAGTCATATTTTCTCCTGTTAGTGTACCTATTTTAAGTAACTATTTTTTAAAATAATTCTACTTCTTTCAGACTTTAAAAATAAAATTAGCATTTTCCAAATAAAAAAAAATAATACAAAATTTATGCAAAACCCATGGTATAATTTATTATTCATATTTCAAATTTGTGTTTTAGAGCTATGACTGTAAAAAAAAGTTATTTTACGAATTGTTTTATTCTACAGGAAATTAACATGAAAAGAATGACGATTGACAAAGAAATTTTTTTTATCCTCGATATTTATTTATATCTTTTTATTTTTTAGGAAGATATTTTGTATTTATTATGTGTGAAACAATCTTTACTTAGAAAAAGGGAGGGGGTGGGGGTTAAAACTGATAAAAAGAAAAGGTAAAATACATTGGAAAATTCTTCAAATACAAAAATTTAAATACAGACAGTCTCATAAAATGATTGCACATTAGGGTGGTCACAAGCAACATGGGGAAAATTTTTTTTAATGTTTTCTTCGGGGGGAACCCTCCTAAAAGTTGCCAATTAATTAGAAAATGAGATTGGCAAAGTTTCAGCTCAAATAAATAATATTAACTCGTGCCTCATCGAGGTTGAATTCTTGAAAATTTGCAATTTTTGGCAAAAAATTGTCGTTTTTCTATCCTTACGTGAAAAAATATTTGTCTTAGAAACCTGATTCTTCTTTTATTTCATAGAAACTGTTGTTGCCTTGAACTTTTACTCTCATGAAAACTTATATTTAATAAACATTTAGTATTTTTCAGGACATCTCGTGAACTATACCCTCAAACTCTGCATTTTTGAAACATAGGTAAAAAATGACAAATTAAAAATTTTATTACTTTTGATAATTTTTTTGTATTATTTTTATTAATAGGCAAACATAAGTGAACAATTTTTGCAACTTTAAAAATATTTCACGAATTGTAATTGATTATTAATTATCTAGTTCTGTGTCTAGTAAGAAAGAGCTTATCGATTTGTGTTGCAGTTGAACCTCTGAATTTCTCTTTTTATTACAAGGCTGTTTTTGTTATCTGTTATGGTTATCTATTTTTAGAATTGACGAAACATTCCGTAAAACCCCTTCCCCCTCTTGATATGATGGCAGAAATGTAAGATTTTTTAAATTGGCCACATGTCTCATCAAATCATCGACAGTAAGCAGCCACGTAATTGTCAAGTTTTATGTATTTTATTTCATAATATTCGCAAAATGAACTGAACGCCAGAGAAGCTGCTAGACTTAGAAGACATCGACTCTGCAAATAAAAGTTTCGTAAAGAAAAAACTGAACTCATCAAAAACAGATTTTAAAATTTCCGTTTAGAGAGAACTGTTGTTCACTGGTGTTGAAAACTGCTTCACCATTTTTTGAATAAAGTAAATGTAGAGTGGATAAATGTTTTAATTAGTTGTGGGGATGAAGAACAGTTACTACGAGTTCCTCAAATTGAAAATAGTATCGGAATAATTCAGGCGAAAGTTGTATTTTCAGCAGTTGAAGAGTGGAAGGAAGTTTATAAAATCCAGGCAATATTTTTTGATACAACTGCAGTAAACACAGGTCGCCTCAGAGTTAACCTGCATTTTTCTATAGCAATTGTTAAAGGAAAAGTCTTCTGTGCTTACCATGCCGCCAGCATAATTTAGAAATTTTCCTAAAAGCTGTTCTTGATTGTAAAATGGGTATAATCACTGCCCCTCAGCCAGATATTTAAAAAAAAAAAACAATTCTGATTGGGTGATCTAAATTAAACCAGAGTAAGTATACAAATGTTATTGAAGATGAAATACTAGGTATAAATAGTTAATTCAGAAGTAATTTCAAATTTTCTTACAGGAACTCTAAAAAATTAACAGCTCAGGGATGATTATAAAGAGTTTATCCAACTTTGTTTAAATTTTATAGAACTCCTGCAAAAGACTTTTTTCAAAGCACCTGGTACTTTTAATCATGTCAGATGGATGGAGGCACAGGCCATTCATTCTCCCAAAATATATTGTTTCAGGGATCATCTTTCAATAACAAATTTAGAAAAATGAAGGTATCAGAGATCTTTTCTTATTTTTAATCAATATTTATGCAAAAGCGTGCTTCAATACTTCCACTGCCACTTTAGCCCCCAATTCAAGACCTGCAAATAATAAAATCACTTGTTCACTACAGAAAATTTGATAAATAGGTTACAGACAAAGCACTTGCTAAAATGATAAACCGCCTTTGGTATCTTAACTCGGATCAAGTTGCATTTTCATTTTTAGATAATACTCTGGTAAAAAAAGTCAACATAAGCCACCTTATCTAAATCATTACCAATTCAATCCTTTCCGGCGCAGTGTCCCACGCCGGGACCACCTACTTTTAATTCCAAACTTACAAACGGCACGAAGAATATTTTAATAAAAATTTGCTTTTACAATGAAAGGTTAAAGTAATGTGATTTTAATTTCTAAAAATGTTGTTTGTAAATTCCGGGGTAGACAATCATTTCATCCTTTTACGAACAGAATTTTTCTGTGCCGGAAAGGGTTAACGTGACAGTTGTAAGGGAAAATAATTTATTTTCTTTATTACACCTCCTTTCTTGTAACACAACTTTAATAATAAAATGCAATTGAGCATTATTTGCTCTCATTTCTATACTTCCTTTGCCCTTCCTTTTTTTTTTTTTAAATTCTTTCAGTTTAAAATTCGATTTTTTTCCTTTTCTTTGGAATTTTTTTTTAATCAAACACTTTATTGGACTTCACAAAACGAAAAAAAGAAAAACAAAAGGTGGAAAGCAGATGAAATGGAATGTTACAATTTTTTTTTTTTTCGTTTTATCATAAAAAGTCAATTTTTAGGATTCAGGTGAAGTCTGGTCCTGAAAAATGCGCATATTTTTAAATCTATACATTTTTAGAAAAAAATGGTGTGTGGTTCTTCAAAGCAAAACTTTTTTTTATAAAATGAGACCTGCATTATGTTTCTAGGTTCAATTGTATTCATTTCATGAAGGAAAAACAGCATTTTTTTGCGAAAAATCACGTTTTTTTCAAATTTAAACCTCAATGAGGCACGGGTTAATATTATCCAAATGAGCTGAAACTTAGCCAATCTCATTTTCTAGTCAATTGGCAACTTTTTGGGGGGTCCCCCCGAAAAAATTCGAAAATTGATTTCTTGTGACCACCCTATTGCACATATAAGTTCCATATCTGTTTATATAAAAGGAAATAAATTAACACCTGCCCCAAATCGTCTGCCACGATACCGCAGGGTAAACAGAGAACATTTTGTTCTAACAGATGCGGTAAGTTACTAGTCTAAAATGTAAGCTTTTGCGTGTGCTTTTTTTAATGGAAGAAAAAGACGTCGCCATTTTCGGATACACACGGATATTAATAATTAATTTATGGAGCTCAAAAAGTAAGTCTTATTTAATTTAAATTGTTTATTCCTGTCTTGTATATTTGGTGAGATGAGTTAAATAGTTTTATATTATACCTATAGAAAGAGACTGATCTGGGATTGTTTTTCAGATTAGAAATTAACATTATACTGAATGGGAAATGCCGGTTTACATACTATAGTAGTGAAACTTTTGAAAGACTTTTTTTCATTGGTAATAATATTTTAAATTATTATTTAAAATCCTAAATCTTCATATCAATGTTTTCAGATTTAACATTTGCCAAAATTATAAAATAATAGGAATTCCTTGTAACATATGGAGAGATTTTTGAGAAATTGTTAAATCTAACAATACATTTAATTCATCTATTGTACTTTGTTTTTGTTTAATAGTACAATTATAAATACTAATTATATAGTGTTTTTCAAATTGGTATATTTATTTTTTTAAATTGTATGTAAGCACGTTTTTGCTGTTCGTGATTTTAATCAAACATTTAATTGTAGACATTCAGAATCAGTTATTAAATTTTCTTCGATTGTAAACTCATTTTCTACTTTTTTGATACACGTTCGATACTTCGCATTAAAAAATAAAATATGACAATTAAGCATTGAAATAAAGTGTTTTTCATGCCTGATAACAAGTTTATAGATTAAACTGCTTTACTATACTTTTTAAAATTTGATATTTATAATATTTATAAAAAAATATTTATAATTTATGATATTTATAAAAGTTGATATTGTACTGTTCATTAGCGATAATTGCTGGAAATGCATTTTTAATTATAATATGCGCTTTTATGATTCACTATATTTATGCATAGTATATGGTGTATAGAAAAGCTATAATTCATGTACAAGGCTACACAAAAGTATACGTAAGAGTTAAGGGTTATGGGCTCAAATTGCTTAACGGTGTTTTTTAGATGAGTTATGGATTTTTATGTTGAACTGCATTTAATTTACTAAGAAATGTTTGTGGAATATGGATAAAATGATACACAGGGTCACGCAAGGAAATGGATATATGGACGTCTATAAATTATAATTTCTGGAAATGTGATTTCAGCAGTTTTAAGAGTGTTTTAATTTGAATTAAATTTTAACTAAATAGTGGCGTGTAATAAAGATTCTAGGTAAACTACAGGGTTGTACAAAAGTATTCAAGTATGTTTTCATATATTAGTATAAATTGCTGAATGAGAATTTCAACCTGTTATGCGTTTTCTTGCTAAACTAAATTTTCACATTATATACTAGTATATATCAACCTACAGATTAAATACAGGGCTATTCAAAAGAATTGGAAAACATATTTGGCTATGGACGGTAACTGCTGAAATCAGTTTTTCAAATGTTTTATGCGTTTTCTAAAATATTTACTTAGTTATCTTATTTACGTTATTTCCTTAAATTACGATGTCTAGTTAAAGCATTCTGGAAGCGTTGGAAAGTGCTTTATAATCTATGCTTAACGCATGATTTTTCTTACTTGTTTTTTCTATTTCCCATATCAGTCATTTTCTATAAATCATACCAAATCTATTTAGCTCATATTAACAAAATACAATATACACGGGAATAAAAAATTTAAATAAATATGGCTTATCTTATTCTCCTTTAAATAGGAAATGTATTAATATCCGTTAGACTCCATGTTCGTATTTAATAAAATAATAACAAATCACAACACATAAAAACTTACACATTCTTAATATAAAGCTTGAACTCAAGATCAAGCTTAGAACTTAATAAAAAAGGATGCCAGTTGATAAGCATTGTTTTTTTTTTTTTTCAGTGTAAAAATTAAAAGTATTTTAGAAGAATAGGACTCCAAAATAGCGATACATTGCTAAAAAGTACGGTAAAAAGATAATATTGTATATTTCAAACAAAACTTTATTTTAAAATTCATCACAGTGTTTATAACAAGAATCATCACAGTATTAATGCTTGGAAATTTTTCCAGAGAGAAACATTCGCCTTGCAAACAATATTTCAAATGGAAATCAAATTTCAAATTGATTGCTTAAAAGGCGCAAAAGCCAACATAGTGAAAAAAATTCCATAACGGTACTTGAATCCGGGCCATCAGTATAGCGCACTGACATTCTACCGACTAAACCACATGGAACGAGACCCAGCCTGGAAAATGTCTTACTATTACATGTTGGCAAGGCTACAAACGCAGCACAAGATGGAATATTTATCATGAGCCACCGACATGGGGCAAACACTAAACTTAATTAAATCCAGCAACGATTCAAACTATATGAATACTTGGAAATTTTTCCAGAGAGAAACATTCGCCTTGCATACAATATTTCAAATGAAAATCAAATTTCAAATTAAAATTGCATTTTAAGCAATTAATTTGAAATTGGATTTTCATTTGAAATATTGTATGCAAGGCGAATGGTTCTCTATAGAAAAATTTCCAAGTATTTATATAGTTTGAATCGATGCTGGATTTAATTAAGTTTCGTGTTTACCCGATGTCGGCGGCTCACGATAAATATTCCATCTTGTGCTGCGTTTGTAGCCTTGCCAACATGTACTAGTAAGATATTTTCCAGGCTGGGTCTCGTTCCATGTGGTTTAGTCGGTAGAATGTCAGTGCGCTACACTGATGGCCCGGATTCGAGTCCCGGCTTGGAATCTTTTTCTCTATGTTGGCCTTTGCCCTTTTAAGCAATTAATTTGAAATTTGATTTTCATTTGAAATCATCACATTGTTTATGACAAGTTCGTCACAAATGACACATATTTCACAAATTACTCACAGTGTGACGTCAAAGCATTGTCGCTGTCGTCACAGGTTCGTCACAAAGTTAATGCCAAAATAGTCACAAATGACACACTTTTCACAAATTTGTCACACCGTGACTTCACAGAGTGGTCACAATGTGACGTCACAAACGACCTCTAAAACGGCCATAACGACCTCGCATTCTAGTCACTATGACGTCACATCGACGTCACGTGACGTCACATCGACGGTCACAAAATCACAGTGTGACTTCACAACGACGTCGCCGTGACGTCACCATGCCTTACGGGGAGTTTCTTTCGTTTCGCTGATTATGCCTGCACATCACCGAACATTTATCGGTTTTTCACGCAGATGAAAGCGGAGCATTCTTTTTTTTACTTAATTATAAATAGCTATCGCCAGTTCCGCCGTACAGTCATTAAAAAAAAAGAAAAAGAAAAATATAAATTTTTGCTTGAATTTCCTATTTACTATTTCAAAAAACATTTTTGTTGGGCTTCGAGTCATGTCAGTTTTCTATTTCTCTTATTTACTGCAATTTGAAACTATCGCATCCTCTTTCCAGATAAAAATACAAAAGATAGAAAAAATACTTACTTGTTAAGAGTATCTTTCCCTTTCTAATGGTATATTTTTTTAATATTAATATTTAATGTTTCATAAAATATATTTTCTGAAGTTCGATTCCATGTTGCTTTTCGTGTTTTTACATTTATTTTCCAGTTTTCTATTTTTTCTACATTTTAAAACTGCCGCACTTGTTTCACGGATTTAAAAAAAAAAGCAGCTTACTTTTCTGGTTCTGGCTGCAGCTCTGGTTTTGAAAAACATTAATATTTGCAATCTCAAAAAGATTATTTCTTGGATTCGATTCACATTCGTTTTCGACTGTTCTTTTTTTCTCTAGTTTTAAAATGACATTTCCTTTTTTCCGACGAAAATAAAAGAGAAAAAAACCAGAAAAAGGCACTTATTTCCGATACTTTTATCGGTTCTAACGATATCTGTGGTTAAAAAAATATTAATATTTACTATATCAAAAAAATTACTTTCTTACTGTCGTCTCACGAATTCGCCATCATTTTTTTTCTCTCGCAGTACCTTTAAAGATATAGTTTCCCGTTTTAAGAGAAATGCGCTTTCAAAAATTTTTCATTCTTGCGGGGAAGCCTCTACATTTTAAACACACATTTTCAATACACTGGAATATATCGTTTCATGTTTTAAACGAATGAGGGACTCGTGTGATTTGTGTCGTGAAGTTTTATCTGAAACTTTCGGTTAGAATTGGAATTTTAATATATCTAAATGTTAGAAATTATATTATGCAATCCTTATAACTGGGACCCTTAGTTCACTTGGATTCTTTGTTTTTTATTATTATTATTAAATATACAATCATATAAAATCGAAGTTCGTTTCCAAAGACAGTCTGAAGCGTGCTTTGTACTCCCGATGTATACTGCCGAAGGGAGTGGGGCCTATATCTGTTTCAACTGTTTCTCATAATTTGTGCTGTTTCTAGACGAATGGTAGAGACATCTTCAGCATAGGAAGACATCGTTCGACTACTTATTGCTTTTAAAAAATACTGTCACGAAATGTTGCCTGTATCCTGAGAAATGAGAACGTTTCATAAAATGATTAAATAACTGTTATCTATAAATACAGGTGAGTGACTAAATAGTCCGGTGAAGGAAATTAGAATTAACAGAATTTTTACCGTTGTCAAATGACACCATTTAAAGTTTGATTTAAGTTTATGTTAATTGTAAATTGTAACCCTATTAAGCATAAAAATAGTAATCTACTTATAATAAATCCGAGTTCAGGAATGTGCAGGTAACCATGCCGGTGCGAACCACTCTGGTCTGCGAACCGACCGTAGGTTTGGTTAACAAGGTTAACATGGTTTCAAATGCCATGTTAGACTTAATGAAAAACATATGCTAACATATGACAGCTAAATGATAATTTATTCTTCTTGAAATCATGTCTATTCAGCATATTTTCACATAAAACATATGTATCATATCCATTTATAATACATTGAGATCTAAATTAAAATTAAGCTATTATAAACATTTTAAGCAGATCTAAATAAACGATACTGTTGCCATTCAGATTCAAATTCCAGCAAATCTACAAACAAATGAATGACTCTTTGAACGCTCCCATAAAAAAAATTACATGTTAATGTCGATGCTACTCTTAAAATATATGTAAAAATATATTAAAACCTTTAAATATTTTAACTTCGTTTAAAACCTTCAAAAACTGGCCAATTAAGTTCTAAATTTAAGGTCCAAACCAACAACAACAACAACAGCAACAAGTTCTAAATTAAAAATAATGGATAACTATCGCCCTCTGGTGGAAAAGAGTGGAAAAGAACTTTCGCTTCAGGAAAGGGCCGTGCAAGCACATATTGCTTACATGTATTTTTAATTTTTTCAGAATGATTATTCTTTTGCACAATTTCAGATTTCCTGTGACATTTGTGTTCTGTCTTATATGACAAAGTAAAAATTATCTGAATTTGAATATCAAAAACTTTCAAATGCATTTACAATAAAGAATTATTTCAATGGCACTTTAGCATTAGATAAAGAGAAATTAAAGAGACTTTTTTTTCTGTACCGAGGGCTGCGAGCAGCGCCTCTGTATGCCGTTTTAATTCCCAATAAATCAAGAGCTTATATTTCTTGCTTATTTCTTTGGCGTCATCTATCAGCAATTAATATAAACAAAGAAATTTTCCGTTGTAATCGTACATTTTTTTAATGCATTTTATCAGATTTGAAGACACTGCAAATAAAATGACTATTTCTTATCAGTACAACATATTTTAATTATCTTGCAGATAAAATTATGAATTTTAACATAGTTTGTAGCGAAAAAAAAAGTCACGCTAAATAGCAAATGTTTTATGTAGAGGGTACCTTAACAGGCATTTTCGTCATAGAATGTGTAGCTGGAAATGGCGCGTTCAAGAGCTGGTGACTAAACTGTAGTTTACATAATTTCTTCGTTCAAGTCATCAAAAATCAAAGGATAATGCTTTTTGATTAACAAAATGCATGAGGTTTTTTTTTTTTTTTTTTTTTTTTTTTAGTCAGAAAAATATTTTTTTTAATATTATTTTGAAGATTTATCTTTTACATTCCGTCATTTTTGACGGGTGTTATATACTAGTTGAAGTATAAAAAATAATTTGTGTTTCTTTTAATCTGAAAAATACAAATGAAATAATATTTGTGTAAAGAAAATTACAAATAATCATCAATCGAAATCATTCAAAAGCTGTTATTTGACACTGGTAGGAAGTAGTTTCAAACTGACAGTTTTATACAGTGTAGGTTACTAATGAACTGAATATTTAAAAAAAAATCCTTTATTCTATAGTGAGGAAAGCCGTAGTTTAATAAAAATTGAAAGGATTTTTAAAAATGCTGTTTAAGGTGAAAACTCAACTACCAATTACAGAAAAAGCAAAACTTTGTGCTCTGCAAATTATATCGATTGTATCTATTTATTGATCATAGTTACCGATAATTACTGATCGTAAGAAAATTGAGTAATTTACTGTGACACTTTGAAAAGAAATTTATGTGCTTAAATGGACCGGGTAAGCGAAATTCAAACAAAAAATCGATTTTTACTTTTTTATATCATCAAATAGTTTAAACTTTTATCTTTTCAACGATGTATTACACATGTTTATATATTAAAAAAAAGTGCTGGATTTTATCATTCTTTCTAAGAGCACTTCGCAGCAGTGGGCTTTTTTTAAATTCAGATTTCTTGATTGGCACCACTTTTCTGAAGTGATAAAATTCCAATTGTTTTCGCCTTAATTAATATGTTATTAAATAAGGTGAATTTTACTATTTCAAAAAAGTGGTGCCGATCAAGAAATCAAAATTTAAAAAAAGTAGTCCACTGGCCTTTAATTGACTTTTTCTCAAAACTTCGATTTTTCAGGTTTGTGTTTCTTTTTTTAACCGACTGCCAAGAAGGGTTTTGTGTTTCACGCGTATCTGGGTATGTGGATTTCTTTATACCCTCTAAACATCCCAGCGACTGGATGAATTTTAATGAATGAGGTCTCTATCAATTCGACTTAACCGTCCGATTGTTATACGCTAGGTTTTGTTTTTATAAGTTCGAAATGGCGGCCGTAAAATACAAAATGTCGGTAGACACGAAAAATTTATTTTACGCACCCTATTAAGTGGCATATCATTGGATAAGTCTTTCAAAATGAAGATGATGTTTCATTGACTATTTTACAGTCAGAAGTTCCGTTTAAATATTACACAACCTGGAAGTTGTGTAGGTAGGATCTCTACCTTTACTTGAACTCTAACCTTCATAGACATCTATAGGCCTCATCAAAGCCGTGTTTATAGATAGGAATTAACAAATAAACACAACTTAAAAGTCATCAATACAAGTAAATAAAAAAATAGGTAAGTAATATAAAAAAATGTTTAACATTGATGAGAAACAATTAATTAGTTCGTTTTTTACGCAGTCGGGATTTTTGATTTTTTAAATTTAATTTTTACTTGTTCAATATCTATTAAACTTCAGAACTCAGATGTTTCAAAATACTTATGTTATAGTGCATACTTTAACACAGGGATTTAATGATTTGTTGATAATTATTTATTTTAGGTAGTGGAATCTTACCAATAATGCTAATTTAAAAATGTCTTTCAATAAATAATTAATAATTAATTTTCAGTTTCACTTAGAAAGAAAATGGTCCGTTAAAATATGTAAAGCATGTTATTCAAACTACTCTAAAAAATGTAGACCTCTATCTTTCACTATTTCTGAGAAAAGGTACATAAAGTTGGTGTATTTTAACATGGCCGAGATATAGCTTTCCCGGTCCCCTCAAAGAAGATCGAGACAGATTTGAAAATGGCCCTAGCATTTATAATTTTAAACCAAACTTTAACTCTAATATTTATGAATCGTACTTGTTAAAAAATATCTTTTATAACATGTGCACTTATATCTTTATAACAGTTTAAAATTATCTTATAGCTTACACGTAATAATATTTTTAAAAGGAACATTATAATTTATTTTTTTATTTACTACTAACAAAGTACTTAAAGCTGTTAATTGCCCTAAAATGCTAATAAGTTAATTAATACAGCAATAAATTAATCTTAATTCACATTTATTAATGAAGGAAATAAAAATAGGTGTTTATAGGTGTTTATGCTGCTTAGAGCTAAACAGTTATAGACTCTGTTGAAATTTGCAGCAAGCTCACTCTAAATGCCAAGGCTTAAACCAGCATAGGAACCTAGAGCCTCTCTACTAGTAGTCAGTCCCCTATGCTTTTGACAAACGCAGAGAAATAATACTTTACAACAGCTATAACTATTATTCATTCTCTGGCACTTGCCACAAAGTAATAAAAAATAATCATCTACCATATGTATCATAGTTAAAGTTTATATAATTATTCTTTCCACAGAGAAAAATCTAGTTGTTTCCAAGTGGGGGTTTTTTTTTTATCTATTTTTGTCAGAAACACTATGTGGGACAGATAAACAGATAATTGTAGAAATTAGGTTGTATGTTCAGTAAGATGGAGGATTTATTACTCATTCTATATCTTTTTCTAGATAAAATAACTTCCCAACGATCATAAGGCAGTAACCAATTTTTAGATTATGTTCTTTTCTCCCGTGTTTCTTAATACTTCTCCCACAATATTGATGTCAGTTTTATTACCGGGATTCCATAAGGTCAAATTGCTTAGATCCATTTTCTATCAAATGTATGAAAAATAAATAAGATTGTTCATTTCTTTTCTTTTTTTTTTTTTTTTTTTTTTTTTTTTAATTTTACTTCTACAATTTAATGTGCCAATTTTTATTCGTAGAATCTTTTGTAAAATATATTCGAGAGAAATCAGATAAGGTGTTTGATTCATATATTACGCAAAAATACTACGAAAATATTGTTAAAATAAAAGGTTTTGCTAACGAAAATTTCCAAGCTTAATATCCAAAGACAAATTAATGTTCCAGCAAACATATTCAAAAACCATTTTCTAGTTTCCAGTTTTTACCAAAATAATTTTTTATTACATGCTTTAAAATTAAGCAGTTATATTAAAGTTTGAATATTCAAATATAACCTAACCTGTCCAATCATATACAATTATTCAGTTATAGAGAAAAAGCTATATATAAATAAACGCTGTAAAATATAAAATATTTATAAAGAAACTAGTGAGTTATTTTTTATTTTATTACACTGAAGTGTCTTGATGTCAACAATGCAGACATTAAATGCAAAGAACAAGCAATTTTAGTTTTCCTCTAGCTTACATGTTTCCTAACAATTAATTACTAATTTACTTACTAATAATTATTAACTTAGTCATTCATTCATCACGGTATTAATTATAAGATATCGAACCATTGTAACTTGGTATTTATTTTAAAGTTTCTTAAATTTTAAGACTTTCAAATACTGGATATTGAATACTATTATATAATGAAATAGATACGATAACTGACATCTGTTTATTTTTACAACAGTTCTATCGTTTATTATCTTCGTTATATAATCCTATCCTAATCACGTACCGATGCATTATTGTTGTGCATGGGTCGAAGCAGTTTATTTTCTATGAACTGTCTCGAAATATCTGATTTTCTCTACTTTATTGCAGGACTCGAAAGTTTTCAGATTTCATTGCCAATATTTATGATTTAGTTTTTATTGGGAAACTGCGACGGAGACATATCGAAATATATGATCAAATTTTAAATTTATCTTTTCCATTTTGGACATAGAAGGTTAACCAGCAATTTGTCACCTTTCACGTTATCACGTGCTTAAGTTTTCTTTTTTAACCATTTCTTCATATGCGCTTTAGAAATGCATTCGTTATTGTAAGACTCACTGAAAAGGATAATATACAGTGGCTCCCAAAAGTGTTTCTACACTTCAAAAATTTTTAGTAAAAAGGGAGTATTCTGAAATTGTGTTCGAATATGAAGTACAATATTGTTCCACATCATCCCTGTGTTATTCTAAATAATACACAACATTTTATTTAAATATTGACTAATTTTCTTTTTATATAAAAATTAAAACGGAAGCAGGTAAAGAAAGAACATGCCACAAAAGTCCCCGTACACAGAAACATTTCCGGATAAATTCATAATTAAAATGATCACCTATCGCTTTATTTTTATTTTTGTATTGTGGTGACATATAAAAATAGTTTGGCTTTAAATTTTTCTTGCTTTCTTCGTAATATTCCATTTATTATTTAAAAATGACTCGTAGTCGTAAAGAAACAACTAACATCATTCGAAAATTGATTATCTTTCATCATAGTAGTGGTACATCCGTTCTGAATATATCTAAATTAGTTAATTTATCCCATTCTACGGTGTAGTATGCGTTAAAACCCTTTAAAGAAAAAAAAAATGGAATCGAAAACAAGGTAAGAAAAGGTCGTCCTTCAAAGTTTACACAATGTGATCAAAGATTTATAATTAGACAAATTGTGAGAAATCCACGATTAAGTAATATAAAAGTGTCTACAGAATTTAATGAAAAACTTTCTACCTAAATTTCACCTGAAATTGTTCGACGAGTACTGAGATCAGCTGGATTAAATGGGTGTTCTTCCCGTAGAATTTTTTTTTTGTTAATGCGAAAAACAGAAAGCTTAGGCTTTCCTTCGCAAAAACAATGACAAATAAACCCGAATCGTATTGGATATTTGTGGATGAAAGCTAATTTAACATTTTTAGTTCTGATGGGCGTATACTTGTGCGGAGAAGAAAAAATAAAGAAACAGATAAACATGACAATGGAGGTGTCCGTGTCTGGGGGTGCATGGAAGCATCAGGAGTAGGTAATTTGGTATTTATTGGTGGCATAATCAATCATGCTCTTTATTTAAATATTTTAAAAGACAATTTAAAATTATCAGACCAAAATTTGGGTATTAGAAAATCTTTGTTTTTTATGAAGATAAAAATCCTGAGCGTTCGCCTCTTGTGTCTCTATAATTGTCCACAAGTTCTGAAAACACCACCTCAATCGCAGGATTTAAACCCAGTATAATATATTTGGAGAGAACTGAAGGAACGACGAAGAAACGACACTGAAACGAAAAGCAAACTAAAAACAGTAATGATCGACGAATGAATGAACACTGATGCAGAAAAAATAAAAAAAGGAAAAAGAAAAGAAAAAACTAAAAAACTATTCCCAGACGTTTAAAATCTGTTGTAGATGCTAAAGAATAGCCTACTAAGTCCTATAATTTAACGAAATATTACAATATTTACTAATATATAGAGATTTTTTTAAAGTGTACGAAGACTTTTGTGAGGTAACTTTTTTGTCATTTTCCGATTATTTATTTCTTCAAAATAAAGTTTTACTATGTTTTTAAAATACAGGGTGGGCCAAATGTCCCACATCCTAGGAAAAACATGTACAATATGTTTTGAATATGGTTGTTTTCGTTGTCAAAACACAACTGCACGCGATCTTTCATGTTCCTCAGAATGTTGGCCACTAACACTGGCGTTATGGCACGGCACTCAGTAGCAATTCGCTCACGCAAATGGTTTTTATCCCTGATGCTGGACTTTTGGCCCACCCTGTATTGTCGAGAATAAGTTATAGACCTTATTATTAAATATCCATTTTGAAATATTAATTTTAATTAATGGATAGAGCATTATTTCATTGAAATTCGTAAGTGTACGAACACTTTTGGGAGCCACTGTAAGGGGTGTGAGTTGAGTCTGATAATAATACTTGTGTGACAGAAAGCAAACAAACAACAGAATCGAAAATTGAAATATGTTTCTGCTGAATTCATGCGTGTAAGGGATCTAAGACTTCCGAAAATTCGTGTACCATCATTTTACAAATTCATAGGTTGTGATTTGAATTAATATAATGGAATTACAGCACACTGGTCACAATACGAATGTGCGCAATGAGCGCGTGACATAAAAGCAATTGTGTCACAAACGTCACAGTTCAGATTACAATATAAGGCATAAAAAATAGTGATAAATTTAGCAAACTGCATACACTTGTTCACTTCTAGTTTTCCGCTTCTCACTTCAAGCATTTAATAACACGCGTTTTAAATAATTTAATTATTACTAATCTACTTTTATTCGTATAGATAGCCAGAAAGGCTATCTACGCAGGCCGTCCATGATCAGTATGGAGCATTATTTTGATGGTACTTTTCAAAATTGTGACACTTATGACACGCTTGCTTCTATGCGATGTGCTCTTTGAGCGAATTCGTATTTTTACCACCATATCGTATGTAATTAATTTCACTTTTGCAAACCTTAATGTACGGATCCGAAAATTACTCAAATAGTTACTATTTATGTGGTGACAGGAGTTTGAACTCTGTACCGCAAGTTAGGCAGATTTTTCAAAGAAGCTCCCGAAGAGAAACACCAACTACCGAAGAATAGTTTTTGATGAGCTGTATAATTTTACGGTGAGAAAGAGGGCAGAAGCAGTCCAGATTTCGAATTGGTCAGATGGACCAAGGAAGAGATGCTGAACTATTGTTTTTAATAAATTTCAAAAATTTATTTAAACGCATAGCTGCTATTTTTCATATAAATATGATTTTTGGCAATGTTAGTGCGCACTCTAAAAATATATATTAAATGTAAAAAGTCTATTACATTTATCAATTAATAAAATGATTTTCACATATATTCTGTAACCCGGGAAACCCGGGTATATCTACTTGTATGTTATAATTTTCCGATATTTATAAACTCATACGGATATGAGGAAACACGACGGCAAGAGGAAAATATAATAAAGTCTTTTCATACTAACTTTAAAAACAGTCATAACCTATTTTAAAACTCTCTTTAGAGCGCTATCGATTCCATAGGCTTCCTGAAGTACCTTTGTTACGACTTTTACAGCTGTTGGGACAATTCTCTTCAACCGGTCAAAAATGCTAGAAAACTGTTTCAATATCCATCATAACCTTTTTACAAACTAACTCATAAAGCAAATTTAATGACATTTTTGGATTGTTAAATATTGCATTACTTGTTATAATAAACAAAACAGATTGTTGAAAAATATGTAAATTAATTAGGAAAACGTAATT
Organism: Maratus speciosus; assembly: GCA_963932465.1. Lineage (NCBI taxonomy): Eukaryota > Metazoa > Arthropoda > Arachnida > Araneae > Salticidae > Maratus > Maratus speciosus. The sequence continues at coordinate 83,752,388 of OZ010787.1, forward strand.
AAGTAACCAACTGTTTTTTTCTTTTCGTAATTACTATACAGTGTGTCCACATATAACCTGACCGACCTTTATTTTCGTAACCGTTGGCCCTAGATGCATACTTCCAATTACAAAAATGGCTTAAATAAGGTATAAAATTATTTTTAAAGCGATTTGGGTCAAGATAAATATTTATTAAAAAATTACGAAATTTAAATTTTTATACGGTCTTCCGGTCCTATAAGTGATACATAGTAAATATATACTGTAGCACTAAGAAGTAAGACAAAAAAAGTCCCATTAATCTAACACTAAAATTGACCGAGTTATGAAACTTTGAAATGCATGACTTATATCACTTTTTTGCAACTCAAAACAGATGATTTCTGCTATACTTTCAGGGATCGTATATAAAGTACTTAAACTTATTTCAAGGTATCTGCGCTTTGAAAGAAATCGTACAACTATTACCATTCAGTTAACTTTTATTAGTTAAGTTTCAGATTAGTTAAAATAATTGTATTTTAACATATGTTTTATTTTGTAAGGATCTGAGGCTATGATTTCTTTTAACAAACATTATGTTATTTTCAAATGGTTTCATTTAACTTGCAGCGATCATCTTTCCAGTTTAAAATTTGTACTCGAACTTTAACTCACTTTCAAATGTCCGATCGAAGTTAAATTTTACATACTGACTTAAATCCGATGACAATGTAATATTGTTATGATTTTCTACGCTTACCATCTTATACATACTTATATTCGAGGATAACACAAAGAAAAATTCGGATAGATTACCGTCAACAAGTTTAAGAAAGAGTTTTAGATTAGATAACATAAACCTGCGATGGTTGTGTTTTTTAACTTTTATAATTAAGTTTTATGTCTTTTTTAACGCTGAATAAAAATAGTACCTTCACTTTTAACCATCATGTCAGGATTTTTCGCAAATCGTAAATTTCAAGGTTAAAAAATAGCTGAAAATCTGATACTAATAAAATAGATGAAAGACTTTTTTTTTCAGTTTAATTTTAATTATTTCAATAATTTATTCAATTTTTGGCTTATACCGGGTTTCTTACAGCTAAACAGCTCAGGGGTCCGATGAGGTTGGGAGGAGAGAGGGGGGGGGGGGGTCAATTTTAACTTTGAGCTTTTTAACTTTGAAATTTGCTTTTTTAGAAAAATCCTGACGCGATGGTTTAAAATAAAGGCCATTTTCGGATTCAGCACTAAAAAAATGCATAAGAATCAATTTTCAAAAAATAAAAAACATGGAACAACCCAAATTTTAAACACGATGTAATCTAACAGCATTAAAAATATGTATCATTTTTTAAAGAATTGAGGCTGTTGTTTTTCATCCTTTTATTTAACAAAAATTCTGTTATTTGTATCATCTTATATGTTCAGAACAAATTGTATATTTTGCAGTAATATTGTAGAATGATTAAAGATTTCAAATTTATATTGCAATGCTAATTTTACTGTCAACCAGTTCTTCAATATATCTCACGAAGTTATAGTTCTACTAAATTTGTGAATGACCCCTAAATTGCAGCAAAAAATATGCTCCAACTTTAAACAGCTATTACTCGGTCAATTTTAATCGTAGAAAAACGGGACTTTTTTTGTCTTAATTATCAGTGTAACAGAAAAATTTTACTAAATATAACTTATAGGTCCGGGGGACAGTATAAAAATTTAGATTCTGTAATTCTTCACTAAATTTTTTTTCGCTTCAAACTTTTTTACCTTAACACTGCACCTAATTTTAACCACTTTTGTAATTGGAAGTATGCATCTAGGACCAAAGGTTGCGAAAATAAATGTCGGTCAGGTTATACGTGGACACACTGTATATCACTGCGCGCATAATTTCTCAAAAGCTATTAAATGTAAAGGGTGGAAAATTTTTGAGTGCATTAATATTGTACTTCTGCATAAAATGAACAAAAGTCTTAGAATTATCTTAAATAATAAAAATTTTATTAAAAAATATAACCGAGAATTTTTGCAGATTTTCTTTTTTGACTATTTAATTATTAATTATAAATATTATAAATGAAGATAATTAAAAGAGTTTAGTTCATTATGTTAAGCAAAGTATTATCTTTAAATTAGCATCTACTTAAAGTTAATAAATTAAAATGAACACAAGATATCATGCACGCAGTGATATAAATTACGAAAACAAAAATACAGTAGGTTACTTAATTAAATTTAAGGGAACTTTCCACTGACAGCGATACACTGCTCCAGGGCGACACACAGACAAACTCGTCCTTTTTAAAAATATTTTTCACTCTACTACTTTCTTAATATATATTTTTCAACTTATTTAGAAGATTCAATATAAAAATATTGATATGCCTATTATGAATACGTTTTTCTGTGATACTAATCGTATAATTATTTTTAAACAATTGCTCAAATTTAATAGTTGTCTGTTTATACACAACACTGATAAAAATAAATATATATAATGGTATAATATATGTTGAACAGCAAATGAGAGAGAAGAGATGATGATTAAACTTTGACGGGATTGTTTTATTTTTTCCATTTATCGGTTTTTATTTGCCGAAAATATGAATAAGTAACTTGCGTGCTAGCAATTACTTGACAAACATTAAGGAAAGAAAATTTAAAGCTTACACAGAAAACAACAAAAACAAAACTCCTAGACTCTTTACTTTCCAATAACTCTTACTTACCCAATAAAAGATTTTTACCCTTCCTTTTATTTAAGACTCTCGTTTATCTAATGCATTATGCACATTATGGGATAGAAAAAAGTACAGATAGTGTGATAAAGCGAAAAAAATCCATAAAAATCTTAGTTTCTGAACTGCTTCTCTTTGTTGAATTGCAGCGTTATCATTCAGATAAATAAGATATTATTGTTTGTAGGGTTGTTGGCTTCTTCTAGTGTTATTTTTTTATCGCCTTTAGCTGTTGTGATTACAAGTATTCATTATTCAAAAGGAAATGGCCTGTGTCGCATCTCTCTATTTTTTTATACTAATAATGTATAACAGGTACATTTGGGTATACTTTCAAATAAGCGGCTTTGATTGAAAAAGCAATTTCAGAAATGAAATTTTCTATACGACCACTCTTTACTTCTGTACGTGTACTCGTATGCACATACGCATACCAATGCACATATACAAACATACGCACACATGTATATAAGAAAATGTGTGAATATCATATGTCTACGACTATTTTAGATTGACTGATACGGGAGAAACCTTTTAATTCAGGTGTTGCAAGCATATAAGTTAGAGTGGGCAAAAAAAAAAAAAAAAAAAAAGAAAGAAAAAAAAAGAAAACCGACAAAGAAAGACATCGCAAAAACACTGCTTAACGTTAAACTAACCATTACTAAGATTAACATGGTTAAGTCGTTTGCCTTCTGACCTTTGTGGCGGGAGATCGAGCCCAGCCTCTTCTAGCACCGAGATATGCTCCTTTGAAATATTAACAAATGTGCATGCCAAGATGACCCATAGATAGCGCCATCGAAATGGATTTTTTTTTCAATATATTCTGGTGTCTGGCTGCAGTCGGCATTCGTATGCTTAGGTATCGGCGTGCTTTCGGCATAGAGTTCTGCCGATACCGGACCGACTGTGTGCCTCATTAATCGGACCGCATACGCTCGGCGTATCAAAAAATATACGGAATAGGTAGTGGCAGCCGGTATCGTGCCAATACCGCTGGTAGTGGCAACCGGCTGTCGGCCGATTTCGTACCGATAGCTCTCTCTTTTCTGGTAGGTACCAAAGAAGGAATGTAAACAGCCGCGAAATAGCCTTTCCATATGGGGGGATACGTATTTTTTCAACATAGTTTTCTAACATTGGTAAATACATGTATGCACTTTGTGATCATGTATGGTCGCTGTCTATTGCATCTCTTGAATAAAAACTCTGCATAGAGTAAACTATAGGAAAAAAAGGAAAATATTTTTTGCATGAAACATATTTTTCGGCTTTTTCTCTTAAAACATGTATGCGTGTGACGTTAAGACTTTTAGAAAGCATTAACTAAAACAAAAAATATATTGGAATATCTATGTTATTCTAACGACCCTGCTTCATAAACACCACTTATGTTTAATGTTTGTTGATTTCAATTACATTCGAATGTAGATTTCTGTATATATATTTTAATTTTTTCACATTATTAAAACCATAAAAATAGATTTCGTTACCTTCAACATTTTTACATTTCGAAATAACGTACGTGCGATCAATCATTCGGAGATGTTTTAGCTCTATTCCTATATTCTGAAACACCTAATTTACTAAAAAATATCCTATTGCGAATAGTTATTGATAAATCGGTGCATATGAAATTTATTGAGTTAGTTATGTGCTATTTGAAATATCATATATGAATGTTGCACCGATTTGCTTCACTTACATTCATTCGTGGCCCTTTGGAAGCATTATATTCAAACTATTCATAGATTTAAAATGTTGTAATCGAAATTGAATGATTTTATTGATTAAATATGCATTTTTTATTGAAAACGAAGTAAATGTTCATAATATAAAAAAGTAGTATTTATGGAGGGTGGTCATAAAAAAACTATTCATATATGAGACACTCTCGGTCGGATCGTTAAAGGAATGAGAAAGTAATATGAGATGTAAGCAATTCAAAGTTTCCGTCGAGTATAATATACATAAGAAAAATTGAGCTCTTACGGTTAAGGTTTCAATGGCAACAATTTGAAACTTTCAAGTGGCAACATGCACTTTTTTCCATCACACAATGAAAAACCATCAAATGGCGTATAAATGGTACTGTTGCACTAATACCTGAGACTTGAAACGAAAGTATAAAAAAAAACAACAGTGAAAACAACCAATAGGGCCATACAGTTGAAGATAAACAAAACATTTTACACTGGTTATCAAAAATTAAGGAAAAGTCACAAAATGCTAATTTTCAAATACGCGAACACTCAAACGGAAATAATATAATTCGAGTAATTACTATCTCTATAACACAGCAAGCCCATATAACATCTCATTCATGTCACACATGGTCACAAGTGTCACAGTCACTACGGTGAAGCAAAAAAACTAGGAAATTCCATACATCTCATTATGAGTCTCAAATGATCATTATATGTGACTCCACTGAGAAGTCAATGTGACTACTGCTTTGTGACGAGTCACCAGGTGACTTTACAATGTAGTTAAATTGTCACTCTCGTGTGACTGTCATTTTTAGACTCAATTTCATAGTCATGATGTGTACAGAAGCTTGGAGATTTCTGTATATTTGTATTGAGTTATCCGGATGGCTGTCAGAGTTGATAATGATGTGAACAATATTAAAAGAGCGAATTAGTCCATATTCCAGAGAGAGACCAGTCGAATACTGTAAATATTCTTTATTGACCCATTGGATACCAGGTTCGGAGTATTAATCGCAAGGTGACCCATCGGCCGGAGCCGAACGTTGGAGAGGAATTGTAGTTTTTACATTTTTTATGCTCACCGATAAAGAGACCAGAAGGAAGTGATACAATTACATTTTCTCGAAATGGTCGAGTGTTGGCAAGAGTACATACACAATTTCGCCAAATACATATACTATATGGCGAGATTAAAGAGAGAAAGGCATGCGGTCAAAGTACGATAATTGAAATTGAATGGGGGATGTAAAAGAGTAATAAGAAATATTTAACGCCAAATGATTGCGTAGAAAATATAGCTCATAAACGACGACCGAACATTCTATAGAAGTTACCAGAGATCCCACGGGACTGAAACGCCAGCAAGAGAACGTTAATAAAATAAAACAAATTAAAAAGACAGGATTAATAACTGAAATGACGAATATATATTGCATCTGGACCAACGGCTAAAAATGTAGAAGTACTATGTCTGACTAATTTCTGCATAGCATCAAAACTAAGGCAGAAGGTTTGGTTTGGTTTGTGTTTATGACGGCCAATTATCTACACGTGGGATATAGGCCCTGGAGGGGGGTGCCCTTCGTGGGGGTCTTTCTAATGGAACCTAACCTGTATTTACGCATGGGAATCCACGGTTTCGAAGAAAACCACGAAAACTCCGAAACGGTTAGGACGACGGGCGCGACTGGGTTCGAACCCAACACCTCCCGTCTACCAGCTTAAAGAGCAGAACCTCTCAGCCACTGGTGGGGCACTAAGGCAGAAGGATGAAAATTAGAATCCAGTTGCTAGGCAAGAAAAGAAAATTATTTCTTTTCTTTTAAATTCAGTGCGCTGCGGTTAAAATATTACAGATACAGAAAAATGATTGCTTAATTTATGAAGGGTAAAGAGCGCTAAAAGCAGACTGAATCCAAATGCAGACAGATAATTAAATTTTAAGAATTAAAAAAATGTAATTTTGAAGGGGGGAAATGAGAAAGGTATTAATATTAGTATGTGAAGGTAGGCGCCTTCACATATATCTCCCCAACGGCCAAAAAAGCCAAAATTGTCATTGTTCAGCTATACTATAATGTAAAGATTGAAAGGAATTTTTTTTTCTAATTTAATTAGTTTTCGACAGTTGAATATTAAATGCAAATGAAAAATCATGGTTTTATAATATAATTTGGTATTTTTTAATATGTCTTTCATTAGCGTTCCAGACAGAGAGAACCACGGTTGTGCAATAATATAGAGGCTGTTAAATCTTAAAGTAAAATTCTGTAAAGTACCTTAATTTGGGGCTACTTGAACCTTGGGATGTTATTTGAAAGCTAATGTAAAGCATCATCAGATCATTATCATCAAAGCAGATATTATTAAAATTGCATAACTGCTTTATAAAAAGGACAGAAAAATATCTTATAGCAATATACTTTTCTGTTACATTTTTAAGATTCAAAAATATGATCAAACAAGTAGGAACAACAAGAATTCCTGTTTTTAGAATGAAATCACGTATACTTTGCACTTCATGAAAAAGACAACGTCTTTTCAAAACGCATTGTACTTCAGTTTTACAGTGTTTTAAGATGTTTTCCCCTTATACAATGCAACATAGTAATTTTTATAATATTATCTTGAAATGTAAACTGGTTATGTTGCTTTTCAATATATAGTTAATATATGCTATTTTAAAAGAGATAATATAAATCCTAGAATGATTTGTTTAAAAAAAAAATACTAAAGTGCAAATGGGAAGGTTGTATAAAAAAAGTGAAAGTAGATTTAGAGGCAGTGTGTCCTACTTTTTTATCCAGATTGCCACTACTTTTGAATTTACCTTATTTTTGCTTTATTTATTTTGCCATAAAATTGGAAGAATATTACTACATCAAAAAAGATGTGGCAATCAAGCATTATGAATAAAAAACACTAGTGTATTGGCAACACTATTTAAAGGTAAAATTCGGTCGCGAGCACCATACGTTAATTTTGTTTTTGCAGTATAAGGGAATAATACAACACAATACCTTTATTCTTTGTACCAGAAATCCTAAATATTTTAGAATCATGAATTTTCAACATATCCCTCTGCCGACTATACGTTTGTAAATATGTTATCATACATGCCTGTATACAATTACTAAAAAAAATTTACACAGGTTGACACACATATAGATCGGCAAGTTCTTAATCCTACATTACAGCAATATGCAGTTTTCTACCTTTCAACTGGGAGGAAGATCTTGAAAGAGCGGTCATGATACAAATTTCACCTTCGTTTCTATGTATGTGTTTTACTTTCCCTTTTCGTTCCCTTTTCAATGATTATGCCTTTTAGGTAGCTTTCTTTACAAAAAGCTACCTATTGCAGCCGTTCGGAGGAATAGTTGTCATATTTTAAAATGTCCCATACGCATTTATTTTTCATAAAATATGACAATATTTATTTATGAGATACATATTATATATTGCAATGGAAGTTGTTGTAATGGAAGTATTGTAAAAGTTTGCTGAATGTATAAGTAGAAAAAATATATTTTTATAATCATGCTTTGTTTTTTCTAAAAAAGTAGCTATATATTTTTATACGCAAGTAAATTGGAACACTAAAATACCCCTCAAACAAAACTTTTTATGCTAACATTTGACATTTTATTAACATACATCTGACCTGTGTGCTTGGCGTCAAGCGCCCGCTTATAAGTCATCGTCAATATATCAGGAGGCGAGATAGCCCACACAAGGAAATTTACAAGACAGAGAAATACAGCCGGGAGCTCCACAAAGAATGTGCAACGGAGCCAGCGGGATTCGAACCCGCACTGACCTTCGCTCGCAAGCGATTAGCGGTGTGATGCCTTGACCACTCAGCCACGGTGGGCCCTGCTAACGTTTATTTAGTATTGTATAGAGGATATACCGCATAAATTTCAAAAGAATCTGATAATTGGGAATTCGCATGGAACGTTTCAAAACTTAGAAAGGTGCGAAATTTTCAATTTTGAGTAATAAGCATTTTAAGTAAAACAAACTGCATAAATATATATACGCTTTTTACAAATATAAAAGCTCATATCCCTGCGAAGACGAGACAAAATTGAAGAAAAAAAATTGCATCATATAAAAATGAGCATCTAGTTTCATAATTCTAGAAAAAAAAAATCGATCTTTTAGTCGAATTTTGTTATTTTGAAAGTCCATTGTCCCCTTAAAAGAATTGCCAAATGCATCGTTAAAGCTCAAACTCTTTTATAATTTCATATCTACGCTGCATAACAAAAGGACAATTCAAGACAAAAATCAACAATTTTTCTTAAACTGTGTTTCATAAGTACACAAAACATAGCCAATACAAAGATGCACTTAAATACGGAAACCACTTATACATTAGCTATGGAACACGATGAAAAACATAAATGAAGCAAAAAAAAAAAATTCACTCCCCTTAGACTTCAACCTCAAAGCCCGTCAGATGGTGAATGGGGTATCACCTTGACTAATGACTACCACTATTTTACATGAACGGTTGTTGTAACAACAAAGCCGTCGAAACAGGGGAACGTGACGGGTTATTAGAATAAGAAAAGAGAACTTTGTTCTAATTCATGTAGAGCGTAGAGAAAAGGCCGCCCTCCTAACAATTCTCGAACGCTGATATCGATCTTGCTGGCTTTACCATGCGCTCGGCAGTGAAGATGGAGATACAGCGTTACCGTGCTCCTGCTACGGGGATTTTCGATTCACAGCGGCGCATCGCATTTGATCATAAATGCAAATACCGCGTCGTGTGCCTTTAATTGGAAAGGGTGTCTAAAATTTTCTGCTTTATTCGTTATTGTTCTATAATTCCTTTATTTAAATAAAGTATGTGCACATGAAATATCTTAAACCAGATTCTGGGCTGTACAAATTTAAGTAAGTAACGGGTTTTGAATATATTGAAGAAATTTGGGAAAATTTTATCGGATTTAAATCTTTACCTTAAAAAACTATGGGGATTAAAATCAATAGAAATGCAATTTCCGTCCAGTTTTTCTTTCTTTTCATTTTTTTATCTCCTGCTACTTCCATTTCAGAGAAATTTTATATTTGCAACGCGTGACGAGCATTTGTTTTCCTACAATAGAGACCTGCATCGGGTCAGGTTACTCGCTTTTATCCGCATCCGACCCGACCCGAACCGCGATTCGAGTTGACCAGATATTTCAAAAGAATGGCCAAAATATTTTTTCCGCTTAAAAATCTAGACGACCATAATAGACAATCCCGAAAAGCGGATACCTCTGTTTAGCAAACACTTTTTCACTTTATAACACTTATATATTTATACGCTTCTACAACTGAATAGACGGCACCTCCCAATCTATGTAACATGTATGTGTGTGTGAATAAGCTATCACAGATATAAAAATTTAAAACATAAACATGTATTTTAGTGTGTATTAAAAACGAAATGTTGGTAATATTTTTCAAATTCCGAGAGAAAAAAAAAAGTGGTTCTTAGCTGCACTGTAAAGAAAGAATAATATCATTTATTACATACATTTTATTTTTCATGGAGTAAATTGAATATATGATCATTCATATTGAAATACGTATTTATATTCATCTGAAATATAGTTCTGCTTAAACTTTTTGTGAAGGCCGCAATATTCCCGACTTGCGAACCCGATTTACCTAAATATAACCCGCTAGAATTTTCTAGTGTGAATTCGACACCGAACCGAAAAATCAAAATTAGGGACAAACCGACTGAGATGCAGTACTCTATTCAACGATCCCGAGGTGTCCACTTTTCAAAGGTTTTACTATATATTACTTCAAGCTATTTGCTGAAGCGTGTAGTTGAGTAAGAATTGGGATAGACTTTTTGCAAACTGAATTACTTTGATTAAAAATCAAGGTTAAACAAAATGCTATGTACAGTCGAGGAAAAAAAAGTAAACACCCACTACTAACTCCTCAACAAATTATCGTAGAAGAAATTTACTGATACCGAACTATTGGAAATAAAGTCTACTTTTAAAGGATGTATATAAAATTTGCTTAGGGGGCTATCTACATATTAAACGAACCCAAACTTCATTTTTTCAATGTCAATACCCAATTTTAACAAGATATTTCAAACCTTTGGTTCAAACTATGCCCAGACTCCAAATTGGAAGTCATTTGAATGATAAGATTTTGAATTACAAACATTAAAAATTTAGTGCTTCTAATGTTAAATTACGTTTTAATATTTATAATAATATCTCCTGAAATTATACTCTTAATGTGCTAATTTTTTGTGCAGCAATAATACTAAAACACCCAAACATAAATACGTTCAATTTGCCATTTTTATAATTTTATGATATGAATTATGAAATTAATATTCGAGAAAATTATGAATTGCAACCTGCAATTTTTTTGATGGATTTAGATTAAGTCCTGCTTAAAGGAAATCCGAAATTTCACATTTTTCTTCAAAGTAGTTTTCAAATTATGCTTAAAAAAGTCCTTCCGGCCAGTGCCGGGAGGAAGAGGTAGCTTTCATATTCCTTATTTTTAAAAAGCTAACTTGTGTCATTCAAACACACGAAACTCAATTTGGTGGAAATCGATTATAGAAGATTCAATACTAATTTTTATCAATACTAAATCCTTATGAATGAGAATTTCCCGAAATTAGTCAGCTTTATCCAAGCTGCTTTTATTTAAAGTAACTTATATTTGGTTGCCAAATTCGGCGATATCTTGAAGTGCCTTCCATTTTAAGACAACATGGTGGATGAGGCTAACACGTGAATTTGGTCGAGACCTTAGTAATTCCTGTGCACATGCTCACACACATCGGAATCGGTTGATATATACGAGTGCTGTCGCAGGCAAAAAATCAGATTTTTCAAAATGTCACCCACATAAAAAAATTCAAACTGCTATATCTGAGCCGTTTTTTAAGGTAAAAACAAAACAAAAAAAAAAGCTATGGAATCCTCATATTAAGGTGAAATACTTAAGAAAGAAATCTTTTTCAATTTCTAATTTTTTGCACCTCACTTTAAATATAATTTTTTTAAATTTAATGGCCGCCATTTTGAAACAAGATGGCGGATGAAGCTGGCCAGAGAACTTGATTGAGACATTGCTATATACTATCCACATGCCTTCTTACATCCAAATAGGATAATAAATACGTGTGTTATAGCGTGACAAACATCAGATCGTTTCAAAATGTCAGCCATGCTAGAAATTCAAAGTGCTATAACTCAACCATTTTTTAAGATATAGAGGAAACAAAAACAGCTCCGGAATCTTTGTATCAAGGTCAAACACAAAAAAATTTCTCATTCTTTTTAATTTTCCAATTTTTTGATACCTCATATTAAATTTTAAAACTTTTTTTAATTTCTTTAAATGGCCGCCATTTTGAAATAAAATGGCGGATGAAGCTGGCCAACGAACTCGGTCGAGACATTGGTATGTACTATATACACACCAAGTTACATCCAAATCGGTTCATAAATACGCCTGTTATCGCGTGATAAAAATCAGGTCATTTCAAAATGTCAGCCACAATAGAAATTCAAAATGCTATAACAAAGCCATTTTTTAAGATATAGACGAAACAAAAACTGCTCCGGAATCTTTGTATTAAGGTAAAAGACATAAGAAAAAAATCTTTTTCATTTTCCAATTTTTTGGTACATAATTTTAAATTGAAAATCTTTTTTAATTTTTTTAAATGGCCGCCATTTTTAAACAAGATGGCGGATGAAGCTGACCAACGAACTCGGTCGAGACATTGGTATGTACTATGTACACATGAAGGAACATCCATATCGGTTCATAAATACGCCTGTTATCGCGTGACAAAAATCAGGATGTTTCAAAATGTCAGCCACGCTAGAAATTCAAAGTGCTATAACTCAGCCTTTTTTTAAGATATAGACGAAACAAAAAACTGCTCCGGAATCTTTGTATAAAGGTAAAAGACATAAGAAAAAATATTCTTCCATTTTTAATTTTTTGGTACCACATTTTAAATTAAAAATTTTTAAAAATTATTTAAATCGCCGCCATTTTGAAACAAGAACTCGGTCGAGACATTGGTATGTGCTATATACACACCAAGTTATATTCAAATCGGTTCATAAATACGCCTGTTATCGCGTGATAAAAATCAGGTCATTTCAAAATGTCAGCCACAATAGAAATTCAAAATGCTATAACAAAGCCATTTTTTAAGATATAGACGAAACAAAAACTGCTCCGGAATCTTTGTATAAAGGTAAAAGACATAAGAAAAAATATTCTTCCATTTTTAATTTTTTGGTACCACATTTTAAATTAAAAATTTTTAAAAATTTTTTTAAATCGCCGCCATTTTGAAACAAAATGGCGGATGGAGCTGGCCAACGAACTCGGTCGAGACATTGGTATGTACTATGTACACACCGAGTTACATCCATATCGGTTCATAAATACGAGAGTTACAGTGTGACAAATATCAGATACATATATATATATAATATCTATATATAATAAATTTGAAATCACAAATATATGAAGAAATTGATAAAGTTCTAAACATGATTTATAAATGAACATATGAAACCAGTATGTAATATAAGAAACTATGAATGACTCACAGAATCATCAGAGGAGCTTGTGAGTTCATTCATAGAGGATGCGTTATTTCATCCAATTTTGTCGGCATTAAGCCTAAAATGACAAAATTTAGCTCCTTATAACGCAAACATTACAGAAAATAGATAATAAAAAGCTAAGAGATCCAAAGAAAGATACATCTCATACAGGATATTAAAAATTATTTGAGCACAATACCTGAATGACATACTAAGAGTCAAAACTACTGCATATCAGCATGGAAAACAAAGTTAAGACTATTTTAACATGTGTTCTACAGTTGAGCATCTGAGTGAAATCCATAACTGTGCTGCCATCTGGTGTGAGAAAGGAAAAATGTAAATTGGAACTGGATTAATAACAATAATGTTTAGAGTTGCCATCTTAAGCCAATAAAAAAAAAATAAATAAATAAAATGATTGAAAATGATTGAAGAAATCAAGAAAAGACTTAGATTAACTTTTAGTTAAACTAGAATGAAAAAATAGGAATAAACTTAATAAGTACTGAGTGAATACAAAATAAAATAAAGAAAATGAATAAATTAATACAAATAAAGAAATAAAGAATTATATAAAAATAAATAAAAGGGCAATGGATTAAATTAACGTTTTAAAGACAAAAAATTGTAATATAAAAAAATGAGAATGTAAATAACATTTAAGAAGATGAGGAATATTTGAGATAGTAAAACTTATCCTTGTATTATGTAAATAAATTTAAATTTTAAAAAGCAATGAGGAATATTGAGATAGAAAAAAATATATCCTTAAATTATGATGCAATATGTGAAAATATATTATGTTAAATGCATGATACCCCATTTAAAAAATATATATACATACAATATATAAGCATATGTCCAAACAATATATAAGCATATATACATACACTTATACACGGTCACACACATAAAAACATACAAAGTTTTAAACTTTTTTAAGCATTCCCGACCCCAACCCTCCGTAATAGTGTATAATGTATGGAGAAACATACACATACACCAAACTTTTTTTTAAGAATATATATATATATATATATTATATACATACATATAATTTTTGTGTGTATGATTTTTATAATTTTTTCAGCAATCCACATCCCACCCTCCATAATAATGTTTTCGATTTTTAGTTTTTTTTAAACATATTAAATGCCTATACTGGTAAAAAATAGAAAAAAATGAATATTAAGATTTGAGCCATGTAGATATAAAAGAGATGGGATAATTATAAGACAATGCTAAGTGCTTTAATTTAAAAATGTTTGGCTGTAAGAATTGGGAGGAAAATAAACGTTCGATACGAAGACAATGATTAAGCAGAATATTTCTATATACTGAAATATGCAAGCAGGAATTAAAGTTCGTAAAATTAATTACATTAAATGAAAATTCGTTGCGTTTATCATAAATGTTGAATGTTAGGGTGTTATCAGGGAGAATATTAATTTTAACATCCATAAAATTGATACTAGAATTATTTGAAAAGGTAGTACTAAGTTCTAGATTAGAAAGGTACTTTACAGGAAGAGATATAGAACTATTATCTGTAACAGAAAGAATAATTATTTCATCTATGTATCTGTAGAGCAATAAATTATTATTAATAAATTTACGTTCATAAAAGTAAAGATATAAATCAGATAATATGCTTGATGAAGCAGCTCCTTGGGGTATGCCCTGTATTTGAATAAAAAAGCATTGTCTTGGAAAATAAAATTATGAAATAGTAGAAAGTTAGTCAAAGATGTGAAGTAGTCAGTATCAATGTTATCAGGTAAATTTAATAAAGGAAAATATTCTAGAAATAATGAATTGATAATAGAATGCAAGTCTTTTAGAATGATATTATTAAATAGGTCTTTGAAATCTAAAGTAATAATATTATTGACATTTGTTAATGGCTTTATTTTATCCACCAATTCAAAACTGTTTTTAATCCAGTGAGTGTTGTCTGTTTTAACTGATAACTCATAAATTTGTGTAAGAAAATTTAAAAAGAGTGTATTAGCACGAGTATTCTATGTATTCCATCCTACAGTGACAGTGCGGAATTTAAGAGGATTTTTGTGAAATTTTGGAATCATGACTACATAAGGATAATTGAGGTTGTTATTTTTAATGCCTAATAATTTGTGATAGCTTAATATATGATTATTATTTTCCTTTAAAGTAACATGATGAAGTTTGAAAATATTATTAGAAGTGACTGCTTTAGTTAGGAGGTGATGATAGTAATATTTGCATATGATAGCATAGTTGTTAGCAGCCTTATCTACATATGTAATAATGAAATTATTTTGAAGGTCTGCAATATGTGGTTTAAGGGTGGAGAAAGAAACTGAATTTTTGGCAATATGCAGTTTTAATAATTGTTGTTTCAAAAGAAGGATGACATGATGCTTCCAATGTACAAAATATTCAGTAGGTTTATTATAGTTGATAGCAATTTTGTAAATGAAGAAGTCTAAATCATATGTGAATTGTTTAATGATGGACTGTATATTACACTGTGAAGGAATACGATATTTAGTGCCATGACTTTGTCGGAGTTTCCTCCTAGTCCGCACAACTTCGAAGAAAATCCTTATTATTTATATGCTGCCACCACCGATATGATTACGTGATATCGGTCACGCACTGAGAAGATTGTTTAAATGAAAACCAACGCTTTCAATTAACTAAATTAACAGTTTATTTACACACTATTTACACAACAACAAGACGCTATTTACACTTACAAACTCGGATATAGATGATCCGGTTCAACATTAAATTGAATACAGCAAATGCTGGCTGTGTACTCTTAAACTACGTTAAATCAGTCTCACTCTACACACGTTAAATTAGCTTTCCGGAGATCAATCTCGGTCTCCCAACACATGGGCAATGGGCTCTAAGCATAAGCTTTCCGAGCCTCTCTCAACCTTACGCTCTCTCCCAGGGCGATCCAAGGAGCACACGTCCCGGTTGCGAGCTACGCTCAAAACTGACTATCCCCGCCTAAGAGACTGCCCTCCAGCAACCCCTTGCTTCTTCTCAATCTAACACCTCCGGAGCTTTCTACCTAGCTCCCATTGTCCCCCCATCTTCCACAGACATCTCAAAAGATTGGGCACGCCCCTCTCAAACTATCTTTTTTTCCCCTCATTCCACCTATACATTTTCACCGGCTTAGATCCATTTTTAAATAAGGAAAGACTGTTATTTTGAAATTCCAGTACACAGCCTATACAATATATACTATATTAAGACAAAAATAATATGGAACATCATTTCTAATAGCAGATGTTTCTCGGAACCTGACACCCCCCACCTTAGCGGAAAATATGCCATTTAGAGACTAATTTTCCCCAAACATATAGTAACATCACAGAAGAGTTCAATAGTCTCTTTGCAGGTTTCTTCATTATTATTATTACATATGTATATCAAGGTGTCTGAACATTCTCTACTGACATCTCTAATGAACCGTGTACTACTATTATTACTACAGAATAACTACACATGCTAATACACTATAACACTGTAACACAAAATTCAAATACAATTACACATATACAAAAAAAATTTAAACGTGATGACACCCCTTTAAGGTTTGTCCACTATTTAGTCATTGATGCCGATGGGCTAGCAATTGGCTGTTCTTCCCAGCTCTTCCTATGTAGCCTGGAAATTGCATCAGCATTTAAATGTTGCGCTCCTGGACGATGAGAAATACTCAGGTTCCAGCGTTGCAAGGCAAGAGCCCATCTAGTGAGTTTGGGGGACCTTGGGGTTGTTTCAGTGAGAAATTTTAGTGGATTATGATCCGTTATGATCTCAATTTGAGATCCATATGTCCATTTTTCAAACTTCCGCAACCAGAAGAGAACACTCCAAGCCTCTTTCTCTATACTCGGCCAAGCACGCTGAGCCCCTGATAATTTCTGACTGGCAAAAGCTATCGGTTTAAACTGACCCTTTTCATCTTTTTGAGTAAGACAACATCCTACTGCCAGGTCTGAACCATCGGCGTGAAGCTGATATTCCCGGCTTACGGTAGGTGTAGCCAAACGCGTCACATTACATAGCTCATCCTTAAGGGTATTAAATACTTCTTCTACCCTTTCATCCCATGGTACAGTATTTTTAACCTTCCCTTTAGTTAATTCAGTTAAAGGTATAGCAATTTCTGCATAATTTGGAATATAAGATCGGTAAAATCCCATTAATCTCAAAACAGATCTAACTTCCTTTTTAGTTTTCGGTCTCTTTAAGTCCCTTATTGCTCCTATTTTTTCCTCATCAGGTGCATGCGTTCCACCCCCAATTACATGACCTAAAAGCTAAATTTCAATTTCTCTCCAAATTTACATTTATCCAGCCTAATCGTAAAATTTCTATTTTTGAGTTCTTCTATGACAGACCTAACATGCTCACAATGCTCTTCCCAGGTGTCGGAAAAAATGATGACATCATCAATGTATGCTTGTGCATACCTCCGATGACCTTGAAGAACCTCATTCATATCTTTTTGGAACGTAGCAGCCGCCCCTGATAAACCAAAAGGCATAGTACGCCACTGATAAGTCCCATTATGAGTTGTAAAAGCTGTCAAATGTTTACATTCCTCCGCCATTTTAATCTGCCAATAACCCCTCAATAAATCAATCGAAGATAAATATTTAGCTGCCCCCGCAGTATACATGATTTCCTGCGAATCTTTCATAGGAAATGTTGGGACCTGCGTTACTGAATTTAAAGCTCTATAATCAATGCAAAGCCTAACAGTTGCGTCTTTTTTCGCCACGCAAACAATTGGATGACTAATTTCTGCATTTGCTACTTCGATTAGATTTAATTCTAATAACTCCTGAATCTGTCGATCTACTTCCTCTTTATAAGCAACAGGTACACTATATAACTTCGGATTTTTCCTTGCCACATCTGGTTTCAAATCAATACGGTGCTCCCCTACTTCCGCTGGTCGCACAAGACCCGTAAATACCTCTTTATTCTCCCTCAAAATGGACTTTATATCCTTGACTTGACCATTAGATAACCCTTTTATTAAGAGCCTTTCTATGTCCCGTTCTACCTCTTGTTCCCGGTTTAGAGTAGAAATTTCCCCAACTTCTCCAAATTCCTCATCACCTTCAAAAACTATATTGACTATGTTACACCTGACCATAAGTTCCCCTTTATTTTTATATACATACTTTTTGCTACCATCCGCCATCTCAACTAAGACTCTATCGCGCACTTTCACTTTTCTAGATAATTGACATTCTAGACACGATTTAAAAAACTTTTTAGTTTCTTTAGCCATACCTTCCCAATAAAAAGATTGCCTAATTCTCTTTAAGGTTTTCTTTGCCGCGTGATGTTCTCCCTCATTAGAAACATGCGCTGACTTTAAGATTCCTTCTCTTTTGACTTTAGGCACTACTAATTGAGCTATAGCTTCTTCTCCAAATTTATCTTTGTGATACAATAAGTCCTTTTCAATATAATACCCTCCTTTATCAATTTTAGCTAACTCCCACGCTCTCTCTAACTCTTTACATTCCAATTGGGATTTCTTAAACATATCTGAATTGCTAACGATAACTTTATTATTTTTCTCCACTTCCGTTTTTTCTGCATTCTGACTTTGTAAATTTTCCGATCTCGCTTCTGTTGTGTAAACATTACAATTATCGCTGCTGATACCGTTCTTTTCACTCGAGTTATCAATACTACTTTCTGAACTTTCTAATTCTTGGGACTCTAGCAATGAGTCCTCGCGATTGACCCCTGACAATTCATTAATCACCTCGGGA
Source organism: Maratus speciosus (assembly GCA_963932465.1). Lineage (NCBI taxonomy): Eukaryota > Metazoa > Arthropoda > Arachnida > Araneae > Salticidae > Maratus > Maratus speciosus. The sequence continues at coordinate 83,771,239 of OZ010787.1, forward strand.
TGTAAAATTACTTGTTCATTAATATTATCGGTCACTGCGCAAAGTACTTCCTGATGAATTATATTAGTTTGTTCGAATTGCGGAATAGCTAATGGTAATTTAACCAACGGTGATTTAACTGCTTCACCAAATAATCCTTGTAAATAAATACTACCAGCTCCTTTTAATTTCTCCTCCGGTACCAAATCTTTATGAATAACACTAATTTCACATCCAGAATCGACCAATCCTTTTGCTTTTTGCCCATTTACACTAACTTCAATTTTCTCAAGTTTATTTAATTTCTCACCAATAACATTAGTTCTCTGTTCGGCATTTGCCGATATCCTCGCCACAATAGCTCCCTTCGGTAACTCTTTATTTCCTTTCACTACAATCTTATTTACACCCGCTTTCTGTTCACGCCCTTTACTAGCATTATTATTTCCCTCATTACCCACTTTATTACAAAAACGTTGGTAATGACCTCTTAAACCACATTTAAAGCATCTAGGGCTATATCTCCTAAACTCAGTTTTTCTATCCGAAAAAGAATTAATCTCATTACTCCCGTTTTGCCTCCAATTACCACTAAATTTACTATCCTCCCTCGGTTTCACTTTTTCACTGTTTACATACCTATCTTTACCCTTAAAACTTTTATACGTAACGGCATAAGACTTATGTTTAGCGTCAAAATAATTGTCACATTCTTTAGAAATTTTAGAAGCTTCTAACCATTTACTCTGCTGAGTTAACCCAATATATGATGCGGTTTCTTCATCTAACGTGTTTAATAACTTATCCGTAATTATTAACTGATTGACCTTTTCATAAGAGTCCGCACGCCTAATCTTACAATAATTTTCCCATGTTGCTATTAAACGCGATACAAATAGTACATGAGTTTCATTCTGGTTTCTCCTAGCCTTCTTAAAATTTTCCAAACACGCCTTCGGTGTCGGCTCATGTTCCCTTAGAACTAACTCCTTTAATTCCTCATAATTCTCAATTTGTTCCCTAGTGGTATAAATTAACAAATTATCTGCCTTATCTCCTAACATATTTAGTAGAATTTCGGCCTGCTGGTTTTCCGGTACATTTTTAGTTTTGAATGCCCTTTCTAAACTGTTGAAAAATAAATTCCATACCCCAGTCCCTTCTGGTACTTTGATAGACAGAGTTTTAACACTTTTGATCAGTTTTTCTATGTTACTTTCATTATTACATTCCCTAGACCCATTAGAGTTATTTGTCGAACCTTGTATCCTTAGCCTCTCCATTTCTAATTCATGTTCCATTCTCAATTTTTCAGACCTCTCTTCTCTTTTTAACTTTTCCCTTTCAACCCTTTCTTCTCTATCGCGCTCTAATTTTTCCTGTTTTTCTAACTTTTCGCGCTCCAATCGTTCCGCAACAATAGTGTTAGATAATTCCATAACAGCCCCCTCGTCATATTCATCGCTGTCCATTATCTTTTTCTTAAGCTGAAATCTGGTATCATCCTCCGTGAATTCAACCCCCAACTCTTCGGCTATCATCTGAAGATCCACCCTTTTTAGTTTCAGTAAGAAAGCCATACCTTCACCGATTACTATTACCACTCTACAATAATATTTAAACCTACCAAATTAATATTTCCTAAATTTCTACCTTAGTACAGTTACCTCCACTTATTATACTAATTAATACCTTTCAGATAATCGATGTATTATATTTCTAATTTAACCTACTGTATAACCTGATTTTCCTCAACCATTAATATCACACAATTTACTTCCAATAAAACAAAAGGTAAAAATATTATTTCGATTTGATTACTATGCAATACAGATTCCAATTTACACATTAGATAATAACATGCAATTTACATAATAATACTGATGCGTTGCAAATTGAATAAAAGTGCTGATGTCAATAGAAAAATCCACATAAAGAAAAATTGTATACCATACGCATATAAATTTCTACAATTATCCTCAATAAAATATTTCCAAATTCAATATTTGTCTTCACACTTAAAACAGATAAGATCAAAACCTTCTATTTTTTTTTTCTCACTGTGAGCCTTTATTTTTTTTTCGAAATTTACTTCTATCCAATTAAAATTCTAAGCAAATGTTCATTACTCGTTTGTTATCAACTCTTCAAAATTAAAGCAGTATTGCTTCATTTAAATATTACTTTAAAAGTAATTTAAATTTAAGTAAATTCAATTATTCCTTCCAACTATTATTAACACAATGCATTAATTTTGTTCACTACCATTATTAGTAAAAAAATAGAAAATCAATATTAGTACAAGTTATTATGACCTTTTCTTAAAACACTAATAAATATGGCTATTAAAATCTCCTACCTATCTGAACACAATTATTTGATTGCACATAAATTACCTAAACAATTTATCTTAAATTACTATCAATTATACAACAACAAATACATTTGGTTCGAGAATGTCAGCAGACAGAAATGATCAAAACACCTTACCTTATACTTTATCAGCTGCGGTACTCCGCTTCTCACACGTAGTTCCGCGATGCGCTCAATATTTCACACTTTAAAGTCACTTTGATGATATTCAATACTCAGGCTGTAATACACCGTAATTTGATTCACTGTAGCGATTATAGGGCACAAACACTATTTCGGTTCGCTGCAACAACGATAGGGCACAACACTTTAGTTCGGTTATCTGTACCGATGATAGGACCTACACACTCTGTATTTCTGCTCGACGCTTGGTTTTTATCCCTCTAAAATTCCGTTCGACGATCCGGCATTTCCACGCAAGAATTCCACTGGGTGCTCCGGCACAAACACACTTTAACACGGCTCGCTGGTCACTGGTCTAAGACGATTCTATCCCGTCGCTGCCATCAATTTGTCGGAGTTTCCTCTTAGTCCGCACAACTTCGACGAAAATCCTCATTATTTATATGCTGCCACCACAGATATGATTACGTGATATCGGTCACGCACTGAGAAGATTGTTTAAATGAAAACCAACGCTTTCAATTAACTAAATTAACAGTTTATTTACACACTATTTACACAACAACAAGACGCTATTTACACTTACAAACTCGGATATAGATGATCCGGTTCAACATTAAATTGAATACAGCAAATGCTGGCTGTGTACTGTTAAACTACGTTAAATCAATCTCACTCTACACACGTTAAATTAGCTTTCCGAAGATCAATCTCGGCCTCCCAACACATAGGCAATGCGCTCTAAGCATAAGCTTTCCGAGCCTCTCTCAACCTTACGCACTCTCCCAGGGCGATCCAAGGAGCACACGTCCCCCTTGCGAGCTACGCTCAAAACTGACTATCCCCGCCTAAGAGAGTGCCCTCCAGCAACCACTTGCTTCTTCTCAATCTAACACGTCCGGAGCTTTCTACCTGGCTCCCATTGTCTCCCTATCTTCCACAGACATCTCAAAAGGTTGGGCACGCCCCTCTCAAACTATCTTTTTTCCCCCTCATTCCACCTATACATTTTCACCGGCTTAGATCCAGTTTTAGATATAGACCGGGCGGCGGCGACACGAATGACTACGTCATCGAGTTACGGGATGAAATCATGATGCAGGACAAGATTTTTAGGAGTAGATAAAGGAATGACTGGTCTGCCTCGACATTTCTTGGTACGATAGGCGCAGCAGTGGGCGCTAACTCGTGTACAAATGAAAACCCTATAAATATAGTATTTTACATTACATTGCCATATATACTATTTCGTACCGACTTTCAAGATGAATTAAAGGTTTAGGAAAAGCTTATTAAGAGTACGTGAGGAAAAGACTGATTCGGCATAACTTGGTACAGAGCGCGAAGACTGGGGCGCCAATTCGTTATTTTCACAGTATTATTACGTCATCGAGTTACGGCTTGAAATTTTGGCAAATGAAACGTACCGATTATTACATTACGAATATTTCAGTCTGCCTCGTCATATCTTGGTAGGAGATGAGCAGAGCGGGGCGCCAATTGTTAATTCTGGCGGTATAATCACCTCATCGAGCTACGGGATGAAATCATGATGCAGGACAAGATTTTTAGGCGTACATTAAGGAATGACCCGTCTGCCTCGACATTTCTTGGTACGATAGGCGCAGCAGCGGGCGCCAACTCGTCATTTTGGCGTCACTATCACGTCATCGAGTTACGGGGTGAAACCGGTGCCAAATTTAAGATGAAAAAAAGTCTTTTAAGGGTATTTTGGTCTGCCTGCGCATATCCTGGTAGAAACCCCCGGCAGACTAAAATCTATAACAAAAAAAATACGTCATAATGTACAAATGAAAACCCTATAAACATAGTATTTTACATTAAACATTAAACATTCCGATTAGTACGATACGAATATTTCAGTCTGCCTCGTCATATCTTGGTAGGAGGTGAGCAGAGGGGGGTACCAAATTTAATTTTGGCGGTATAATCGCATCATCGAGCTACGACTTTAAAATTTTTCACATTAAAGGAACATATCAGTACAATAAGAATATTTCAGTCTGCCTCGTCATATCTTGGTACGAGACGAGCAGAGCGGGGCGCCAAATTTAATTTTTGCGGTATAATCACGTCACCGAGTTACGGGATGAAACCGGTGCCAAATTAAAAGTGAAAAAAAGTTTTTTAAGAATAATTTTGTCTGCCTGCACATATCCTGGTATAAACCCCCGGCAGACTAAAATCTATAACGAAAAAATACGTGATACTGTACAAATGACATCCCTATAAACATAGTATTTTACATCAAACATTAAACATTCCGATTAGTACGATACGAATATTTCAGTCTGCCTCGTCATATCTTGGTAGGAGATGAGCAGAGCGGGGCGTCAATTTTTAATTTTGGCGGTATAATCACATCATCGAGCTACGACTTTAAATTTTCGCACATTAAAGGAACATATCAGTACAATAAGAATATTTCAGTCTGCCTCGTCATATCTTGGTACGAGACGAGCAGAGCGGGGCGCCAATTTTTAATTTTTGCGGTATAATCACGTCATCGAATTACGGGATGAAATCATGATGCAGGACAAGATTTTTAGGCGTACATTAAGGAATGACCGGTCTGCTTCGACATTTCTTGGTACGATAGGCACAGCAGCGGGCGCCAACTTGTCATTTTGGCGTCACTATCACGTCATCGAGTTACGGGATGAAACCGGTGCCAAATTAAAGGTGAAAAAAGGTCTTTTAAGAATATTTTATTCTGCCTGCGCATATCCTGGTAGAATCCCCCGGCAGACTGAAATCTATAACAAAAAAATACGTCATAATGTACAAATGAAAACCCTATAAACATAGTATTTTACATCAAACATTAAACATTCCGATTAGTACGATACGAATATTTCAGTCTGCCTCGTCATATCTTGGTAGGAGATGAGCAGAGCGGGGCGCCAATTTTTAATTTTTGCGGTATAATCATGTCATCGAGTTACGGGATGAAATTACGAGTTACAGGACAATATTTTTAGGCGTTCATTAAGGAATGACCGGTCTGCCTCGACATTGCTTGGTACGATAGGTGCAGCAACGGGCGCCAACTCGTCATTTTGGCGTCACTATCACGTCATCGATTTACGGGATGAAACCGGTGCCAAATTAAAGGTAAAAAAAGTATTTTAAGAATATTTTGGTCTGCCTGCGCATATCCTGGTAGAAACCCCCGGCAGACTAAAATCTATAACGAAAAAATACGTCATAATGTACAAATGAAAACCCTACAAACACAGTATTTTACATTACATTGCCATATATATTACTTCGTATCGACTTTCAACATGATTTAAGGGTTTACGAAAATTTCATTAACAGTAAGTGAGAAAATGACTGATTCGGCGCAACTTGGCACAAAGCCAGGGGAACGGGGCACCAATTTCCTATTTTGACAGTACTATTACTTCATCGAGTTACGGCTTGAAATTTTGGCACATAAAGATACTGATTAGTACATTACGAATATTTCATTCCGCCTCGTCTTGGTAGAAGTTAAGCAGAGTGGGGCGCCAATTCTTAATTTTTTTGGTATGATCAAGTCATCGAGTTACGACTTGAAATTTTCGCAGATTAAAGTAACATATAGGTAAAATTAGAATATTTCAGCTCTCTCAATAGCTTTTCACGACATAACCACTATCCTGGTTGGTCCGTAATATACCGGGTGAGCCAAAAGTCGTTATAACTTTAAAAATTCATAAAAAATGAAGAAATTATGATAAAGCAGTGCGGTTTGCAAGAAAGGGCTCACAAGGTAGTCCGATTTTTTTTAGTAGCAAAAAAAAAAAAAAAAAAAAAAAAAGTTAAGAAATAATATGTAAAGGGTGCTGACGACCCGAAACACAATGAACAGGACAGCTGTTGTGTCGTAGAATCTTCTGGAGGTCATGTTGAACATTTGTTATTGGAAGAAGAAAATAAATGGAGCGTATTTTTGTTATTTTAGTTATTTAGTTATTTAAGCTATGAGGTATTCGCTACGGCTTTTGCCGGCATGATCTCAAATGATCACAAAATGGCGTTATTTCCTTGGAACAACTTTCTTCCACGAGGAAAAAAGTCGTGGAAGAAAGTTGAACCGCGACTTCCACGGTTCAACTTTCGTGGAAGTCGAAAGTTGAACCGTGAACTTTCGGTTCACGGTTCAACTTTGAGCCGTGAAGTCAAAGTTGCTCAGACTTTGACTGAGCAACTTTTGCTCAAAAGTTGCTCAGTCAACTTTTGAGTTGACTGAAAGTTGATCAAAAGTTGATCAACTTTTGATCGACTTTTGATCAGAAGTCGATCAAAAGTCTTCTGATCGACTTTTGATCGGTCAGAAGTCGATCAAAAGTCGACCTCTTTTGATCGGCAGCATCAAAAGACCCATCTTTTTTGAATCCCCTTGTATAATTGTAGATTCTTTTTAGGTGCGTTCGTAATTATAAATACGTAGCACCTATAGTCGTCGTTCAGTCCGTCCGTCCGTCCGTCTGTCCGCATGTAACAGAGCAAAAACTACCCAACCGGATGGTCTGAAATTTCAAATATATGATTGTTGCAAAATTTTGTCGAGCCATTTCAAATTTTATGAAAATCGGATGTATAGTTTAATTACAGGGACAGTCAAAAGTTTTTCTTTACATTACGGCCAATGGGAAAAATTATTGCAAGTGCATTTTAATGATATTAGAGCCTTCTGAATGATCTGAAATTTTAAAGATATAACTGTTGCAAAATTGTGTCGAGCCATTTCAAATTTTAGGAAAATCGGATGTATAGTTTAATTACAGGGACAGTCAAAAGTTTTTCTTTACATTACGGCCAATGGGAAAAATTATTGCAAGTGCATTTTAATGATATTACAGCCTTCCGAATGATCTGAAATTTTAAAGATATAACTGTTGCAAAATTTTTTCGAGCCATTTCAAATTTTAGGAAAATCGGATGTATAGTTTAATTACAAGGACAGTCAAAAGTTTTTCTTTACATTACGGCCAATGGGGAAAATTATTGCAAGTGCATTTTAATTATATTAGAGCCTTCCGAATGATCTGAAATTTTAAAGATATAACTGTTGCAAAATTTTGTCGAGCCATTTCAAATTTTAGGAAAATCGGATGCATAGTTTAATTACAGGGACAGTCAAAAGTTTTTCTTTACATTACGGCCAATGGGAAAAATTATTGCAAGTGCATTTTAATGATATTACAGCCTTCCGAATGGTCTGAAATTTTAAAGATATAATTATTGCAAAGTTTTGTTGAGCTATTTCAAATTTTAGGAAAATCGGATGTATAGTTTAATTACAGGGACAGTCGAAAGTGTTCCGTTACATTACGGGGAATGGGAAAAATTATTGCAAGTGCATTTTAATGATATTACAGCCTTCCGAATGGTCTGAAATTTTAAAGATATAATTGTTGCAAAGTTTTGTTGAGCTATTTCAAATTTTAGGAAAATCGGATGTATAGTTTGATTACAGGGACAGTCAAAAGTGTTCCGTTACATTACGGGGAATGGGAAAAAATTATTGGAAGTGCATTTTCATGATGTATCAGACTATGCGCTTTATGAAGTGCAAAAAAGTATACATTCAGTACAATATGGGTTGCAAAAAATAATTATAAAACTAGTTATAGTACGAACGCACCTCATTTGCCACGTTTGACGAGCAATTTCCAACTTGTTTAAATTGCAATAAAACATGACTTACTTTCCTTTCATTTCGGGTTCGAGTCTGGTTGCGGGTTGAAATATTTCGGGTTCGGGTTGTAATATGTCGGGTTAGGGTCGGGTTGCGGGTCGCTGAAAATTATTTTGTCGGGTTTCGGTCGGGTTGCGTGTCGAGGAAATATTTTTGTCGGGTTCGGGACGGGTTGCGGGTTGACTACAAATGGAATTTGCCGTTTCGGATCGGGTACATCCCGAACCACAAAGGACGCTACATTACAGTATATAATTTTAATAAAAGGCATTATAAGGAATAATTGGAGCAAAAATGTCATATATTGCTAATCTGAAATAATTAGGACAGAAATATTACAAGACCTTTACTTTCAATTCGAAGTTGATGATATAATTCATAATCTTTAATAATTTGAATATGTAAAACACACATTTTTATCATAATCCTGAAAACACGTCAGATATAATGGAATTCCAAGGATTGAAGGTTATTAATATTCCGCGTTTATTTGGCACGCGATTGGATATCTATTTACTAATTCATATGAGTAAAAAGGTGTGTTTCATTCTTCATAACATCTTCATGCAGGAAATGGAAAATTACTTCAAGACAAAATCAGTTATGGCTAATAGTACAGGCAATAGGGAATTTTACCTAGCAAAATTAATGGCAGTACTGGAAATCGGCTTTCTAGATGTTTTTTGGGTCGCTAAATCCGAATTTGTAACTTCCCACCGAAATTTCCCCGCCAACCTTCACAAATTTTGGTAAAAAGCCCACAAAAAAGGTTTTTATTAAAAAAATTATTGTTTTAGAGAAAAAGTATCTAGAAATTCAGAAAGTAGACAAAATTTGCAACAAATTAGATATATGACATTATGACTTAGGATGAAGGGGAAGGGGGGACCTGCCTCGGAACATGCGCGCGGTGCTGCGTAAACTAAGTTGAGCAATTCCACTTAACCACTCACGCGGTTACATTCGCCCTCCCATCTCCCCTCCGAACTTTCTCTATAAGGTTTACTTTAAGATTTTTGGGTCGCTGAATCCGAATTTTTAACTTTCCCCAAAAAATTTCCCCCCCGAATCCCCCCCCCCAAATAGTCGTTTTTAACTTAAAAGCTTAACGAAGGGGAAAAGCATTACGAAATTCAGAAACTAGACAAAATTTGCAACAAATAGGATATATGACATTATGAATTAGGATGAACGGGGAGGGTGAGGGCTGCCTCTGAACATGCACTGCGGCCTTACGTGCACTAAATTATGAAGTCCAGGCAATAGGGGATTTTATCAGGCAAAATTAATACTAGTTCTGAATTTCGACTCACTTTATGTTTTTTGGGTCGCTGAATCCGAATTTGTAACTTCCCACCAAAATTTCACCCGGCAACCCCCAAAAAATTGATTTTTTGAAAAAATTTGGTTTTTGAGAAAAGCGCGCGGGAAATGTTCCGAGGCAGCCCCTTCTCTCCCCGTTTATCCTACGTCATAATGTCATATATCCTATTTGTTGCAAATTTTGTCTAGTTTCTGAATTTCGTAATGTTTTTCCCCTAAAACAATAAGAAATTTAAGTTAAAAACAACTATTTGGGGGGGGGGGTTCGGGGGGGAAATTTTGGGGTAAGTTAAAAATTCGGATTCAGCGACCCAAAAAACTTAAAGTAAACCTTATAGAGAAAGTTCAGAGGGAAGATGGGAGGGCTAATGTAAACCTGTGAGTGGTTAAGTGGAATTTCGCAACTTAGTCCACGCAGCACTGCGGCGCATGTTCCGAGGCAGATCCTCCCCTTCCCCTTCATCCTCAGTCATAATGTCATATATCTAATTTGTTGCAAATTTTGTCTACTTTCTGAATTTCTAGATACTTTTCCCCTAAATCCATAAAAAATGGAATTTTTTAATAAAAACCTTTTTGGGGGGCTTTTTACCAAAATTTGGGGGGGAGGGGTTGCTGGGGGAAATTTTGGTGGGAAGTTACAAATTCGGATTCAGCGACCCAAAAAACATCTAGAAAGCCTATTTCCAGTACTACCATTAATTTTGCTAGGTAGAGTCCCTATATGGTCTCTATTGCCTGGACTATAAAAGCCAAAGTTAAAAATCAAAGTTCGCGGATTATGTTAGTAAACTTTTAACGTCAAGAGGTCCTGAGCGATTATACTTAAAGCGTGAACAGTACGCTTTAAATTTGTTAGTGCACACTAGAGTTGCAGGGAAACAGGCTACTACTATTTTATACGTTTTTTTTATCGTTCAAAGCATCATTTTATTTTCATGTTTCCCCCTTTAAAAGCCTTCTTATCAGAGTAGTCTTTAGTAGTAACACTAAAAGTCTAAAGAAAAAAAAAGATAATTTTTTTAAAAATGCCGACTGGATTTTTATATATACATACAGGGTAACAATTATTGAACTATATGAAATAAAACACAAATTATTTAAAAACTACTGAGTGCACAAAGTTTATTCAACATGTAAACGTCACTACAGATATTCGGATTTAAATTATGACATGTCCGATATGGCTGCAATCATTGGCTATGATGTGGCGCAGACGAATAGCAAAATTGTGCATAACCCGCTGAAGTTTCGAATCATCGAAGCTATCGACGATCTCCTGAATTGTAGTTTTCAGCTCAGATATGGTTTTGGGGTTATTTCTGTACACATTGTCTTTAATGTGGCCCCATAAAAATGAGTCAAATGTGTTCAAATCCGGAGAATACAGCGGCCAAGCGAGTCCCATTCCTGTGGCTTCTGGGTACCCCAGAAGTAGAATGCGGTCCTCAAAGTGCTCCTCCAGGACATCAAATACTTTCTTGGTTCGATGGAGTCGAGCTCCGTGTTGCATGAACCACATCTTGTCGAAATCAGGGTCACTTTGGATAATGGGCATGAAACCATTTTCGAAAACCTTCGCGTATCGTTCAGTAGTCACCGTGCCGTCAATGAATATCGGACCGCCTTTTCCGTGACGGAACACTTCACAACACACAGTCACCCGTTGAGGGTGGAGAGACTTCTCGGTGGTGAAATGCAAATTCTCAGTCCCCCAAATGCGCCAATTTTGCTTATTGACGAAGTTGCGTACAAGTTGCGTGCGCATGCGCGTACTAATTCCCATCATATCCTGCGACCAACCACGAAGCTTTAACTTCATCATGCAAACCGTTCAGAAGTTATAACGGTTTAATTTCATATAGTTCAATAATTGTCACCCTGTATATACATTTTAGCATTGGGCTAAAAAGAAGTAATATTTTACTCGTAAGAATTAATACTTTATGATAGCTGGTCATCAAATGCGAAATTCTGTAAAATCTGCCGCTAGAGGGGCAGAATAAAATATACTACTCGCTAAATTTCTTCCATTCATCTGCACATGCTTAATATATGAGGGTTTTGAAGCGGACGGATCGCTTCAATTCTCTCGTTTTTAATGCGTGCCTCAATCAATTTTTTAGCCAAAAATTTTAAGGGATGTCATGACTCTTAAAGCTTCAAAAGCTTCAAAATTTTCGAAATTTTAATTTTTTTAGATGTTAAAACTCCTATCTTTTCTGAACATTTTGATATAGTTCTTTCCTTGAAATTCCCATTAGAACAGAAGTTATGGCTGCTAGAATTATACCCGCACAATAGCTGAAGCGGCGTTTCCGAAACTTTGAAGTCATTTTTCTCGAAATGACATTTTTGGGCAAAACGCGCAGGATTTCTCAAAAACTTCTGAATATAATTTCATGAAATCGCCAAAACACATATTTCATGTTAGTCTGTATAAACCGAAGCTGAAATTTCATTTTTATTGTTCAAAAAGTATTTTTTAGGTTATAATTATACCGTTGAAATTTTCAAAATTTTGTATTAACTATATAGAACTTTGTATTAAAAATATAAAAATGCTTTAAATAAAAAAAAAAATGGTTCAGAGTAATTACTATAGTCTGATGTATAATTAGGCTTAAAAAATTTCATTCTAGTTGCAAAATTAATTTTGTAATCTTGAGCGTAAGCTGTTATACCAATTTTCTGCTCGATAAATGTCTGACAGGTTGGACCGCCCTGTAAATACTAATCCTGCATCTTGCAATTTTTTAAATAAATGAAACGAAAGAACATACTTATATTTTTCATCCCAATAAAAATTGTGTTTTTAAATGAAGTACATTTTTTAAGATATTAATTGTTGAAATTGGTCTTTTTTTTTCATTTTTCCACTTTTAAGTGTCTTGAGTGCCCTTAAATAACAACATTTGGTTTTTAGGTTTGTTAGGCATGTATGTGGTTTCATTTATTCATTAAATTCAAGTTCAAAATATGTTTATTTCTCCTAAACTAGCAATAAAACAATATACAATGGGCAACTAGCAAACTAGCAATAATTGGTTCACAATGTATTAATATAAACATAAAATAGCATCACAGATCAGTAATAAATATAGTAGCTTCAGTAATAAATATAATTATTTAAGGCGTCGCGGTCCACTTTTAACTATATTATTTTAGTATTTTATAACACCTTGATGGCATGCTTTTAAAACGTTTTAAGGAGGAAAATGATTTAATGGAGAGAAAAGAAAAATAAATTATTGGTAAAATTTTAAACATTTAATACACAAACTTTAGAAAAATTTAAAATCACACTTTGCTTACAATATGCAACTTTTTGTAACATCTATTTCATAATATTCTTACAAGTGTATTCTATAACTGCAAGAATAGATTTCCAAAAAATATAATTATTTTAGGAAGAAAAAAGTTTAATATTTATAGCCATACATTAACCTATTTAATTAACCCCTAAGAATTTTATTTAAAAAAATAACTATTTAAATTAATGCAAAATTTATCCTTGCTTTCATAAACCATACCATGCGGAATGTCAATAAAACAGCAAGTAAATAGATAACTGTAAGTTGAAGTTTTAGTATTTTGAGGATTCTCATCGGGATATATAAATTGAGGAAAATGAATTTAAAGATTTTATTACTGAATCATTTAAAAAGAAATGAATTCAGTAAAAAGCTTTTCTTACATATTTATAATTACTAAGGGATAAAGCACGGGACACTCGGGTTACAATATAAATGAGATTTTTTTTTTAAATTCAAAACTCTGATAGATATTTACGTTTAATATTTTTTAGGATTGCCTACTAACAACAACAAAAAGCATTTTTATGGGAAACGTATCATATGCATTCATATCTTATACATTCAAATAAAGTTTTGAAATTTATCAAAAGTGATACTACTAGCCACATGCGTAGAGTTAATGGCCGAAGAAATCGCTAAAGATTTCACTACTTATAGCAGCCTTTTTCATTCTGAAAATTTCAGCTATTTAAGCACGTAGTGTGATTACATGGGTGTTAAATTTGTGTTTTATTTATATGTCTTTATTTTATTTATTTAGTGGTGAAATTAATTTCTTTACGGAATATTAACCTGAAACAAATGCTGAATTATGTATATTGATTTAAGTGCAAACGTATTGTAGTCTGGCTGCATGGTATAGAGATCAAACGGTTTGTAGTTGGACTGCATGGGATAGACGTCAAACGGGTTTTAGTTGGGTTGCATGGGATAGAGATATCTTTTTAAAAAATCATGCTTGAAATTAAATATATGTATATATATCTACTAAAAAACAACTTTTCAAAAGTTAAAAAAAAACCAAGCCAAAAAAAAAAAAAAAAAAAAAAAGGTGAAAGTTATGACTAAAATTAGTGTGATATCAAATTTCCAAACTTATATTATGGTACTTATTTAACATTTTTTATTAAAAATTTACCATATGTAAGTCGACTACCTAAGTATGCGTTGATAGAAAGCCTTTTCTCCTTTACTAAATACATCATAACGTGTTTCTGAAAATTATTTTTTTTTAAATTATGCATGCATTCCATATTTTACACAAATTTCTAAGCACACAAGTACGTTGTTAAGATCAGAAGCTCGAAATGGTTGCTAAAGCAAACATTTTATGCTTTTCATTTATGTAAATGAGTGCCTAGAAATTTGTGTCTTAAAACGAAGCTGAAGTAACTTCAGGTTTCATCTTATGATTCTTTTTTTTTCGGAGGGGGTTAATTAATTAGTTAAAGCAGTAAAAATCAATTTGTCTTTTCAAAATAAAAGACTTTTTTAATTTATCTGTCTGTAGCTAAAACTAGAAGTTCAAAATTCTTAATAATGCAAACATATTACGAGCTTGTCTGCTTAGAAATTTGTGAAAAATATGGAAAGATGGCCGCCAAGCCCATCATGCATAATTAAAAAAAAATTAATTTTCAGAAACACGTTATGATGTATTTAGTAAAGGAGAAAAGACTTTCTATGAACGCATACTTAGGTACTCGACTTACATATGCTAAATTTTTAATACAAAATGTTAACCCCTTAACGCTCGAATTAAATTACGGTTTAAAAATTAAAATTGCTTATTGGCACCACTTTTATGAAAAAGAAATATTCACCATATTTAATGACAGGTTAAACGTTACTAAAATATAGCCAATTTCACTATTATATAAAACTGGTGGAAATCAAACAATCTGAGTAAAAGACACATCCCGTGAATATGACGGGAGCGAGAATTAAGGGGTTAAATAAGTACCATAATATAAGTCTGGAAATTTGATATCACACTATTTTTTAGCTACAACTTTCAAATTTATTTATTTATTTATTTTATTTTATTTATTTATTTATTTTTTTTTACTTTTGAAAAGTTTTTTTTAGTAGATATCAGTTCTTTTTTTAAACAGATTATATATAATTGAAATAATTCTAATCGCTAAAATTAGCCCTTGTTTAGCCTTTATAAGCAGGGAACAAACACAATAGTATACATTTTGTTTACCTATCATTCACTTTTTAGAGTAATTAATAACACTGGGCAGCAATTTTTAACAAATTTCATGTATCAAAATTGAAAACGCCCAATTCTTAATGAATTCAACGTGCTGAACACGAATATCACCATGAAAACTGTTTTTTGGCTCTCGTTTCTGAGATTAAGGGGTGCAAATATATAATGAACCCAAATCTTAAATGTCACTTTTGCTAAAACATTTTAAAGAATAAACTGATTTATTGAGCAATATAATAAGTAATATTTCATTTTTAGATGTTCACGTGCATATATGAATTAATAAAATGTGTAATAAAATAAACCTTTCGAAAAAAAAAAGAATTTCAAAAAATAATATAAACAAATATTATAGGTAAAATGCAAAAATTTGTCCTCTATATCTCCCTCTAATTCTGCAGTACATAAAATTACATCGAATGACCTAAATGATCGTGTTCGTGATTTAGATGTGTCGAAAGACAAAGCATAACTACTCGCATCAAGACTATGACAGTAGAATCTTTTGGAAGAACATGTCAGAGTGTCTTCATTTCGTAACCGACATATAAAATTTCTACATTATTTTCAGAAAAATGATAATATTGTGTTCTGCTCGGATATTAAAGGCTTGATGAATGAATTTGGATTAACACTTGATGGAAACGAGTGGCGTCTATTTATAGATGCGTCCGAAATAAGCTTAAATATGATTTTGCTTCATAATGGTAATGACGTACCATCCATTCCTATTGCATATTCTGCGTACATGAAAGAGACTTATGAACACCTGCAACAGCTCTTACACCTAATTAAATAGACTGAAAATGAATGGTGTGTCTGTGCTGACTTGAAAATAGTTGCGCTTTTGATGAGTGTTGAACCGGGATTTACACAATTTTGTTGCTTCCTGTGTGAATGGAGCAGTCGTTCTACAGATTTACACTATATCCAGAAAGGCTGGCCTGGCCTCCGAGGCTCTATTTGACACCTGGAAAAATTTATATCAAGAAACATTGCTTCTTTTTCCAGAGAAAATTATCTTACCTGCTCTACACATAAAATGGGGTTTGTGAAGCAGTTGGTTAAAGCTATGGATACAAATAAACCAGCTTTTGCTTACTTGCGTACAAAATTTCCCAGACTGAGTGAGGCAAAATTTAGAGAGAGAATTTCTGTGGGTTCACAGATTAGAGATATTTTCAAGGATCCGAAATTTGAAAACCTGTTAAATCATGATGAAAAACAAGTATGGGATTCAGTCTGTCACGTTTACACTAATTTTCCTGGAAACGTCCGATCCGAATATTACGAAGATCTTGTTAACGAAATGCTTGCTTTATATCAGAAATTTGGATGTCGAATGTCTTTAAAGCTACATTTCTTAGATTCCCACCTGGATTTCTTCCCTGCTAACAGGAGAAAATTCAGCGACAAGCATGATGAACGTTTCCACCAGGATATGTCAGCGATAGAACAACGTTATCAAGGAAAATGGTCTGCGTCTATGCTTGCAGACAACTGCTGGACGATTTTTAGAGATAATCAGAACATGGAATATAAGCGAAAGACTAAGCGATTTCTTCAATAAAATTGGTAAGACTGTACTTTATGTTGTCACCTTTATTTCTTTATAAATTAAATTGGAAACAAGACATATGATGCATTATTTTTAATGTGTTTTTTTTATCCCTATCAAACAAAGTAAAATCTCAACATAACAAAATAACTAGAGCCAAATTCCATTTTTTATTGCCATATTCATGATTAGCAAGTTAAATTAATAAATATTTCGACACTTTCATTCAAGATACATTTTCATTGTTGTCCAGTGTAATTTAAAAGTAAGGAAAGTCAATTTCTTCTTTCAAAGTATCAGTCTTTCTCAGTTTATATCTCCTTAAAATTTTCTATGAAGGATGAAAATTTAGTAAAAACAGATAGAGTCGAAATAAAATATACATTTACAGTTAGTCTGTCAATTAATTGTTTGTTGTAACTATTTTTTTTTTTTTTTGTTGACGGTTTTGAAAAATAAATTTACCTTTACAAATACCTACGGATATTCGGAGAATGAAGCCCCGCAGGCATCTAAAGAATCGAAGATCTGTTTAAAGATCTGTAAATCTAGCAATTCTAGACATGATGATGCAACATTTTTGATAAAAAAAAATCTAAAAATTTAAAGATATAAACTGTACATATAACTTCATCTTCATTTAGATCGTTTTATAGAGAAGGAAGAATAAATATTAATTTTACTCAAGTCTGTTTATCCATACCTATTTGCATAAATGTGCGAATATAATTTCGTATAAAAATTCCCCTAAATTAATTATCTTTAATAGTATATTATTAAAGCCGCATATACACTAGAATTACATTTTTCCGGTTAAAAATTGCCTGATATCTACAGTCTTATCGTTCGTCAAATTTGTTTTATGTTTTTTTTAATACCCAGACACCTTTTCTAAACTCTGACAAAAGATCACAGGCATACTGAAGTTATCCAAATACTTGTATCTTTCTATCATATTTCCTTTTTTGAGGAGGGGGGGGGGTGAGGAAGAGCGCTTAAGAACTTCGTTTTGTTCTTAGAATTCCTAATTAATCATTGAAAAGATCTACCTACATAAGTCTTGTTGCAGAATTTTCATTAGCTAAGAGTTGCATCAACTTATACATCATGTGAATCTATTAAATTACTTTTGTAAAATACTATATGGGTGCCATTGATATTTCTAGAGCATTTGCCTACATTTAAAACTTACGTCATTTACAACTATTCATTAATTCTCTATACAAATTAAATAAGTCGTTGTTTCCATGGTAACTGTACCTTTCACTATTGATTGATTGTTTGTTTTATTGAACACATATATCAGATCACGTGGGGATCACGGCGGGATTCGAACCCGCCCCCAGCTACGCTCTCAAGCGATTAGGGACGTGGTGTCTTATCACCTCAGCCACGTTGGGCCACTATTGCTTTCTCTAATTCCCAGATACTCAAATTTAACCAGCTGCGCTTATGGTGTTATTACACGAGGACTCAAAGACGCTTGGAATCCCAGGCGTGTAGCGACAACAGCCGCCTCACGGCCCGTCTTTTCCAAGCATTTCATTGGCTGTTCCGGAAATGGCTTTTCTATTACCAGATTTCCAAGCATTTGATTGGCTGTTACTGGCGACTCGCCTCGTTTCGGGCGTCAAAGATGTTCCGACAGAAAAAAGACGCTCGCTCTCCAAGCGACTCCCCTGGAGCCATAGGAATGCATGGAGACGCCCGGAATCTGAAGAGACTTTGACCCCTCGTGTAATAATAACACCAGAATCATGCACATAACAGAGATCATTTATATGTAAGAGTGGTGACAAGTGCACAAGTCGTGTACTCATATTCAAGTTTTTGTCCAAAGTACAGTAACTCAGTTTTGAGTAATAGACGTGGAAGATTTCGATTAATATAACCAGAAAAGTTAACAAACATTGGCTTCCTGATTTGATTTTATTCAAAATCGTCTTAACCAACCAAAGTTAATGTCCGGGATCCAGATAAATTTTTCTCTGTTAGTAAAATTTGATTGACCAATCCGTACACTGTTAAAAATATCGTGAAAAATTACCTCTGTTTTTAAAGGCTCTCTATTTTCTGACCAATGAGAACGCTACATAAATGCCTATGAAGCGTTCTCATTGGTCAGAAAATAGATAACCTTGAAAAACAGAGGTAATTTTTCACGATATTTTTAACAGTGTAGCCTCCATCCTTGCAGGCTTTTCGGTGTTTACTGCAAACACCAAAAAGTTCGCAAAAATGACCAATCTCATCTCGCTAATAGCGAAAAATCTATCTTGATCCCCGCCTATTCAACGCCCTTTAAATATTCGAGAAAGCCTTGACACGCGTCAGGAAAACGTCACGCAAGCGGGCAAAACAAAGAAGAAAATTCATTCATTGGCTCGTTCATATCGACGAGCCAATGAATGATTTTGTTTCTTTGCTTTGCCTGCTTTGTGTGATGTTTTCGTGACGCGTCTCAAGACTTTCTCAAATATCTAGGGGGCGTTGGCTTATTTCACCACCATGAAGCTATGAAAGGAGAGGAGCAGACATGTTAATCTTCCCGTGTGAAAAACTAGATAAAAAACACGAGTTATTTCCCCCTCTTCTGCTTTTTTCCTCTCTTGATTTTGACCGATAGCAGCCCATTTAGCAGTCTCCAGTGCAAGATGCCGCTATATATGGCGGACGCAGGAGGGAGGGTATTAGCGCGACCAATGACATAATAGGCCACATCATGACGTTAAAAAGTCACACGGAGTTGGATCATCTTTACACGATGATTAGTACAAAGTGGCGCGCCGATTTTTTTGTCCATTGCTGTGTACAGATAATCAACTCCGTGTGACGTGATGAGCTGGCCACAGTTTAGGAACAGCTTCAAATGACGTCATCTATATCTACTCCGAGGCAAATGAAAAAGACAGGCTACTGCGGTTACAGCGCCTAGAAGATACAGTGTGGAAAACGGCTATTCCTATAATGCTTTAAAAAGTGCTAAAAACTTGTATCCCATAAATCTCCAACAATGCTCAGCGGCAATATGCTGATACGAGCGCCATCTCGTAACTCTTTTCAATATAAACACCGTGTTTTCAAAAATTATAGAATGTTAAATATCGGAAACTATAAATATAAGATATTTTGGTCTGTTATAAGCTAATTTAGTTAAGGAATGACGTGAAATAGGTTAAAGAGTCTCTTTTAGCATGGCTATCGTTTTTAAATCACTACGATGGCGCTACGATCGACATCTTGTTATTCAGCATCGTTGTACATTTATGGGATTCAAATTTTTAGCACTATTTTGTAGACGTTTTCCACACTGTATCTTCTAGGCGCTGTAGTAGCGGTGCATTACATATGTCTCTTCCTTCTTTAAAAAATATCCTGCACATGTCGATGCAAATGACTGTTTGGAATTCAACATCGTTGTACATTTAAGGGATTCAATATTTCTGCGCTTTTTTTTAAGTATTGCTGGGATAGTCGATTTCTACAACCTATAATCTAGACGCTATAATGGCGCTGTATTTTCTAGAAGATATAGTTTAAAAATCGGCTTAATAAAATGTGATGAAAATTTGTGTCCCATAAATGTTGAACGAGGCTGAACGACGAATGTCGATTACAGCGACATATGGTAATTCCAAAATCCTTCCTATTTCAAAAGAAATCAATTAAGAAAACGTTTCGCTCAGAGAAGATTTAGAAAAAGTTGCTGCTATCGACATTTGTCATTCAGTACTTTTCAATATTTATGAGATTCAATTTTTAGCACCTTTTAAAACATTCCTGGAATGCCGGTTTCCACACTATGACCGTGATCTAGGTATATTTTTCTCTGTTATCGTAACGAGATTGATCAATCAGAAGCCAGAATTTTTGCTAACTTTTCACTGTTTACAAAAATGTACCTGGGTTCCGGCCTATATTTCTAGACGCTATAACTGAGCTCAGGAATAGTACAGAAAGCAAACTCCGTATTTTGATACATTAAGGCCGGGATATAATTAGGAACAAGTGTGTCTGTATAACGAAGTAGCGACATACGGCCAATAAAAGTTTATTGGTAAAAGTGATAAAAACAAATCGTTAAAGGTCTTTGCGAGCGTGTCATTATCGTCAGGCTAATGCATGTTGAATGGAGGATATTCCA
The DNA here is from genome assembly GCA_963932465.1 of Maratus speciosus. Lineage (NCBI taxonomy): Eukaryota > Metazoa > Arthropoda > Arachnida > Araneae > Salticidae > Maratus > Maratus speciosus. The sequence goes on from OZ010787.1 coordinate 83,791,984, forward strand.
TCTATGTGATGATCACGTGATCAAGGCAAAAACGTCTAGCGTAAAGAAGGGAAGGCTCCGTAGACATAATGTAGATCACCGCTAGCCAATGAAACAGTTCATGGGAGAAAGCATTAGTAGTTTCCTGTTTCCATTCTTATCAGTTAGAAGTTTTTTGGGTAAATTACCAGTATCACGTGACTTTTTTCAGCCTCGAACCCATATTTGGAATATCCTCCATTATTTCCCTAGTCCAATAGAGATCGTCCATGTGCGTATCGTCTATTGAAGGATATTCCAAATATGCGTTCGAGGCTGAAAAAGTCACGTGGTACCGGTAATTTACCCAAAGAACTTCTAACCGATAAGAAGGGAAACAGGAAACTACTACTGCTTTCTCCCATGAACTGCTTCATTGGCTAGCGGGGATTTACATTACGTAGACGGAGCCTTCCCTTCTTTACGCTAGGCGTTCTTGCTTTGACCACGTGATCATAACGTAGATAGAATATCCTCCATTCAAGAAAGTGGATTGCCGTACTTTCGACAAAAATTTGAAATGAGCATGCCTCCTTTGTATATATCACCACTCTTATGTATAAAGGCTCTCTGTTATGGTGTTGTTTCTGAGCGCTGTTGGTTGAATTTCGATATTTGTGTTTTAGAGAGAGCAATAGAGAAAAGTACTGTTACTATGGAAACAACAACTTCTTTAATATTGAAATGCATAGCAAAGGAGTTCAGAATCAATGCCTTAAATAGTTTCTAATATGTGCTGTTGTTATGACATCAATACCCCCCCTGAATGTGGAAATGTAAAATTGTGTTCAACATAATTGGCCACAATCTAGATAGATTTTTCGCTGTTAGCGAAACGAGATTGATCAATCAGAAGCCTGCATTTTTGCGAACTTTCCGCTGTTTGCAGAAATGCAGGCTATTGATTGGTGAATCTCGTTTCGCTAACAGCGAAAAATCTATTTGGATCCCAGCCTAGATTTCTACAAACATTGCACTTCATTTCTGCCTTTTTTCCTCGTGAAGGAAGGTGGCTCCAAGGATTTTCCCAGATTTTTCTGGCTGTAACTTAAAATACGAGTGTTTTTCGAAACACGGTTTTTCTTATCCCGTTTAGAATTCTTTTATATTATGGAAACTATTTTATAGAAAACTACGTTATACCTTTTGCAGGAAACTGCGTTTTTAACAAGACGTCGAATATTTAAATAGTTGCGAATATCCCGGCAAATATGGCGGCGTTTCTATGGAGCCCACGTGTTTGTCGGATCACTCTCGTCACTTTTTTGTGGTTTTGATGTGTTATTTTTTGAAGACATATTTTTTCTCTGTGTATTTCGTGATTGAAAGCTGTCTTATTTTCTCTTCGTGTGCTGTCAAGCTCGTCAGCGTGTCTTTAAATTATATCTATAACTCTGGTCCTTGGACCTGGATTTTCGTGACATAAGCTGTCATCGATGACATAGCAAAAGTCACGGTATCAAGAAACCAAACCAAACCATTGCACTTCATCCATGGCACTAAGAAAATGACTCAAAACTTTTATGACATATTCCGGGATCCAAAAACAGCAAAAATTATCAAACATGCTGGCTTCTGATTGGTCAAACTCATTTCGCTAACAGCGAAATATCTATCTGGATCTCGGCCATAGTTTTCTTCGATGAAATCAGAAATCAATGCAAAAGGATAATATAAAGGAATAGTACAAGATTTCTAAAATGTTTTGGCGGGTTTATCGCTGTTTGGCATAATTTGTAAACTTTAGAATTAACAGTTTTTCGCTAATTAAGAATAGAAAATTTTTGATTTTAAAGCTGAATTTTATAAAAGCACGTAGATTGAGTAAATATCTGTCCAAAAATACAATACTTACTTTTTTCTGTCCATTATTTAAGTCTCTACCTTGATTTAAACATAAGGTGTGACGAAGAAAAATAATCGATCATTTTCAGTATCTCGACGTTATTTTAAAAAATCTATATCCCTGTTTATAATTAATTTATGAAGATGCATTTGGTCTCAAATTGAAGATCTTTTTCATTAGGTCCTTCTGATTTTGGTTTTATTTTTCTGCAATGATTGGTTCTTTTGATATGGGAAATTTTACGCTGGCATGTTTTGTCGATTTAAAACGGAGACGTTGTCTTCAGTATAATAGGCAGTTACGGTGTCTTGCCATTTTATTCTTGGCGTTTGTTTGTTTGGCGGTGTTAGCATTTTTTTCAGCTTGGCTTGGCAGAACGACCGTCCTGCTTGATATATATAAATAAAACTGAAAAAGTACGTAAATAGTTATGCAGTTTTCAAACAAATTAAAATTAAAAGTAAACATTTTATTATATTCAACCGCCTAAAAATTGAAATTGTGCGATGTTTGGAAATTGAAAAAAGTACAGTGAAAGTTAATTTAATGGTCAGGTGTTGCCACTATCAATGTAACATCAGCGTTACTTATGGCATGTTTTTGCTTTAAAATGCATTGCAAGATTGGATCTTTACGTAACTTCACCAAAGCAAACTAGGGATGTCTAAATATGTTTTCAACAAAAAGCGGAAAATTTATATTGCCGTAATGTTTTTTTAAAGCGTACCGAGTAACCTTGAAGAAATTCAAAGATTTCTCGTAAACATTGCGATGCTACAATGGGCATTAAAATAAGATAATGATTTTGGAATAGCTGCTATTCAAAACTTTTAATTAAATTTTTTAAAATTTTTTGATACAATATTAATGATTTAATTTTTTTAACTCAAATAAGCATTTTCATGTAAAATTTTGCAAAATAATGTTACCTATTTCTAATGTAGACACTTATTTTTATTTTGGAGTGAATGTATTCACCACTAGTAGACCAAGAACATATAACGAAGAAGGAACTTTTGAGAACACAAAACGTTCCATTTTGAGTCAACCATCTTATTTCTGAAATTAAGGTTGTTTTTTTTATCTATTTTTAATGCAACCGTCCTAAAGTTTTTCTTAAAGTTATACTTGTAGAAATTAGTTAAAAGATGCATATGATACATTAGTCGTGATTTATAGTTTAGTTACTAAATTTTGCTTAAAAAAAGGGAGGGGGGAGGTGCAAGTTATCGGTTCCAGAAATGATTTTTCAGAACATTCGCTTCAAAACTTTCATTTAGTAGTATAGAATCGATTTATTTTTAACTATATAATAACTGTGGTGTCTCTTCAACAAAAATAAAAGCAGTGAATTTATCGAAATATTCATAGAGCTTCCACTAAATACCTTTGAAAATTGAAGAGTTCAGAATGATACTGGATGAAGTCCACAAAATATTATCCAGAGATATTTGGCGGTAAATTTATTGAACTCATACATTTCTTTACGAATCATGGGACTTTTTCACATTTTCAACCTAGGGTTTGGTTTGTTACAGCGATAAATATTGTCTTAAAGCGATAATTATTGTCTACAGAGCAAGAGTTCATTTCAAACATGTTTGGACGAAAAATTGGACTTAATCTACTTAGGTTCTGAATGTCTTAATTATCAATCTAAATTTTAAATTATGAATATTATTTGGAAACAAAGATATTCTTTTTCTGTACTGTCGCTTCAAAATTTCCACGTAATAAGATATAATTGATTTTTTAAAACTATTTAATGACTGTAGTGTCTCCGAACTGACATCTGCGTAAAATTTAAGTCAGCTACTTTATCAGAATATTCATAGAGCTCTCTTTTATCATACGTACACTTCGCTAATTATGTTCGAAAATTTTAGTGCCTCTTAAGTAAATAAGCAAGTTTACGTGGATCTGAATATTTATTATTCAAGAAGCAGCGGTGAATAGAATAGCGTGGGAATTACTTAGTCTATGAAATCTGTTGAGAATTTATAAGTTACAATTAGTGTATTACAATTTCTGTCGCATTAATTAAATAAATTTTCCTAGTATGAAGACAAAAATAATAAAGAAGCACAACTCTACAGGGAAGATAACATAAGAAATGAAAGGCCCATATTACACAGTATTAACTATCACTGAACCCTAATTGAAGAAAGAGATATTTGTTGCCTATGCAATTTTTATTTATATGATTATTACTTATATAATTATTATGAATTATATTTTGTAATAGTTATTGTTAATTCGCGAGCTTATATAATTATTTGTATTACAACAAATGAAAAATCTAACTTTAGAAAATGTCAACTGCACATAAGGTCACTCTATTTTGTCTTTTTTTAATTTTTAACGATGCCACTACGAAGTTCTGATCATTATATGTATTTATATTTTAACATTCTTCCTAAATTGTTGTAGCGATTTTTAAAGATTTTTGCGTTCAGGTGCAAATGTATGTTCAGAGCACACAACATACAGAATAAAAATTCAAATGTAAGTCATAAATCCGTTCTAAAAGTTAATAGATGGAAAACCCCGTTACCTGTCTTGACACTGCTCGGGAAATATCTCCTCTACATTTCACTTTCACTCTGCTATACACTTTACATTCTATCTTTATTAAGCAATACATTCATTCAACATTTCTTTATCTATATAAAGTATCTTTTATTAATTACAATAAGGTTATTCATTATTTCACTTACCGTTCATTTACTTTTGCTATCTTCTCTTTAAATCCTTTTAAAGTTGTTTGCTTTATTTATTTATCGCACGTTTAATTTTCAACTTCCGATTTTCATTTATCCATGTCCAAGCAATCAGGACCATAGAATTCATTTCGAATGGCGAGTGTTTCACGGCTGCCACCAGATGGCGTCGCTCGTTTGAAACTACTGCACATCGTTCGTACGACGTTTCGTCACGATGTCTTTCGAGTATCATCTTCTACTGCTCCGTGATTGGTTTATCCATTCATCTGGTTCATATAAGTAAAGGCGTAATTTCTTTCCCTTCACATTGCCTTGCCTTGCCTTGTTTTGTTTCTGCATTTTAACAGTGGATTCCATTGGAGGTATTTCAAAGCGTGTTAATATGGCGTTCGATGTGGACATTCAGTTCTGTTTATATTTCTTCATATAACAGCCGTTTCCTACTTTTCTCCGTTCGACGTTTTGCCACCGATCACGAATATATTTAAGTGAGTCATATTGTTTTATCATGTGCTCTGGAATTACGGATAAACTTCAAGTGTTTTCTGAAACGGAAGTCTGTGATTCATCGTGCAACGTGTCGGCAGATGTTGTGAAAGTAATTTGTTATTTCCAGTTATCTAAATGTTTTTCCGTGCTGCTCTTTAATCAGGTGATGTCATTTAGATAGAAGCTAATAGTGCTTAGTGTACTGACGTGTACGTATATTTTTCATAGAACTTTCAGATCGTACGGCTACTCAATGATTTAATCCAGTTCTTTACGTGTCATGAGGGTTTGTTTTATTTTTTTATTGTTAAATCTGCTTTGATAGTTTAATATGCTTTTATATAAACTTAAGTTTTACTTGTTGTATACTGTTATAGTTAAACTATATTTTTGCTTTTCGTTTTTAATAAACTTTAGTTTGGTTTTAAACTTTCTTGTAATTATTTCACCATCATTTGACTTCATAAACTTTTACATTTAGGGATTAACAGCTTAAGTTTTCATTGTGTATTTTTGCTCTGCTAACTTAATCTATAACGTAAATTTATTCGCCATCAAAAGTCACTTAAGAAAGTGTTTGCCGAAAGTGACTTTATTATTATTTTTTTATTTGTTTAACAAAATAATGTTTTAGACTACATTTTATTTTAGAACTTTAAATTTTCAGAACAAACCTTAGTTTTATTCTTTTATTTGAACTTTCATTTTTTATTTTATCCCAATATAAATTCTCATTGCATTATCTAGAAAATATGAGCTAAAATGTGTTTGAGAACTCTGCCATTGGATATTTTTAAAGTTAAAAGTAAGAACTGGCATAGGTATTAAAATTTAAAAAAAATATTCTTTTTCAGTGTGAATTTGTTATCGTGTAAATCTATTAAAATGACGTTGTTTCCTAATTATTATACTACCTGGAATGGTAGGAAACGGACATTCAATTTTAATCTGATGCACATGCGTTTAAAATTTACCGTTTTTACATATTCGCTCATAATGCAACAACCAAAATTGAGAATGGAAATACAATTTAGTTTGAATGTATGAATGAAATACAGGGTGCACACTAAAGTCCCGACAAGAAATATATTCATAATTATGATGCTTGGGTATACTAAAGTGCGAGGCTAACGAAAAAGACAGGCTACCGCGGTTGGTCTGATTCTTCTTTTTTTACAGACCGCTGGAGTCACATGATGCTATAATGCACCAATGAAGGTGTGCGAAAAGAGCATCACGTGACTCCAGCGGTCTGTAAAAAAAGAAGAATCGGACCCACCGCGGTAGCCTGTCTTTCTCGTTAGCCTCGACTAAAGTGGCTATGAACTATGCGATGAGATTGCTTTCAGTGCCGCCTAGCGGCAAACTATGGAGTTCCTATCTCAAAAACGGTATGGAGCAAAATGTCAAATATGAAGTCTTAGAAGGTTCTCGAATTAGTATGTCTGACCTGCGAAAATAACTTCATTAGAAGCCTTAAAACGTAATTGTTTTATATTATACCATCAGCTTAAATAGGGTGAGGTGGGGGAAAATATGTAATGGGGTAAAATTGGTAAGTTTGAAAAGTAAATTTATAAAAAATACAATATTGTATTTTTTTTCAAATTATTTTGCTAAATTAATGTATTACAGTTATCATTTTTTTAGTGTGTAAAAAAATACTTGTTGTTATAGCATTACACTTTGTAGTCTATTTAAAGTTATGGATAATATGAGTTAGTTGTAATGATGAGGAAAAATTCAGACTTAATTTCAGCTTGTTTGTCCAATGTATATAATAAGACACTTATTCAGGGTTAACGTTCTGCATTTGTTATTTCAAAATAATGTACATTAATATTTTAGAGCAAAAAACGTATGTCGGGTAAAACAGTTATACTGTTAGGCTTAACAAATAAAGAATACAGTGCTCTAAATCTATATACTACTTTAAGTTTATTAAATGTGAATTTAATTTATAAATTAATATATAGTAAAAGCATTTTACTTTCAGCTTTATACTTACTTTGTATCAATTGTTATACAAGAAATTTTAAAAGTAACAGAAAAGGGAAGTGATATAGAAGCCCCAAAAAATAACTAAATCATGGTTAAAAATCTTAGCAGAACAGTTATTGATGATTTAGACGATGTTTTGTTTTTCTTTAGAAGTGAGAAAGTTATCAAATTTAAATAGTAATAGTAGAGGAAAAACTATAAGAATGAAATTTTAGGTCAGAGTGTTTGAATGACAACAACGTACATATTTCTCACCATCACAATAAAAAGGAATACTTAGTTAAGTTCGCAAAAGAAAGCGGATTTTCCTATTTTATATTTCCTGAGAAATACGACATGTTTGTTGTATCACAAATTCGTTCTGGCCTTTCTGATGCACCAATAAACCTTACTCCAGACAATTTCTTCTCTTAAATCTGTTGTTTAATATTTGTAGTTCTAAAGAACACTTTTAAGCAGATTCATATACAATTATTTATTTACTTAAAGAAATAAAAAGCTTTAAATAAGTATACTTATTTTACTCCATGGCAGGAGGTAAAATAGTAAATTGACAATGTGTTTTAGAATACCGTTATCAAAAATAATTTGCAATTTTTTGTTGAAATTGTCCTTGAAGTGTTAAGAGCAATGTTCCTTTGCACGTTATAGGGGAAAGTAGGGTAATGACGCTCAGCGGGCAATCCCACTCACTCAAATATATCTAAACAGAATAAAATTGGAAAAGTGCGATCGTTACCGGCACTTGGAGAATTCATTGTAAGTTCCCAGTAAGGATATAGTGACCGTCGGGAAGAAAATATTTTTGTATGCTCACGTTATTAGTTTGCTGTTGTTTTATTTAAAAAATCTACATCTAACTTGAAGGTAAGTGTACACTCTTATTTTCAAATGTTAATTTACTCATTATGTCTACAAAATATAAACATTTAGCTGTACTTTCATGCATTTATTTATTTTTGTAGTTCGTTGTTACGCCAACTATAATGCATTAATATCCAATAGGGCAATAACGGGTAATGGCGCTCAAGTCGAATTCAGGAAGAAGTGTTGCCAGTGGGCTACTTTTTTAAAATTCAAATTTATTGACTGACATCACTTTTTTGAAATGGTAAAATTTTCCTGTTTTCGCCTTAATATGTCATTGAACAATGTGAATTTTACGATTTCCAAAAAAAAAAAAATAAATAAAAATAAAATAAAATAAATGGTGAAAATAAAGAGTCCTTCCGGCCAGTGCCGGGAGGAAGAGGTAGCTATCACATTCCTTATTTTTTTATAAGCAAGCTTATATTATTCAAACACACGAAGCTCAATTTAGTGGAAACCGATTATAGGAGATTCAATACTAATTTTTATCAATACTAAATCATTATGAATGAGAATTACGCGAAATTAGTCAGCTTTATCCAAGCTTCTTTTATTTAAAGTAACTTATATTTGGTTGCGAAATTCGGCGATGTCGTGAAGTTCCTGCCATTTTAAGACAACATGGTAGATGAGGCTAACGAGTGAACTTGGTCGAGGCCTTAGTAATTCTTGTGCACATGCTCACTCACATCGGAATCGGTTGATATATACAAGTGCTGTCGCAGGCAAAAAATCAGATTTTTCAAAATGTCAACCACATTAGAAATTCAAACTGCTATATCTAAGCCATTTTTTAAGATAAAGACAAAACAAAAAATGCTCCGGAATCCTTATATCATGGTCAAATACTTAAGATAGAAATCTTTTTCAATTTCTAATTTTTTTGCAACTTTTTTTAAATATATATATTTTTTAATTTAATGGCCTCCATTTTGAAACAAGACGGCTGATGAAGCTGGCGAGCAAACTTGGTCGAGACATTACGATATACTATCTACATGCAGGGTCGTAACCAGCTAGTAATACCAGGGGGGGCTCTGAAAAATTTTTGTAGGGCTGGGCTAACATCTTTTAACAATCCATATGTTTTATGCAATCTAAGTACAACTAAACCTGTTAAAACGGATCTCTCTAAAAGCAGTGTTTATTTGCTTGTTTTTCTAAAACCTCATACGAAAGCCATAAAAATGTCAACTGACCTTTCTTTTCCAACTGTTCTGCGGTCAACAAAAGAAAGGGGAGTCTCAACCATGGAAAGAGGTGGAGATGGATTTTGTCGGACTGATTTCCGGATCGTACTACATATTACGAAAGTAATAAAACATGAAAAGCACTACCTGACCGCTTAAAAACTTCCGCTGTTAACGAACGCTGCCTACAAATGGCGATGATTTTGTCGCGGTTAAGTAGTGCTTTTCATGTTTTATTACCTTAGTGGGATCTGAATCGGATCCGAAATCTTTCCGACGAATGCGTCTCTGCCTCTATCCATTGCTGAGACTCCTTTTTTTGGTAATGACCACAGAATGGCTGGAAAAGAAAGACCAGTTGACATTTTTATTGCTTATGTAGAATAAGGAGCACTTTTTCTTTTAGCACTGGCCTTAAAAGAACTTATCTGTAACGTAATCTGTTTATAACGGAATATTTGCATAACGAAATTCTTAAACTGAAAAAAAATCGTAATCTGGGGAAAGAAGTACAAAACAATTAGGGGTGTATGCCTACTAAGACGAAAACCTATCTAAAATAGAAATTTTTCTCATTCCGTAGGATTTTGTCATAGCAGGGTTTTACTGTATTTAAAATTTAAAACATAAATTGAAATCGACATTTCATAAAAAAGTAACTTCATTCAGATTTTAATAAAGGAAAATCATGCATTGCAGACTGGTTAGCATAGATTTTCAAATTCTCATAGCCTATTACTGTTTTCACTTCATTGAGAATATTTTAGAAAATGTCGTAATTAAAAATATTTCTGATTACATTCACAATTGATATAAGTAAAAAATATTAATTGGCATTAAAACAAGTTTTCCTGACAACAACTGCGACTACTTTAACAAATGTGCAATGAAGAAAATCATGCATTGATTACTGATTTCGGTTGCACTTTACAATTTATTATATTAGTGCCTGCTATTGATCTCACTTAATTCAGCCCATTCAGAAATAATGTAAAAACAGACAGCAAATGCAATTTCGATATTCAATATTTCTCTGAATTATAAATAGCAGTTTTCTAAAAAGATTTAAAAAAGAAAAAAAAAAACTCTTATTGGCAAATTTATATTTACCCACCAGATTGAGCAAGATAAATAAATTCTTTTCATGATAGATAATCCATAATTAACATAATTAATATACATCAGGGTAATTCATGACCTCAGGGTTTAAACTAGAGGAAAGCCAGGGGGCATATACCCTGAGCGCCCGAGTAGAAGGGGGAACCAAAAAATTTGGTTTGTCTTCCGGCTCAAAATACAAATAATGAAATTAAGTTAAAAATGTATCTGAGAACCGAAAGTAAAGGTATATTCATTTAGGCGGTTCTCAAATTCCCTAATTAACATCGCGAAACTTTCTATCACATTTTCTGATTCATTTTTTAAAGGGATAAAATTGACAGGCATGGCTAGAGAAATGGTATGGAGTGAAATAGTCTTTTCCATTTTTTGATAAATAAATATCAAATCATATGTGATTCTTGTCACGTGACATGTTTTCTCCTTTCTCACGCTTTCGCTTCGAAAATTCGGTTCAAAATGCCTACTTTGACAGTATTTTCTGAAAGGTCTTCTGTCTTTACCAAAAAATGGAAAACTCCATTCGATGACATAGTTTAGGAATAAGAATATCTGCTAATTTTATGCATTTACGAACAAAAATAAATTCAGAAATGTGTCTGAAAATAGCTCTTTTGGATTTGAGAGTAGCGTACTCTTTGTTTTGAACACGACCAGTTTTTTCATTAGGTGACCACTTAGGGGTGGCAGAACAATACTTGATTAACGAATTCATCCAAGATACTATCAAGATCAATACACTGTTCCAATTAGGTTTGAATTTGGTACGATATTTCGGTCATTATTGTGCTGACAAGTTATGCATGTTTGCTTTTGTGTGTTTCTCTAAACAAACAATAACATGTACATACTTGATTAACGAACTCATCCAAGATACTTGCAAGAGTTATAGCCAATTGCTACCAGATTGACCACCATTCCGTGGTTGTCATGTCATGAAAATCAGTCTAAAGCGTCGAATTTACCGTCATTTTCAGATAGATTGTTTATTGCTATACAAAAACATAAAACGCTGTTCGATTCCTTACATCCCGATTACCTGCAAATTTTATGTCTTTATCAATAAAAAATTTTCAGAAAGTAGCTGGCTTAGACATGAAAACAGCCTGGCAAAATGTAAAACGCAGTTAAATTCTTAGAGTCTGAATAACCATAGCTGCAAATTTTATTCCATTGTCAAAAAATAAATAAATAAATAAATAAATAAATAAAAATAATTGCAAACATGTCAAAAAATAGCGAAATAAAAAACTTAAGACAAACTGAAAAAAATTGTTTTTCAAAGTCATGAAACACAAGGAGAAAAAACAGATAAAAATTCAAAAAACATGCTGCAACCACGTTTTCATTTAAACCTCTGCCGACACCCATGACATGAAACAATGTTGTTCAAACAAAGATTTTTCTTATTTGATTTGTGTAAACTGACAATCTTTTTTAGCTTTTTCCTTTCTCAGCTAAAAACATGTTGTATGCAGACTCGCCGTTGAAATTTAGAAACATGCTTTTATTGATTATCTTGAAGACGTTTAGCCATTGCTCACTAATTACCTATTAGGATGAATAACATATGTCTATTTCCGTTCCACCCTGCGGAGATTATCGAGTATAGATTGTCCTCGTCCATTTACTATGTACCAAAACATATGATGTACATCTGGGGTCAATTTTTTGAGAAGAGGGAAATGTTCCTACTATCGCATTTCGGTTGCATATTGAGAATTGTACCGTAATATGCTTCTGACTATAAAATAATTGGTATTTTCCGTTCTATTTCAGGCAACTGAAAGATCTAAATGGTTTTCTTTCAGATATAGTTTTTTCCTTCAGATTAGTATTAGTTAAAATGTACATTTTATTGAAAAAAAAAGTGAAATGTCTAGAGGGGGCTTAAGAGGGAGCTAGGGGGGGGCTCAGCCCCCTCTGCCCCCATCTGGTTACGGGCCTGTCTACATGCCTTCTTACATCGAAATAGGTTAATAAATACGCGTGTTATCACGTGACAAATACCAGATCGTTTCAAAATGTCAGCCATGCTAGAAATTCAAAGTGCTATAATTCAACCATTTTCTAAGATATATACGAAACAAAAACTGCTCCCGAATCTTTGTATCAAGGTCAAACAGATAAAAAAAATCTTTTTCATTTTTCAATTTTTTGATAAATTATTTTAAATTTAAAATTAATTTTTTTAATGGCAGCCCTTTTGAAACAAGATGGCGAATGAAGATGGCCAACGAACTCGGTCGAGACATTGGTATGTACTATGTACACACCAAGTTACATCTAAATCGGTTCATAAATACGCCTGTTATCGCGTGACAAATATCAGGTCGTTTCAAAATGTCAGCCACAATAGAAATTCAAAATGCTATAACAAAGCCATTTTTTTAAATATAGACGAAACAAAAGCTCTTACGGAATCTTTGTATTAAGATCAAACACATATAAAAAAAAATATTTTTCATTTTCCAATTTTTTGGTACCTCATTTAAAATTTTTTTTTAATTTTTTAAATGGCCGCCATTTTGAAACAAGATGGCGGATGAAGCTGGCAAACGAACTCGGTCGAGACATTGGTACGTATTATGTATACAACAAGGTACATCCAAATCGGTTCATAAATACGAATGTTATCCCGTGACAAAAATCAGGTCGTTTCAAAATGTCAGCCAAGCTAGAAATTCAAAGTGCTATAACTCAGCCATTTTTTAAGATATAGACGAAACAAAAAATGCTCCGGAATCTTTGTATCAAGGTCAAACATATAAGATAAAAATATTTTTCAATTTTATATTTTTTGGTACCACATTTTAAATTTTAAATTTAAAAAAAATTAAATGGCCGCCATTTTGAAACAAGATGGCGGATGAAGCTGGCCAACGAACTCTGTCGAGATATTGGTGTGCATTATGTATACACGAACTTTTAACCAAATCGGTTCATAAATACGAGAGTTACAGTGATATATATCTATATAAATCATCATTAGAACTTTATCAATTTCTTCATATATTTGTGATTTCAAATTTATTATATATATATCCATTAATAAAACATTACCGACCATCATCAAAAACCACAATATTGTGAATGAAATGACAATAAAAAAGGATACCACAAACCTATAATATAGAACTGTATGTTTAAAAGAAAGTGCCTTATACATATTTACAAGAAATTAATATGGAAGAAAATAAGAAGAATATGGATACCGAAAAAAATTGAAAAACTTATATATTGAATTACGTTTTCAAGAGTACAGAATTCAATGATATAAGCAAATCGTTTGTTTTCTGTGAGGGAAAAAAAAAGTTAAAATCTGAAAAAAAAATTTCTCCTGTACTCAAACAACCACTATGAACAAGAGAATAGTTTCAAGATGAAAACAGAACAATATCAAATGGCATGAAATGGAAAAAACAATACAACCCTTTAAATATTAAATTTTTAGCATAAAAAATAGAAATATTACACAATATACTGAATAAAATCTCAGTTTATTTTCAAAATATCCTCGCGCACATGGTATCCAAAAGCACGATAACATTTAGGTGAATTAAACAGTTAAATTAACACAGAAATTAAGACCTATGGGTTCAGTTAATTCATTTTGAAATACCGTGATAAATTCAATTAATATAATATAAATAGAAAATAATTACAATATTTAAAATACCTAAAAACACTTTTAATTGTTTAATTTCTATTTTACAATATTGCCAATATTCAGCTTTCAATACTACCTGGTGTAAAAAATTAAAATTATTACTCAAAGAAGCATTAAAAGACAAAATTGTTTGGTGCTGCCATCTATCATGTTATTTTAAAACTATTATTAATATTCAAATGTCACAAGATGAACCTAATAAAATCTAATTAATTTAAAATATATCAACTGCATTACCACACAAATCCTAATATATAAATAATACCATTCTATATATCATTATTAAAAAAAATTAAAAAAATTAAATGTTAATAAAATGCTTGCTTTCAATATATTCTATTACCTTACCCATTTAATCTACACTGAGAAATTAAATAATTTTATAACATTGATAATATATAGAATATAGCTATATGCTATAACATAAAATAAATTACATATAATAAAAATATAAAAAAAATATAATAAATACTATTAAATATAATAAATTAATAAAATGAACAGGAAAAAAATGGATGTTTATAGAAGATTGACAGATTCAGAAATTCCTAATAGCCTAAAGATCACAAATATAGTGTGTGGATCATCTTCATATTAGCATAAAAAAGCTAAAAAATATGATTGTGGCAATCAAACACATTAAACCGATAATTTATCATGGAATACAAAGTTGAAAATAAAACAATATTAAAAAGTATAGAGGAATAGTAATAAAAACTAATTACCCAATTTTAATACATACAGTATAACATTAGTTATATGAAATAAACTTATATGCATGTTAATCACTATAAAGATGGTATACTATTATTAATTAATATGATATTGTCCTTAGTAGACTAAACTTTAAAAACAAGTTAATTTTGAATTTGATTAATTATTAAGCTAAATTTAATATGAATTGAAATGAAATTAAAAAAAAGTCACCAATTACATATAAAGCATCAAATCAACATCCATATAAAATACGTATTAGAAATGTAGTTATAATAAAAAACCACATCATTGTTTTAATTAACCATTGCGTATTATCCAGACAACTCCACCCTCCTCCGTACTCTAACATCTAAACACCCAACCATCCTATAGTAATTGTTTATTATTATTTTACAATTTTTAATTTTTTATATAAATATTTTTTTATTTAATATTTTTTTTCTTTTGTAATTTTGTTTACGCATGTGTCATTTTTTTTTTTTTTTTTTTTTTTTTTTTTTTTTTTTTTTTTTAAGATCATGTAAGTACTAATTGTATATTAATGAATATATGAATTTTTTTGGAAAACCCTGATTTAATGCATCATAAATTAGTTTTTTAATATTATTGTTAATTAGATGAGAAGAACATAAATATTTTATTCTATATAAATGATTAAGTATTATATTTCGATATACAGAATGATGAAGACAAGATTTAAAATTTGTAAATGTATTAACTTTGAATTTCAATTCTTTACGTTTATCATATAAATCTGTTATTGCTTTGTTGTCTTTTATTGTAATTTTAAGATCTAAGAAGTTAATTGTATTGTTAGGTAAGAGGTTTTCCGTTAATTCAGAATTAGTGGGATAATCAATTGGAAATTGAGAAATTTTAGATTGATCAGTGGCAATTAAAATTATGTCATCAATATAACGATATAAATGGAGATTATTATTAGTAAAAGTACGTTCATAGTGATGTAAGTCTGATAATAAACTCGATATACAACCACCTTGTGGTATACCGACGTACTGCAAATATAATGTGTTATCTTGCAATGTATAATTATTATAGATAATGAAGTTTGTTAAAGATTTAAAATAAGCGATATCTATATTAGATGGTAATTCCAGTTTTTTATAATGCTTTTTAAATAATGCATTTATAATATTATGTAAATCTAATAAGTCTATATTATTAAAAAGATCTTTGAAGTCATATGTCGTTATATTATATACGCAATGAAGATTTTTAAAAATATTGACCAGTTGATAACTATTTTTTATACAATGTGTATTATCATTGTTTGTAGTAAGTATATATAATTGATTATGAATTTTTAATAGATGTTTATTGGCTTTATTGTTATATGTATTGCAACCAATAGTTACAGTCCTAAATTTAATTGGAGTTTTATGAAATTTGGGAATAAGATCTAAATAAGGATAATTAAAGTTAGTAGATAGAATATTTAATAGTTTATAATAACTTTGAATTTTACGATTATTTACAGTTACATTTTCATTAGTATTTTGAAAAGATTTATTAGAAGGAATACAGGTTGTAAGTAGTTGGTGATAAAAAGATTTACATATAATGAAAAGATTTATTAGAAGGAATACAGGTTGTAAGTAGTTGGTGATAAAAAGATTTACATATAATTGCATAATTATTAGGAGATTTGTATACATATGTAATAACTCAGTTTTTTTGTAATTTAGTAATTTGTTGGAAAAAATGCTTTGTGTTAATAGAAACCAAATCAGAAATATTATTTTTTAAAGCCATAGTTAATTTTTCAATTACTAATATTTTCCATTTATTAAAATATTCAGTAGGTTTATTGTAATAGATTGAAATTTTATATATAAAAATATCTATACATATGTAAACTGTTTGATAATAGATTTAACAGTAAATTTAGATGGAAGTTTATATTTAGTACCATAACCCATTAGTTTTTTTCAATTTAAAATCATTAACAATATTAAGATTTCCAGTGATAATATGTCCATGATCATTGTTTATATATTTTTTTTTGATTGGGGTCATTGCATTTACACGGAAAATTACTTGCAGCAGATGTATTTTTTGAAAATGTATTGTAGTTAAAAATATTTCTACCAATTGTATTCGGATATTTAAAGGTTTTTGATATATGAAGATTATTAATAGGAAAATAACAGTTTTTATCATTAATTATAGAATTGATATTAATTTTATTAAATATTTGATTTGAAAAAGTTATTATCATTTGAATATTCGTGTTTTGGACTTTATGGGTTTTTTTTTTTTTTTTTTTTTTTTTTTTTTTTTTTTTTTGTAAATTAATTTTTAAAAGATTAACCCTAGTCATAATGATATCAAAATAAATATCAGAGAAATGTTTGGAGAAAGATTTACTTAGAAATACATTTAAATGTTGTACAATCTGTTTCTTTTTAATAGCAAATATGTATTTTCGAATTAATAACCAGTTATAATGCTTTAAATATTTACTTTGAAGATCATTAATTTGTTTAGTGATATATTTTTTGGAAACTACAACTGATGATGAACCCTTTCCACGTTTGTTTCGTGTTGTTTTACAATTTAAATTATGATTAAGAGTAGGATAAATTGGAGAATAATCAATAGTGTTATTTATAGATGTGAAGACTTTGACAGGTCTGTTAAATATTTCACTATTAAGTCCATAAGGATAAATTGTGTTGTAATATTTCATGTATATATATATATGTATACTTTTGAACGGAGGGTGGAATCGGGGTCCGGCGGTCATGATCGATGAAAATGTACCAAATTTTTTTTAATCGCTTCCTCCGAACAGCTGCAGTAAGTAGCTTTTTGTAATGAAAGCTATCTAAAACCTAAATTTAAAAAAAAGTAGCCTACTATATGTGTAACACGATATGTTTGCACAATATGTGTAAAGTGGTCGGATAAAGTCTGCAGTGATGTGAACAGCCCACACAACTACATATGTGAGTTTTGTCTTACTTAAATTTTGCATTCAAATTTTGTGCGCAATTACCCTATACCATGTCGGGCATTACCGCTCAATCGATGATTATTTAAATAAAACGAAAAAAAAAATTCCTAAAACTTAGTTGATTGAAAATTGTTCATTATGCTTTGGAGTTACACTTCGTTAATGAAATATTGATTTTTTGTGTAAATTTGACTAGCTATCCCTGTTTTCCCTTAAGTGAGCGCCATTACCCTAGTTTCCCCTACTTAATTTTTTTGCAGATTAAAATAATTTTTCTTTTTTCGGCAAACTAAGTATGAATAATACTAAAATGCTGTATTTATAACTATTTTAACCTACCTCACTCTACGCCACAAATAGCATTCTGAAGTGAATATAGGCAGATGCATAGTTATTAATAAAAATAACACGTATAAGAAAGATGCATTCATTTTAATGAGAATATTAAATTAAATATGCTCGATATGACCACCATCAGAAAGAACACATTTAGAATCCACGACGCATTATCGCCAACGATGGTCCTAATGAGCATACTTAAATTGATTTTCTCAATACAATAAACTACCTTTTGCCTACATGTGAGTTTTATTCTTAAATGTGCGTCTTCTTTATACATTTGCATGCGATGAATGACGCATTTAAGCTGGTGATTGAATGTAAAAAAAATCATATTTCAAGGTTTCTAATAAACTTATTTTGGCAAGTAACACGTCATTTCATATTAAATAGAGATGGATGTACTCCTTTGAAATTAACTTTTCTCAAGTATCTCGTATTGAGATAGGAACACTTATTTTGCAGCTTGACGCTAAGAAGCCTAAGCAGTGTCATTACATAATGCAGAGTAACTTTACCGCTAGACCCCGTGTTTATGAGCATACCTGTCAAGGCTCTAGAATTAATTGGGGCCGAAAGGATTTTAGTGGGCACGCTGTATGTTTCTTTTCATAGAATTTGATAATTTTTTAATAAGTAATACTTAAAAAAAGTATTCAAAACGCAGCAATACATTGTATGCATGCACATTATGTTTGAAAAATTAATTACAATCATATGAATTAAAAAAAGTAAAGAAACACTTAAATTATTTTATCGCCGATGTCTAAATTATTAAAGATTTTCTTCAGCATTTATTGGTACAATTTTTGATAATATATATTTTATTAACCAACCGAATCAAAATTGATAGAAACTTGTATTTGATTTTTTTTCTTCAATTTATTAAAATTCTGAACTTAAATATGTAATACATGTTGCTGTAATTCACAATGATCTACTTTCTTTTATTTTATGTCTTTTTATTTTCATTTTTAATTAAAATTTTGTTTTAGAATTTAATATGTTTTTGTTTTATTATTTTTTAATAAGGTACGAAAGTGTACTACCTTAAGCATTGCGAGAACGTCTATTTTTAGTAGTTTATTTAATTTTTGATTTATTTCGCTAAATAATCAGATAAATGTAGATTGTGTTGTGTGTAATGCAAATAGAATTGTAAAATTAACATGTTTAAGACTTACTGCATTGATATTATGTATTCGTTTTTTTTTCTTTTTTTACTTTGCAATCTGCAGTATTTTTATATTTTAAGCATGCAAAAAAAGTAACTGGTACATTTCTGATTATTCATCATACTTTTTAGTGTTTCTATATTATCATAGTAAAATATGCCATGCCTAATGCGTAATATATAAATTGCCATTCAAATCGATTCAATTTTCAAACCTGTCTTACTTCTTTTACAATTTTACATGTTCTCATAAAATAAAATCTATCATTTTCTGACAATCGTAAATGCAAGACTCATCAATTACTTTGAGAATATCTCTGCATTTTTCTAATCTGGTGAGCATCCGGGTTTGTGTGACTTAATTAATACAAAGACGGGAGCATTTGGTTAGTTAAAAAATCGTACTTAAATTTTAATATTTCCGGGTTAAAAATAAATTTCCAGTAGCAACATTTCAGTACAAACACTTAATACTTGCATCGTATCTGGATTCTTTAGTAACAGCTATCTTCGGATATCAAACGGAAAGTCATTGGGTCAAGTACTTTAGAAGTTATGACCGTTTAAAGTTTAGAACTCCTAATATTAATGCATTTTTGATTATTGCAAAATAAATTACAATCATATCTGGATTCTTTGTTAACGTCTATCCTCGGATATCAAAAGGAATTCATTAGGTCAAGTAGTTAGCACTCCTAATATTAAAGTATTTTTTATCGTTGCAAAACAATAGATACGAAACGTTTTTTTCATAATATTTCTTCTTTTGGGTTATACTGAGCACTTTTACAGCTAAATGTTAAAAATATTTAGCTTTTGGTAATTGATTCTTATGTATTTTGTAGTGCTGAATCCGAGAATGACTTTCATTTTTAACCATCACATCAGATGTTTTCAAATATCGTAATTCTCAAAGTTAAAAGTAAAAAAATAGCAAAAATCTGATACTATAATAAAATAGATGCGATGTTTGTATTTATAAGCTATTGATAAGTATTTGGTTATTGTGTATTTTGTATAGTGTTGAATATGCTGCACAAATCTCTTCCAAACTGACACATAAAATCTAGGGGCAAGGAATCTCGGTCAAGTTCGTTAGTGAGCAAAATCGGACCAAGGGGGTAGAAATAGGGAGGAGTTTTGTGAAAATCAAAATATCCCATAATTTCCTAATTATAATACGTATCAAATCAGTTTAAAATTATTATTACTTCTTGGAAAAGGGCCAAAAACTTTGCGTCACAGATTTTTGATAAAATTAAAAATGGGCTCAAGGGGCGAAAAAAATAGGGTTTTAGGGAGAAAAACTTCATAACTTCGTCTATTCTCAAGATATCAAATTCACTTAAACTTAATAAAATCTTCTTAATATAATCTACAACTAATATATTGACAAGTTTTCGATAGGACCATCTCTTACCGCAAAAAAATAATATAATAATAAACAAAAAAGAATTGGGGAGGGGGGGGGGGGTTGAAGAAGAAAAAAATTCATAACTTCGTCAATTCTCAAGATATCCAATCCACATGAATTTATTATACATATCCTTAACATTATCTACAACTTTCATGACAAGTGTTTGATAGGTCCAACTGTTACAGCAAAAACAATTTAAACAAAAGTAGGATGTTGACGAAAAAATTATCGTGTTAAGGGTGTACTCAAAGCCAAACTGCTTATTTTCTGATTCCTTTTTAAATTCATTTTTGCTCTCAAGCGCATCCAATTGGCAGGTTCTCTTATTCAGAAACTATATAATGTGCCGTATTGGTCGATTTTTTGATAAAGACAGACTATATTTCAAAAAATGCTGTCAAAGTGGGCGTTTTGAACCGAATTTCCTGAAGCGATAGTGCTGGAAACGAAAAAAATGATCGTACTGAGAAAATAATTGCTTTTAAATCAAGTTCTAATTAATTGAACAAAAAATTAAAACGCAGGTCGCTTATAAATCTCTTCAAAAAATCACGTCCTCCAGTTTCGTGTTTTTACTTTTAAAAATAATTCTAAAAATGTGTCAGAAAATTTCGAGTAGTTGAGCGTGAACAAATATTTTTTTCAATACCACCTTAACATGATACTGATAAAACCAGCTGTTACAGAATAATGAAATTAAAAACTCGTCAAAAACAGCCAGATAAAATTGTTAAACTGGTTTAACGTGAAAAATCAAAAGCTATCGAAGACTGAGACTTAGACATCAACTCAGAAGAACTGGCGTTCGTTTTTAAACTTTCTTTATTCACGCTAGGACAACGAAGCACAGCACACATATAATAATCACTGGAACATATAAAAATTTAAAGTCTGTCGGAGCTTGCTCGCCCCTCTCCGGTCGGCCCAAAAGCGACCGTCCTCCGTCGTTACCGAAACGCATCTCATCTATGGGTTATCCACTAACAATGCTACCTAATTAACATTTTCAACAATTAAAAAAAAACATTTATATCTGAAAGCAGTCCGTTACCATGGGAGGGATTCAGAATTATACACAATAAACACAATACAATTGCACAGAGTTATATAATAATACTAAGATATAACCACTCCAGCAATTATAACAAACCAGTAACTTCGTTAAAGGACTTACTTTTAACATAATCAGAATAGATAAAAATTTTAAACATCACAGGCACTTCCGATAAGAGTTCGCTTTCACACGGTTACATGTATAAACAACAAAATTTTCTATATAAGGATAGATCAATTAAGAAAGAATTTTAATACAATAATAAAACAAATATTCTTAACTACTCTTAATAATATTACAATACCTGTATTCTACACAGACATATAGCAATTCAGTCCTTCACTAAATGATTAAAACCTTTTTTTAACATAAATCAGTAACCAAAATTTTCAGGTACTTTTATCATGAGGTTCCTCCTAACCTTTACTTGTTTAAAACAATAGTTTTTTTTTCCAATTTATAGCAATTTAAAAGAATAATATTAACAATAACGGTATTAAGAATCAAAATGTATATTCTAACTATTCCTATACAAAATACAATTGCTAACTCAAGATACAAGCTCTAATTCAAAATACAATTTCTAAATTTCAACATTATTAAATTTCTCAATTTAAAATTTTTTAAACTCTTGCTATCAAACAAACAAACACACACAAAAAATCAAAACCTCATTTATAACTTTAATGTTCAGGACTTCCAAGAAAAATTACATTTTTAAATCCTTCTTTTTTCTTAATACTGAATTGAGTCTTTCATAAAAACAATTAACTCCAATTAACTTTTCTTTTTAATGTATTAAATCCTTTTAGTGTTTACTTTCTAATTTTCATACCATGAATAATTCATATAATTTTTTTTATAATTCACTTTTAGATAAGATGAGGGGCTCATCTTCCGGTCCCAGGCCCTTTTCAGGCCCATTTGTCGACGCAAGGAACCACCCGTGAAGCAAGCCCCGCGACGCGTCCCGAAGGTCGCCGCCAGACAAGCTCCAACAGAGCGGAACCCCACGCAAACTCCGGTCAGGTCGACGCACTGCCCAGCGCACGTCACGCCGACTATTCCCAAGTTGGTGAACAATCGATGCGATAGTTCTCACCACCCAGCTAGAAAAACCAAGTGGTCCCTAAACTTGGTTACTCGAGCTGGTAGACCCCGCAAGCCATAGCAGGAACCAGACGCCTATAAAGACGCTGGGCCCACGGACTGAACCGAGGCTTCCTGACCCGAATTTAATTTACGGACAGGCCCCCAAGATCAGATACCATTTTCCGGCAGAGACATTTTTGTGGGCCAGCCGATAGGAAAGTTAATGAAGGGCCCCTAACTTGAAAACCAGGGAGGACGGGGAAAATCCCTCCGGCCGTAAAGCGACCCAGCTCCTGGCTTTTCGCCCAAACCACCCGGCTCAACCGACGGAACACCTCGCGGATCACGCCGGGAACCAGTTGGCCCAGACTAGGTGCCGTTAGCGACCCCAGGCGGGCACGGAAAGCTCCACATAGACGGAATAGACTCCGCCTCGCTAGGGGGTTGGACGGAACGGAGTCCCGCCAGCCCCCACCGACTCGACTCCATCCTAGGACAGAGAAGCCAGCGGAGGCCGACAGAAGCCCGCCCGCCACTACCTTACCTCACGGCCGTCGAGGGTACCCAGGCCCGAAGGCCCCTGACCCCGTGCAGTGACCGACCGCTACCTTTGTTAGTGCGTTCGAAAGTTAGGTGGAGACACCTCTAGGTCCTCATCACCAGGCGAGGAAAACTCCGATACCGCATAGACACTCAAGGGGTCGGCTCGGAACCACCCGGAGGGGCGGCCACTTCACTTTTAGATAAAACACATATTCATACACTATAAAACAAAATAATACAATATACAATTCACTCTTAGCAAAACAACACAAAATAAAACAAAACACCCTTAATCTCTAAGCTATCTGTTTATATGTCTTACAGTTCTGATAAACAGAACTGTTTTCCGAAAAAATCAAAACAGATACTGGATTTCTCTTTTTGTTTTTCCTTTTCGCACGGAAGGACTTGACCTAATTCCGCTAGCCCTACCCTTCTTTTCGCCGCTTGCACGTCTAGCTCTTGAGCCGGGAGTTTCACCAAAACACCGCCAGTAAAAATAGTCTCTTTAACCGAGACAGCTGGCTTAATGGTGTTTTCGGGTAATCTGCATCTCGATTTATCAAGTACTGAAAATTTTAAATTTGTTTTCCTTCACAAATTACATCTGGAATAACCTCTAATTTATTCGCCTGTACAATGCGTATTTCACTAACTCTTTTTTGATCAAATTCTTCCAAATCTTTTAAATTGGAATGACCCACATTTGTTTTTTTGACCTCCCCGCTTTTTTGACGTCTTATTCCTCACATCGGGTTCACTCTTCTCACCGCCTTTAAAACTTTCCCCAGTTTTAAATTTACATAATCCTGCGTCATCAACCTTGCTCTTTTCATGAACATTGGTTTTGGAATTACTCCACCGCGCGTGCCTGCGATCCGGCTTTTTCAATTTAAACAAACGCCTACAAATGCACGGTGTTAGCAGAGCTTCACAATTTAATCCCGGCACTACTCCTGCCGTTATTAAAATCCTAGGTGAATTCTCCTGGTTCCCGTTCCACAAAGAAAGTGGAACTTTCGCTAAGTCTGCTCTTTGAATTTTTCCGATGGCCGGAAGTAACTCGATCTGTTCACCCGTTTTATATTTCTCTGGAATTAATTCACTTCGAAAAATGAATAATTCCGTACCCGAATCATTTATTCCCTTAACTTTTCGGCTTAAAACATTTAGATTAATGACTGGTAATTTACGTTTGCCTACGGGCTTCCGCTGTTTATCCCAGACACATCTAGAATTTAACATCTTCACTCCTACGTAGCTCACTCTAGCTTTTGGTCCCGTTTCACCTTCTTCGCTCGTATTCCTCGATCCTAAATTTTTATTCAATTCCGGACAAAAATTCCTTAAATGGTTCCTTGAATTGCAATGGAAACATCTAAACTCTACTCTTTTCTCGAATGCCTTCTCCCGACTCATGGAACCGCGTTGGGCTGACGCATCAGTGAGGGGAGTCTCATTCTTTATTTCCGCATGTTTTTCTTCCGATTTCGGACGCGTATTTCCATCATCTGCGTACCGATTTTTCTTAATCGACGCCATGACACTGTCATAACAATCTAACAACTCAACTATTTATACTTCCGTCTTAAGCAGTGGCCATTTGTCGATGAAATGTTCGCGCACCTGAAACTTTGCAAGTCTTTTGATTTGGTCGGTTACCAAAAGATCTTTTAATTCGTCAAAGGAAGTTATTGATAAGCCCGCTAACCATTCATCTAGGTAATTTCGGATCACAAACGCGAAATCTTACCAATTTAACGAGGAGAATTTTTTATGGCTAAAAAATTTCTGTCGCAAGCTTTCCGGATTTAATTAAAATTTTTTTAGCAAAATATTTTTAATTTTATCATAATCTTCTGATACTGTTTCCGGTTGTCGGGCAATAATGGATATGATATCCACTGGTAGAAGACCA
Source organism: Maratus speciosus (assembly GCA_963932465.1). Taxonomy (NCBI): domain Eukaryota; kingdom Metazoa; phylum Arthropoda; class Arachnida; order Araneae; family Salticidae; genus Maratus; species Maratus speciosus. The sequence goes on from OZ010787.1 coordinate 83,817,141, forward strand.
ATGAGATGAGGACCCAATTTTCCTTCGATATTCTAACTGGCTTGGCGTTCAAACAAAACCAAATACAGGCTAACGTCGGTTCTCTCAGGATTAAATTCCGGGATTAATTTTATTAAATTCTGGTCAGGGGAACGCGAATGTACATTATTTTAATTTTCCTGGGCAGGGGGAATTCCTTTATCGATTCTTAGTTTTTCTAGCTCAAAATTTAACTTCAACTCCTGTTCTTTTAATTCTTTTTCCTGCTAAAATATTTCTTTACGATTGGCCCCGTTACGATCCCACGTTTGTTGGCGAAAGGCGTTCTTGCGTGCTATTGCGTCTAACCGAGATCTGGCACTCTCCTGCCTTTCTAATTCTTCTTGAGCTGTCGACAGTATGGTCTCATAAAGCGACTGAACATACTCTTCATCATAATCCTCAGATTCCAGCACTAAATTCTTTAATTAAATCCGGGTTTCGTTTCCTGTTCGAGCAAGCTCAATTTCATCGACTAATTGCTTTAAATTTTTCATTTTTCCTTTTCCCAGTAATTTTCCTTTTTTCCATTTCCAACCCCCATCTTCTTTTTTCTTCTACCCTCAAAATTTCTTTATATAAAATGTAATATACTACTCCAATAATATGTATAAAAAATATAATATATTAAAATACAATATAAAACCACAATATATACCACAATCATATATAAAATAATACAATAACAAAATGTAAAATGCCGACTCACTTCCCAATTTCCTTAGTAGCACTTTCAAACAACTTGCATCTATTATATATATAAAATCCAAACGGAAATTTCGTTCCGAACGCCTAGATTTCGAGTTCTACTGGATGGATTTTTACGAAACTTATAGCGTTAGATAGGTATTGTTTCAGGGAAGGTTTTAAGCTATAACACATCATTCTACCTATATTAGTTATAGAATTATGACGGAAAGTTCTGTTATTTTGGACGATAAGGTTTACCATTTTATTTCTTGGCGAAATTTATCGTTGATAAAAAAAATTGAAACAGCTATTACACCTCGAAACATAAAAGAATAAAAAGAAAAGTGCCCAGTAACACTGATGGCATTGAGCTCACAGGCTATTCACACTAATTGTTTATTACACTCTTATTTCAAAGAATAATGCCCCTCAAAAAATAAATGAAGTCCCCGTTTCCCACCTCTTTACTTAACCAATGAACCTTCAAATCTAATCAGGTAAGCTCCTTAACATAATAAACAGGTATACCAAATTGAAGCAAATCAGATAATTCTGCATGAAAAAAACATATCGCGAAATTAAGGGGGGGGGTCTACCCCCTTTTCCCCTTTATACTTAACTAATGAACCTCCAAATCTAATCAGGAAAGCTTCTTATAAGAATGAACTTTAACATAGAAAAAAAAATCAAAGTAAATTGGATAATTCTACATGAAAATCCATTTATCTAAATTAAGGGGAGGGGACTTGCCCCCCTTTTATACTTAACCAATGAACCTCCAAATCTATTGAAGAAAGCGCCATGTTGGAATAAACCGGTATATCAAATTTGAAGCAAATCGAATAATTCTGCATGAAAAAAACCATTTATCTAAATTAATTGGGGGGGGGGAACTAGCCCCCACCCCCTCTTTATACTTAACCAATAATCCTCCAAATTTAATCAAGGCAGCTCCTTAACATAATAAACCGATATATCAAATTTGGAGCAAATCGAATAACTCTGCATAAAAAACACATTTATCTAAATTAAGGGGGGGGTCTAGCACTCATTCCCCCCCTTTATACTTAACTAATGAACCTCCAAATATAATCAAGGCAGCTTCTTAACATAATAAACCGTTATACTAAATTTTGAGCAAATCGAATAATTCTGCATGAAAAACCCATCTATCTAAATTAAGGGGGGGGGGGGGTAGCCCACCTTTCCCCCTTCATACTTAACTAAAGAACCTCCAAATTTAATCAGGGAAGGTCGTTAACATAATAAACCGGTATACCAAATTTGGAGCAAATCGAATAATTCTGCGTGAAAAACCCATTTATCAAAATTAAAGGGGGGCTAGCCCCTTTTCCACCCTTTATACTTAACCAATGAACCCCCAAAACTAATCAGGGAAGCGCCTTATCAGAATGAACCTAGAAATTTTTTTTAAGCAAATCGGATGTTTCTATCAAGAGTTATCGCGTTACGTACATACGTACTTACATACAGAACCGGCGGGCACATTAGCTCTCAGGCTTTGAAAGCCTGTGAGTTAAATAAAAAGAAAAGTGCCCAGTTAAACTGATGGCATTGAGCTCACAGACTATTCACACTAATTGTATATTATACTCTTATTTCAAAGAATAATGCCCTCAAAAAATAAATGAAGCCCCCGTTTGCCCTTTATACTTAACCAATGAACCTCCAAATCTAATGAAGAAAGCGCCATATCGGAATAAACCGGTATATCAAATTTGAAGCAAATCGAATAATTCTGCATGAAAAAACCATTTATCTAAATTAATTGGGGGGGGGGGGGGAACTAGCCCCCACCCCCTCTTTATACTTAACCAATAAACCTCCAAATTTAATCAAGGTAGCTCCTGAACATAATAAACCGGTGTACCAAATTTGGGGCAAATCGTGTAACTCTGCATGAAAAACCCATTTATCTAAATTAAGAGGGGGGGGGGGTTCTAGCATACCCTTTCCCCCCTTTTATACTTAACTAATGAACCTCCAAATATAATTAAGGCAGCTTCTTAACATAATAAACGTTATACTAAATTTGGAGCAAATCGAATAATTCTGCATGAAAAACCCATCTATCTAAATTAAGGGGGGGAGTAGCCCCCCTTTCCCCCCTTCATACTTAACTAATGACCCTCCAAATTTAATCAGGGAAGCTCCTTTATACACAATTTGGAGCAAATCGAATAATTCTGCGTGAAAAACCCATTTATCTAAATTAAAGGGGGGGACAAGCCCCCCTTTCCCCCTTTATACTTAACCAATGAACCCCCAAAACTAATCAGGGAAGCGCCTTATTAGAATGAACCTAGAAAAAAAAATTGGAGCAAATCGACTGATTCTGCCAGAAAAACCCATTTATCTAAATTAAAGGGGGGGGGACTAGCCCCCTTTCGCCCCTTCATACTTAACCAATGAACAACCAAAACTAATCAGGGAAGCGCCTTATCAGAATGAACATATAAAAAAAATTTGAAGCAAATCGGATGTTTCTATCAAGAGTTATCGCGTTACGTACATACGTACGTACATACATACATACATCCGGAACCGGCGGGCACATTAGCTCTCAGGCTTTGATAGCGTGAGCTAACAAACTGTTACTAATTTTAATTTTAAAAAAAAGAAGGAAGAAAAAAAGAAGAAAAAAATCCGTTTTAATGAGTGTTAATATTAAAAAACGAAAATATTTAATTTAAACTTGAAAGAGAATGTTCGCAATGCTTAAAAAATTACTCAGATAAAATATTGCAAAAAATTGCAATTGAAATAAAATTTGGCTATTTATCTTTTGCGTCAGGTTAAGAAAAATGCATCTGAAAAATTGATAGGATGATATCAAGGAAGTTTCGATAAGTGCATGCTCAGAAATATTTAAAAAAATTATATAATATTCTTCTCATGAGGAATATATAGAATATTCTTCTCGTGACATATAATATGTTTATAAAAAAAATCCGCAGCGTTTTTAAAAAAATAAAAATTTAATTTTTTGGGAAATTTAATGCTGGTTGGCGGCACAATAAAATTTTGAATGATACTTTTTTTTTATGATAAATAATTTTTAAGTAAAACCTTTTTCTACCTTCATACGAAGATAGTCAGATTAAGTTTAACGTAATAAATACATTTTTATTACTGCAGTTTTGTCATATACCTTTATATGTGTATATATTAAAATTTTATTATCGTAATTATACGGTTTAAAACAAAATTTCAGTTTATTAAATTTTTTCCAAATTCAAAATTAATGTCCGATTCGGAACATTGGCAATTTGACTTCGATACTGTTAGTGTCAGAAACAAGAAATGGAGGTTACTGTTGCCATGGAAACAAGTATTTAATATAAAATGTTTAATGGTAGCATTTTTAATTTGCCAGCTACTTTTAAAACAAATTTAAAACGGTACTACCTGATTATCTCGTCGACAAAATAACTATCGCCAAACTATAAGATAAATGCCAATAATAGCTGATCGTAAATTTTACATTCACTTGACATTAAACACGGTACACGTGTTTGTTGCGTCATCAAGTGATTTTTAATTTCACTTCTATTTGTAATTTTACTAATGTTTACAAATTTATTTATACGTTCGTTGATTAAAATAAAAATTTTGTCAAGTTGTATAATTTGGCGAGCAGTTTGGCAATTTATATAATTTGGCGAAGCGTTTTTCAATTTATATAATTTGGCGAATTTGGTTGAATGAATAATCAAATAGTACCCTTAAAACATTTCTAGACGGTGAAGCCATGTAAAATTAAATAACTACTGCAACACGCAATTTGTATGTATTATATGCGTTTAAACATAAAAAATAATACGCTAATCCTTCGTTTAAGTTTAAATTCATTGAGTTTTAGGCATTTAAACACTTATTAAACAAGCAATTTTCAAATGCATTTAAATATCTTGCATTTGGGATGGAAACGTGTTGGCTAGCCAAATAGCGTGGAACGTTCGTCTTTTTTGCGCCAAATACTCGAATATAGATTTTTTTCAGATTTTTACTGGGATTAAGCCGCCAAATTTGACTGATGTTTTACTACACACATGAGTAGTTTTAAAAGCATTTTTCTTTCAAAATAATTTGAGTATGCTCTTTAAGGAGACCTTCCTTGTGGTAACAGTTTGGTTTTTGATTCGTTCTTTTTTATTTCTAACTCTTCCATCATGTAACTTACAGACGAAACTAGCAGATGTAATTGTAAAAATGATGATAATTATGATTTACATGTTATATGTTTATTTGTCATTTTTGAGTTCACTTTTGTCGCCAAACAATTTGATTTTAAACCAAAAAGATGTAAGCGTGAATTAGGTTCAAGCGATGTTTACAATAAAGGTGATTTTGCAAGTACACGAAAGCATTTTTTGAGTATTTTTTAAAATTCAAATGTACAATATCTAAATATCAATTAATATTTTAAAAATGGAGTCAGATATATTAATTTTAGTCTCCCACACACGCACATACATACTGTAAAATAATTTAATTTTAGACATTTAAAAAATTTCTCATCATACTTTACTGCGAAAGAATGTCCGTTCGTTTTCCCCAAATTTGTGACTTTTATAACCTCGAAGCCAGATTAGCTAATATTGTCCATTCTTTTTTTAATAAAAAAACATATCGCTAATTTCCCTTATACAAACATTCAATGCTTACAATGTTAGTTAGTAAAGATTATTCTTAAGAAAATGTTAGCAATTATGCGTTATTTCTATCACGAAAAAAGACATTTTGCAATAAAAATTGCTTCCTGAAATCACTTTTGGATATTCCATTCCATTCGTCATTTATTTTTTTTCATATCTTCCCTTCTTTTAGAAATAATATAAAAAGATATTGGATGAATCTTCCATAATCAGCCACCTTACAATTGGCGAATTTACTGTATAGTGTTGGAAGATTCGTTTATATTTGAAAGGAACCGTGGGCGGTAAATCCGATTTCAGAAGATTACGCGAAATTTGTACTTTTAGTAATTAGCGATTAGTAAATTTATGTTTTTTTAGTATGGAGCAAACGGACAAAAGAAGATTTACTAATAGATATTTTTCATGTGCAGTTATTTTACTATCATTAAAAAAGCATTAATTTGAATGCACAAAAAAAGTTTTTCAAATGCCAAAGTGACCACTGGAACAATATTTGTTCATTTAGCCTAGGTTATTTTAAAAAAATACCTCAAATTCAATTAAAATTTCAATCATTATAAAATTTTGGCTGATGCACAGCCCGAGCAGCTGATCGTAGTGACAAATTTTAGGTTTGTTTTACCATCACTAAAAAAGCATTACTTTGAATGTACAAAAAACTTTCAAATGTCAAAGGTGGCCGATGGAACAATATTTGTTCATTTACTCTAGGTTTTAAAAAAAGGTACCTCAGATTCAAATAAAATTTCAATCATTATAAAGAAATTTCGGCTGATGCACAGCCCGAGCTCTGATCATAGTCACTAACGTTTTTAGTTTTATTTAGGCAACAAACTTATGAATAATAACGTCTTGAAAATAAAAGCATGATTATTTCTCCGTCTTATTACGCTCAATAGAGAAATGCGAAAAAAATCTTCGGTTTGCCAAAAAGATCACTACTAAAAATGTTGCATAACTAACTTTACATATCATTTGCAAAGAGTTTTGATAGTGAAAGATCTAAAAATCAATCAACAGCAATTTGACATTATTTAATGGAATGTAGTTTGGAGCGTAATTTGTAGCGTAACTGTTTTGTAGCTAACTCTGGTACATTTTTAGCCATACCGTTACGAACATTTCTAACGTTTCACATCAAACTTGGTTGTGGATCCGATTACGGATGATTGGGAAGATTTTATTGAATGGAAACTAGAGGCTTAGTTTTCTATTTGAATTAGTTATCAAGGTTATTTTCCTATGTTAATAGTTGCATGATTAAAAAGGGTATGTAAAAAGAAACGGCAGTTAAAATGACATTATTTTAATTTTATTCACACAATTCCGCTTTAAATATCCACTTTTACATGATTCACATATTTTAAAATATAAAAGTTAAATACTGTTTTGATTGTATTTACTCTACTGGAAATCGAAGATAAGAAACTGTAGAGAAAACCTGCCGAACTAAGACGTATATTACCAAATATAATGTAACGTAGAGAGAGATAGTATTTATGTTATCAGATCAGCACAAAGTACCAAGCTGAGAAACTCGGAGTAAAAGAACTAACAAACGAAAGTGAATAACCCGAACATTCTTTAAGTTAAATGGTCAATCTCTGCAGTCATTGTAATTCTCTCTTTTTTAGTAGTGTGGTGATATGATTGTAATGGCCGCATTTCCCTCCCAAACTCTACATTGTAATTCTACATTACTAAAGAGTTGCTTCTGAATTGCCCGTATTTCGTTTAACGCATCAGATAATATAATAGCGCAATTGCGTCCGATGCATATTCAGAAAATGCGGAAGGATCTTCCAGGTGAAGGTCCATATTAATTTAAAATACAGGGTCGGATTTTCCATTTCGTTTGATTGAAGGTTTATTTGAAAAATGGTCCAGCGCAGTGGGCTCAGCCTGCTAGTAAAGTTATAAAATTTTAAATAAAAAAAAAAATCACGAAAATTGAATTATACCAAAATTTTTTTTTTAGAATTTTCATCTATCTACACAACAAAATCAGCGAAAATTAACTCCAGAATTTCTAAATTGTGACTTACCCTTTTTTAGATGCAGCAGACGATAATCCAATTTTTGGCACTATTTCTTCAGCCTAATCGGCTCACTAAACACAATATCCACAAGCGCGGAACACACTTAACACCATTTTCGACCAATTCGGTCCACTAAAATCGCATTTTCTTTTTTCGGTCCGCAGATCCACTGCTAAAACAATCACGATTTTCTTTCAGGCCTTGGCTCCCTAATAGTCACAGAATTCTCTTCTATTTTCCCAATCTTCCGCAACCCTTTTACCACTAAACAGCTGGGTAGGGGTAACTCTCTTTCCCTTCTTCAAGTCAGGAGCATACAACAATATCACAGGAATCCGTCTCCAAACCGAAACCAGATAACACCAGGCTTCTCTTTTCCTTCCGTCAAACGGCAAACAGCAGAACATCTGACTTTCTTCTTCCGAGGTGGGGGAAACGGGACAACAATCTTTCTCCAACGCCGGACAAGGATTCCGTAAGTCCGTTTCCTCTTTTTTTCTTTTTCGCAATCAGGACGGCTGCTTCAACGGCGAGACTTCTTCACTCGTTCACTTTTCTTGAAAAAACAATCTTGACTCAAAAAACCAATTGATTGTTTTTTTTCGTGGGTAAAATCTAGCTAATAATTAAGCTAACTTAAATTCAGTTCGCATGTCTGTGTGTGTGCCCTTTTTAAAACAAAGCTTTCTTTAAGCAATTTACTCGAATCCCTTTTCTGACAACCAAACTGTAACGTGAAAAATCAAAAGCTATAGAAGACTGAGACTTGGACATCTACTCAGAAGAACTGGCGTTCATTTTTAAACTTTTTTTATTCACGCTAGGACAACACAGCACAGCACACATATAATAATCACGGGGACATATAAAAAACTTAGTCTTTGGAGCTTGCTTACCCCTCTCCGGTCGGCCCAAATGCGACCGTCCTCCGTCGTTACCAAAACGCATCTCATCCACGGGGCCCTGTTCAACTTTTCACTCCGTCTTAATTTCTGACCACGTGGGAGTCTGATTCATCTTATTAAAAAAGTTTATTTCTCCAAGTGCCAGTCAGCACTTTTCACCGAGAATTATTTACATCATTAAAATCAGTTTACAACTTCACATCTGGTGATCGTGAATGCATTGACATGCGACTTATAGTTTAGGCATCTGGAGGGCCCATTTAAAAAGTGTTTATTAAGTTAAGCGGTCATCTGGTTTTATGCATGAGCTCAGATAAAACGCCACACTGGGTTTATCTCTAATCTTGATTTGGTTTTTGTTTTTGCTGAAATTAGTACTTATCTTCGAAATCTACCTCCGCCTGTAGGCCGACACGGAAACGATTTTTCACCAACAAGTCAGGATGTTTCGCAAATCGCAAATTTTTAAAAAGTCGAAGTATTTGGAAAATCTGATACTATAAAATAGAAGTAAAAAAAATTTCATTATAATTTATTCATCTTTTGGCTTATACTACGCATTTTTACTGCTAAACGTTAAAAATACTGAGTATTTAAAATCCTTACAATTTTATTCCATATGGGGAAGATTTTTTTAACTGCTCATTCTCTGCCTCACACTTTTCCTTTTATATTCTCTATGGGGTTCATCTCGGTGTTCTCTTTTATTTTGGCGTTTGATAAGGCTGGATTTCGTATATTTTTACTTTTTAACTTTGAAATTTACGATTTGCAAAAAAAAATAAATTTCTGACGTGATGGTTAAAAAGGAAGGCCAATTTCGGATTCAGCGCTAAAAATTACATAAAAATCAATTGTCAAAAGTTAAAAATCATAAACATCACATCTATATTATAGTACCAGATTTTTTTTTTTTTTTTTTTTTTTTTTTTTTTTGTCGTCTTTGACATGTACAATTTGCAAAAAATTCTGAGGTGATGCTTAATAAACGGCTAAATGCGAGTATTACTCGTGCCCGAGGGTTCCGTACAATAAATATATTAATTATTATCTGTATTATTACAGAAAAAAATCGTTGCTAAAAAAAATAATAAGACCTTCCGAAAAACTATACAACGCACAGGGGAGTTTTTGACCGAAAATACTGACCAAAAATATTTTTCTATGTAAATATACTCCGATTGACTTGAAATTCTTAGATGTTATTGGGTATCAGTATGGCATGTTTGTTATTGTAAATGAAGTATGTAGCATTTACGGTTCATTTAGAGAGACACCCAAAAGACCCTTACATTATGGCCTATGGAAAAAAAATGTTTGCTCTGTATTTTAATGATATCACACTATTTTAAATGTACTGAGATTTATATACATCACTGAAATGTACTAAGGCACTTATTATAGAATATAGTGTGCATAAAATATATCGTTCATTTACAGGGACACACAAAAGAGTTTGGCTGAAGAATAAACTATTGAATTATATGACCAATAATTGCTGGAAGTGCATTTGTAGTTGTGATAGACTCTAAAAAATAAATGTGTAAATTTATACATAAAACAGGTATATCGATGATATAAAAACGATTTGTCTATATATATGTAAATTGGTGAGTAAATTGCCAAAATACATACCTAATGTGTAAATATCAAAACGCACATTTTAATGTGTAATTTGATGATAACACCAAGTGTGTAAAAGTTATCCGATAACTCTTGAAATACATACATTAATGTGTAAATCAAACAAGAATACACATATTTCTGTGTAATATCCTTACACGTTTGTCTGCGTAATTTTCTTTGCTTATACGTATTTTTGTGTATTATGCAAAACACGCATAATTTTGTGTTCTATGTAAACTGCACAGTTTTTGTGTAATGTGTAAAATACACATATATTTGCGTAATGTGCAAAATACACAGATGTTCGTGTAATACTCTGTTCTTACAAATATATCGGCATAATATTCAAATCACAGATTTGGTTTATATTCAAATTACATGGAAAATAATATGCCAAAGTAGACAGATTTTTGTGTACATAGCTTTCTTTACATGGGGCATTCTCACAATCTTTTGACTTTCATGTCCCTGAATAATAATTTTTTATTTAATACACTTTTTTGTGTTTTTTTAATTTCATATACTGGGGGACATCCCATTGCATGATTTCATAACAATATTAACGAGATAAACAAGTTTTGGACGATGTTGGGTGTCCAAATACCAGGAAAACTCATCTAACGTCCCGTGACCCTGATGCTGATTTTTAACTTTGGAGCTGTCTGTTTAAAATTGTTTCAATAAAAGTAATTCGATGTAATTTTTTTCCGAAACTGGGAAAATTCTTTTTATATAAATAAGTAGCTAAAAATTAGCCTGCACACATTTTTAGGGTTGTTATTATTTCTTAAACTCTGTCCCTAGGTTTTAGATTTTTTACCATCCCTCTTCTAAAATTATACAGAAAATCACTTCAAATGCAGCCACAGAATTTTTTTTTCAAGTTTTTTTCTCATGCAGAAGTATGCTAGAGAAATAATGTCTAAAATTCTTTGGCAGGAAATTTACTGTAGAATTTAAATCAGCATTTAAAAGCAATTTCAAGCATCGTGGCTTTATTGGTAGTTTCACCGTCCCCAAAGGTTTATTCCTGCTCTTTTCGAGGTAAATTCATTTTTTTTTTTAATTTAATCCAATGTTAAGAACTGTTTCTAAAAATCAATGAACATTGTGGCTGTCACTTAGTCTTAACATGATCTGCCTAATATAGGTGGTAATTGTCCTTGCTGTTCCATCCTTACCGTCCCTTTTTTCCCCATTTCGTCCCTTTTTTCCTATTCCATCCCCTTCTTTTACATTACCGTCCCTTCTTTAACACCCCTTTAAGACAATGTTATACAAAAATTTTGTACTAAAAATACTACATTGTCATTATTTCTTATTTGAATGCCCTGTGGGTACTATGCAAATTCATTATAAGTAAATGTTTAGAAGAAAATAAAAAGTTTTAGTGGTAAAATGGTAAGGAAATTTAAGCTCGCAAGTTTAACTTAAACCTCAGTTAAATAAAAAATGTTTCGCTGCTGACCATTTTTTTCTTTATTTTGAATCATTAAAGCATCCGTCTATCAGATTAAAATGTTATTTTATCAAGTTTAATTTCGCCATATTTTTTCCCAGAAGTCAAAAGATTGTGAGAATGCCCCTTATACTTTGATATGTTCAAATTATCAACGAAATGTTTTTATGATAGAAAAAATAACGGCATTAAGAACAATCTCATATGCTGTGCATGTTTGTTCTTTCTAGTAGGTTTGTTTTACGACTACAAATGTGTATACACACAATATAATTTGGCAATTTACTTTAAAGACAAATCGCTTCCTTATCATCGATATACCTATTTTTACATAAAACAAGATCATCTGAAATTATACATTACAATCCATATTTCTGTTAGAGTTGGTTAGGGTGTCCTAAAATCGTATAGTCACAATTTATACGCGGAACCTGTGTAATCTGAATTCCACATACAGTATTTGGCAATTTACTTTAAAGACAAATCGTTTTCTTATCATCGATATACCTATTTTTACATAAAACAAGATCATCTGAAATTATTACAAGCCATATTTCTGTTAGAGTTGGTTAGGGTGTCCTAAAATCGTATAGTCACAATTTATACGCGGAACCTGTGTAATCTGAATTCCACATACAGTGTGGAAACTATTTTCAAAATTAAAGTAAAGAAAAAGAAACAATTTCCCTCACTCAACCTTACAACTAAAACCGCTCGTGATGGTTTTAATATTTAAAAAACTTTTTTCAGAAATATTTATGCATTTCCACAAGTTTTAATTTTTTAAATAAAGAAATATATATAAAAGAGAAAAGATCTTCATTTCTTTCAATGATTAAACTGAAATCATGCAAATTGAGCGTCAAATGCAATGCAATGATCAGAGATGTAGTGGTAAGTATACGAAGGTGCATTTAAAAAAAAAAGTTTCGTATACTCTCTGCTTCTCAAATAAAGCTCTAGCATATTCTCTAACCATGAACTTTCATGACTCTATATTAATCCTTTTTTTATGATTACAAGATTGTTAAGGATAAATCTAAGATTTAAAATTATTATATGAGGTGTTCAGAGCCAAAGTGGATCAAGTCCATTACTTCTCTGAACCGAAATTAAAATGATTTATTGCTGTAGAGACAATAATTTGTTCGATTCCATAACAAACCAAGTCCTAGATTGAAATTTTAAGCTAAGCATAGTTTTAATCTAATATCATTCTAAATTTAAATACATGGGAGCTCATTAACTTTACCTCAAATTATGCCTGGATGATGTTTTATGGAGTTGATCTACTTTGGCACTGAACACCTCATATTTCATTACAATTCCCACCAAATTATACATATTTAGTCACTTCTTATCACCCACAAAGTAAATAAATTACATTTATAATACTAATGAAATTAAGAAATGTGCAGATGAGGGACCACAAATGTCAGTTCTACAATTTTGTTTTGAAATCGTTTTACTTATTATGTAAAATATTTTAGCACTTTCATTTTCTTCAAACTTGTATTACTATACTGTAAGTATTGGGCCGTTCGGAAAGTCGTGTCCGTTTGAGAAAATCAATTCGTACCGGAAAATTCTGCTCGGTAATTATTAGGCATTAGATATCGGAATCAATGTCTAATAATTAAATAATAGAATTTTCCGGTACCAATTGGTTTTCCCAAACGGACACGACTTTTTGAACGACCCAATAATATTTCATATCGTTTTTAAAGCTTAACACTTAAGATTTGCAACAGGAAATAAGATCCCATTCGCTGATACTTCAAGACATATTTTTCTGATTTTTCTACAAGCTCTACTACCACATTGTCTCAAAAATGATACTTCAAAGTATATTTTTCAGATTTTTATTTTTTCCTAGCTCTCCTACCCCCATTGTCTCAAAAAATTTTTTAATTTTAAGTAAATAAATTTATTATTTAAATTTTCTATTGAAAATAAGTAAAGTGTCATCTTGTGATAATAACGATAAATTATTTGAACAATAAATATTATCGCTGCCATTAATTTACCATTAGCAGTCGCGTGTCTTCGCATTACTTGTGTAGGTACTTTAACTATAAACTGACTTTTTCTACGAAAAAATCAAGTTTTATAAAACGTATGCCGCACTCTTGTTTCCAAAGTGTCACAACTAAAAAATTGGATGTTGTTTTGAGTTATGGCTGCCATTCTACTTGGTTTTTACGCCTCTACCAATCACATAAAGTAACAGATAGTGCACTGAAAATCCAGCCACCAGGAAGCAGTTGTGTTTACATTTTTTTGTGAAATTGGCATTCAGAACTATAACCAATACGATTATAGTTCAAAAATGGCCCGGAAAAGCCTGGCACACTTTTAAAAAGCTTTTGATATGTTTAAACTAGAGCCAAAAACACTTTCAAAATACCCCTTTTACAAATTTAGTTTTTTTTCTTATTATATTAAAATCTGAACTATTTAATTTAACTCATAGTTTAACACTAAGCTCTGACTTTTCTTAAACACGTAAGCGTTATTCAATTTCAGTTCAACAATTCATTCAGCCACAAAAGATTACATTTCAAAGTAACAACAATGGCAAAAAGCAACAAAAAACCATGTCTTCTTTCAAAGAAGTTTTCTCTTCCACTGAGGTCTGGAGCAACCGCATATGGCTCAGATTTCTGAAATAGACATTGATCGACGCGGAAATTTGTCAGATGTTAGAAAATATGATTTTTACAATTGTTAATGAATTTTTAATTATTGCATTTTTGGCCAGGTTTTTCGGTCAAATATTCCACTGTGCAACATAGTGTTGGGTATTGCTGTATATACTACAAAAGTATACATGAATATGCCATGAAAGTTCAGAGATATATGAAGGCTATAGTATCAAATATTGTTATTCTGTCTAACTCTTTTTTTAATCTTATCCTAATATGTTTATGATGTACTTAATTCGCGCTGACAATAAAAGTAGTGCATATTTAAACTTCATTTGGCATTTCATAAACTCATATTCAGCATAGTAAAAAACATTGCTTTTTGCAGTACACCTAAAACAAAACCCGTGTTCAAAGCTCAATCTTGGCATTGTGTTAAGCGCGCTTCAAAAGGATGTCGCAAAGTTTCAACAACGCCTTGGTTCGTGCCGCGGTTTTCCAGATAGGTTTTTAATTAACCTTTAAAGACACGGGGGGGGGGGGGTATTCAGAGAGCTAGTCAATGGAAACTGATCTCGAATCCCATAATAATTATGTAATTAATTCTAATTAAATTACTCTTTATTTAACAGATTGGCGTTTATTGCTTTTATACTACTACTGGGCATTGCATTATACAAATATATCATTAAAGTTGTTATCTTGGCTTTAAAAGCCGATGGCCCATAGAGTACGCCGCCCGTGACTTTATGTGTGTCCAAACTTTCTGTGTCTTTAAGGGTTAATGGCTCGGCTAATTACCAACATTTTTTTTCGAAAATCATTAACAACAATCATTTTATACTTCTGCGACGATAGCTGCCTCCAGCGTTCCTCAACTTCTTTGCTGAACGCCCACAAATCGAAATTTGTGTGTAACGGAAAAATGCGATTTTCCCAAAAACTATGTGACTTAAGGTAATCGCTAAAATTGTCCTGCAAGGTTTAAATTAACTTCTTCTACCCCTAATTTTTCCATAATTTTAGTTTCAGTAGATTCTAAAATAGAGGGGTGAGGAACATACTTTTGAATTACATTTTTGACGATATCTCTGAAAATATAATAACTAAATTTAAATGACATACATTTTTGAGTTCGGCGTTACGAAAGCTTTGCACACGATACCCAAAACTATATACAAAGAAAAGATTTTTTTTTTCAAGTAACTTTATTAGCCCTTCTACATTTTTCCTAAATACATTTGTGAATGGTTAATAATCTATAAACATGCGGGTAAATAGCCTTCATTACTTCAGCCAAATTGAACTTTCCACGTTCCATAGCTTACGCGTAAAATGTCTGTGACAGACGGACACTGGAGGGATCTTATAATGGTTCCGTTTTTACTTTTGAAGTAAGGAACCCTAAAAATGAAGGTCATTTTCGGATTCGACGCTAAAACTTACAGTTAAAAAACACAACTATCGCAGGCTTGTGTAATTTACCAAAAGACTTTTTGTGTAAGGTATTCCCGTAAACATGTTTTAAGCGTATATTGTTATGCTTTATGGTAGTCTTAGAACCTGTATTTTTCAGGGTATATGTAAGTGAACGTAATTCCTAATAAAAGTTTCAATATTTATTTTTCTCAAATACTCTACATTGTTTAAAATATTTTCTATATTCTCATTTTTCTAACAATCACTTTTGAAACATTTTTAAAGGACTTCCAGTACTGGGCAACACTAGACGACTATCTTACAGGCGGAAAAATATCGCAACAGAGTTCAAATATATTTAAAAAACACCTTAATTTTAGAAGCCTTTCTAATTGCTTTCCGACATCTATTTGCCGCGAAAAATAGTTATGAAAAATCATTTGGTGGTGAAATAGCAATCATAGATGACGAAAGTAAAAAGACTATAATTTTATTCATCTTGGATATAAATCCGTATTTAATTAGGCTAATTTTTTCTCTTTAGGAATTTGTTGTGAAAAAATGTACCAATATTTGTGTTTGTGTTTTAATATTGTAAATCAAAACACCCATGTAAATTCTGGTCAAAAGATAAGAGGTAAATGGAAAAAAGGATTATTATGGGATTTTGAAATGTCTTTTAATTCTGTTAGACCATCAAACTGTTACACTTTATTAAAAAAGAAAGAAAAATAAATAAACAAGAATTTTCGTAAACATGTTTTAAACACAAACATACACACATGTTTGTGTAATAAACTATTTAAAATCATTTCTTTATCCCAGTATAGTACATTTATAACCTCTGTTTTTGTGGTGTTGTATGAGTGGCATTCAAACAGTTCCCAGACTTACATTCTAACTCTTTATTACCACAATTTTAGGTATACGTTTATTTAATCGCATTTAAAGTAGACTCCGTCAGAGCCCACACAATTTCTCCTGCCATTACTAGAAACAATGATGAAATTTCAGTTTTGATAGCTTCCCAAGTTCAGCCGTCACGTTGGTTTTGATGTCTTCTACGGTGTCAAAACGGTTGCCATTTGGCACCGAGCGTCTGCAGACAAAAACACCTGAGCTCGCTCCGCAATGAAATCAATTTCTGCCTTTCTTTCAAATGAAATACAAGTATTTTTTATCGATGGATTTTTAGCGGATTTGTTTTGCTTCTACCAAACGCATCGGAATAATTTTTAGATTTTTTGAAAGTAGATATTGTTCTGCGTGTATCTGTGCAATTTTCTAGTTTTTTGGGCCCGTAGTTTCGGAGATTTGACGCGATTTGCAAAGCCCCAATTTACTTTATTGATGCGGTTTCGCATCTGGATGCCCTGCTATTGTGGCAACCAGGAGGATAATTCGAAATAATCTTCGCTTCTGACAGCAAATCGTTGCGGTTTGATTAAAACCAAAGCTTTTGTTGTATTATGAACACTTTCCATTCTTTAAATTGGGTTTTTAATTAACAACGGGCGTTAATTATGATTTTTTCAAAATTTTAGGAATTCGGCAATGTCAGGGGGTATCCAGCTTTATGTACATAAAAAATCTAGTCTCTAACTTAAATAGATTGCGAGTACGAGCTCTGTGACGGACGAACAGAGACAGGAGACTATAAGGACGCATTCACGGACCGCACCCTGCGTTCCCCAGGTTTACCACGGGTAACCCGAAGCGTTCAGAGACCAACATCACGTGACTTTTTCCGAGTTCTCCGTAGCGTTCAGAGCCGGAGATTATCCAGATTTCGGGGAACCCACATTACCTGAAAAATTTTGTTGGGTAAAGTGATCACGTGGTTGGGAAATCTGATTTGTTTACCATTTTATAGCTTAACTGTGACTGTTAATCGGAATAGCACTGTTTTGATCAGTTTTATCGCACATTGTTACTGTTTTTTCATATTACAAAAATAATAATAAAAACATATCTGGTCTAAGTTTAACTTTTAGATAAGTTAGAAGATAAATGTAAATTTTGCATATGACAAATCAGTTCACGCTTGGAAGCCTAAAATGACTAGCAAAACCTGCACTGTTAAAAATATCGTGAAAGATTACCTCTGTTTTTAAAGGCTATCAATTTTCTGACCAATGAGAAAGCCACATAAACGCCTATAAAGCGCTCTCATTGGTCAGAAAATAGATAGCCTTTAAAAACAGAGGTAATTTTTCACGATATTTTTAACAGTGTGTGATACATATTTGTTGCGATAGTATTCCCCATAAAAATTAACTTTTGGAACAGTTTCCCATTTAAAAAAAAGTGATAATTGAATCTATTTGCACTGTCGAAAGTGCAGCTGCCGCCATATTTGTAAATGTAAATAAAAAAATCCCGCAACTTTACCCGAAAGCGTTCAGAGCCGTTTTTACCCAAGCTTACACCGAGAAACCAGTATGACGTCATTCCCCAATTTTCCGAGTTACCCGTGTTTCGGTCTCTGAACGCGCTCTAAGGGTTTCGTGAGATGAACGAATCCCCAAAAATGATATTCGTAAGCGGATTATAAATTTTGTACAAAAGTGTTTTAAAATTAGGTCAAATTTAGACAATAGATGACTTTTCTATGACCAAAACCGTAAAATTATTCAAACTAACTTCCAAATTTTAACACGTAACCATAACTTTCCGATTTCAACAGCTAAAAAGAAAAAAAAGTAAACTGGGTGAATTTTGAACCAGCTTTACTTTTTTGTTTGAGCAATTTTATACGCTGAGACATTACATCAAATTTGTAGAATCAATGTTTTAAATTAATTTATGCAAATTCTATGAGCTGCCGTATGAACATATTACTTATTTAATAAGTTGTTAAACTTTAAATTTTTCGCTTTTAGGTAGCGTATAATTTGTACTGTAAGCAAAACTGTAAAAGAGAATTGAGATTTTAGAATAAGAATATAGGTAGTAGGGATTGATCGTAATTATATCCGAATTTTAATTCTCAAATCCCATTAGTAAATATCTATGTATGATATTATATACAACTACTAACTATACTATATAGAATCAAGCAAGACGGTCGTTCTGCCAAGCCAAGCTGAAAAAAAATGCTAACCCCGCCAAACAAACAAACGCCAAGAACAAACGGCAAGACACCGTAACTGCTTATTATACTGAAGCCAACTTCTCCATGTTAAATCGACCAAACATGGCAGCGTAAAATTTCCCATATCAAAAGAACCAATCATCGCAGAAAAATAAAACCAAAACCAGAAGGGCCTAATGAAGAAGATCTTCAATTTGAGATCAAATGCATCCTCATAAATTAATTATAAACAGAGATATAGATTTTTTAAAATAACGTCGAGATACTGAAAATGGCAAATTTATTTTCTTCGTCACAACTTATGTTTCAATCAAGGTAGAGATTTAAATAATGGACAGAAAAAAGTAAGGATTAAATTTTTGGATAGATATTTACTCAATCTACGTGCTTTTATAAAATTCAGCTTTAAAAACATGAATTTTCTATTCATAATAAGCGAAAAACTGTTAATTAGTTCTAAAGTTTACAAATTATGCCAAATAGCGATAAACCCGCCAAAATATTTTAGAAATCTTATACTTTTCTTCTTTTATATTATATTTTGCATTGATTTCATCGAAGATAACTATGGCTGAGATTCAGATAGATTTTTCGTTGTTAGCGAAATGAGTTTGACCAATCAGTAGCCTGCATGTTTGAGAATATTTGCTGTTTCTGGATCCTGGCCTATGTCATGAAAGTTTTGAGTCATTTTTTTAGTGTCGTGGATGAAGTGCAATGTTTGTAGAAATGTAGGGTAGGATCCAGATAGATTTTTCGCTGTTAGCGAAACGAGAATCACCAATCAATAGCCTGCATTTCTGCAAACAGCGAAAAGTTCACAAAAATGCAGGCTTCTGACTGATGAATCTCGTTTCTCTAACAGCCAAAAATCTATCTAGATTGCGCCCAATGGAGGATATTCCAAATATGGTTTCGAGGCTGAAAAAAGTCACGTGATACCGGTAATTTATCCAAGGAACTTCTAACTGATAAGAAGGGAAGATACTACTACTTTGCCTCATGAACCGTTTCATTGGCTAGTGGGGATTTACATTACACGTCTACGGAGCCTTCCCTTCTTTACGATAGAAGTTTTTACCTTGACCACGTGATCAAAATGTAGATGGAATATCCTCCATTATGTTGAACACAATTTTGCATTTCCACATCCAGGAAGGGTATTGATTGTCATAACAACAATACATATTCGAAACTATTTAAGGCACTGATTCTGAACTCCTTTGCTATATATTTCGATATTAAAGAAGTTGTTGTTTCCATAGTAACAGTACTTTTCTGTATTGCTTTCTCTAAAACACAAATATAGAAATTTCACAAAGAGCGCTCAGAATCAACACCATAACAGAGAGCCTTTATACATAAGAGTGGTGATATATGAACAGGAGGCATGCTCATTTCAAGTTTTTGCCGAAAGTACGGCTACAGCGTCTAGAATACCTTGTGTGGAAATATGCTATCCAAACAACGCTAAAAATTTGTATCCCTTAAATGTGCGACGATACTTCTAAAATCCCAAGTATCGATCGCAGCGACATCTGCGGGATTTAGTATTACATTGTATAGACTAGCAATATCTTGCAGTTTGAGAAAATATCCTGCAGATGTCGCTGTGATCTGTATATTTCAGCAGCATCGTTGCACAGTTAAAGGATACAATATTTAACACTTTTTTAAGTATTACAGGGATAGCCAATTTCCACACTATATATTTTAGGTGCTATAGTACGGCAATACATTTTCTTGAATAGAAGCTATTCTATCTACGATATGATCACGTGGTCAAGGCAAAAACGTCTAACGTAAACAAGGGAAGGCTCCGTCGACGTAATGTAAATCCCCGCTAGCCAATGAAACAATTAACGGGAGGAAGCAGTAGTAGTTTCCTGTTTCCCTTCTCATCAGTTAGAAGTTCTTAGGTAAACTGACGGTACCACGTGACTTTTTCAGCCTTGAACCCTTATTTGGAATATCGGCCATTAGACGATGCGCGCATGGGCGAGCTTTATTAGACTAGGGAAATAATTCAATATGCATCAGCCTGACGATAATGACACGCTCGCAAAGACCTTTAACGATTTCTTTTTATCACTTCTACCAATAAAACTTTATTGGCCATATGTCGCTACTGCGTTATAGCGACACACTTGTTCCTAATTGGATCCCGGCCTTAATGTATCAAAATACGGAGTTTGCTTTCTGCACTATTCCTGAGCTCAGTTATAACGTCTAGAAATATAGGCCGAGATCCAGGTACATTTTTGCAAACATGAAAAGTTAGCAATATTTCTGGCTTCTGTTTGGTCAATCTCGTTGCGATAACAAAGAAAAATCTACCTAGATCACGGTCATGGTGTGGAAACTGGCTATTCCAGTAATACTTTAAAAATTGCTAAAAATTGAATCCCATAAATATTGAAAAATACTGAATGACAAATGTCGATAGCAGCAACATTTTCTAGATCTTCTCTGAGCGAAACGTTTTCTCAATTGATGTCTTTTGAAATAGTTACGTTGCAATTAACATATGTCGCTGTGATCGACATTCATCGTTCAGCCTCGTTCAACATTTATGGGATGCAATTTTTTAGCACCTTTCTAATAAGCCGATTTTTAAACTATATCTTCTAGAAATTATAGCTCCGTTATAGGCCTAGATTATATGTTGTACAAATCAGCTATCCCATCAATACTTAAAAAAGCGCGGAAATAGTGAATCCCTTAAATGTACAACGATGTTGAATTCCAAGCAGTCATTTGCAGCGACATCTGCAGGATATTTTTTAAAGAAGAAAGAGACACGTGTAATGCACCCCTATAGCGTCTAGAATACATAATGAGGAAATTTGCTATCCAAGCAGCGCTAAAAAGTTGTATCCCTTAAATGTGCACAGACGCTGAAATCCAGGGAGCTGATCCCAGCGACATCTGTGATATACTTTCAAATTTCAAAGTATACATCGTATTATTACAGCGGGCTTGACACCAAGCACACAGGTCAGATGTATGTTAATAAAATGTAAAAAAAAAAAAAAAAATGCTACAGCGTCTAGACCAAATTATAGCGCCGAGAATATATAGTGTGGAAATTGGCTATCCTGTTATACTTAAAAAAGTGCTAAAATATTGTATCCCTTAAATGTGCAACGATGCTGCTGAAATATACAGATCGCAGCGACATCTGCACGATATTTTCTATAACTGCAAGATATTGCTAGTCTATACAATGTAATACGAAATTCCCGCAGATTTCGCTGCGATCGACACTTGGGATTTTAGCTGTATCGTCGATCATTTATGGGATACAAATTTTTAGCATTGTTTAATAAAATATTTCCACACTAGTTATTCTAGGCGCTGTTACCAAATCGTCATGAAGTTTTAGGAAATATCCTGCTGATATCGCTGTGATCGACTCATTGGATTTCAGCATCATTTGAAATTTAAGAGATCCAATATTTTAGCACTTTTTTAAGTACTACTGGGATAGCCGATTTTCACACTATATATTCTAGGCGCTGTAGCAACGCGGTAGCCGGTCTTTTTCGTTTACCTCGGAGTAGATATAGATGAAGTCGTTTGTAGCTGTTCCTAAACTGTGGCCAACAACATATAAGGCCAGTTCATAACGTCACTCGGAGTTGATTATCTGTACACGGCAATGGACACACACACAAAAAAAAAATCGGCGCGCAGCTTTGTACTAATCATCGTGTAAAGATGATCCAACTCTGAGGCTAACGAAAAAGACAGGCTACCGCGGTGGGTCCGATTCTTCTTCTTTTTTTACAGACCGCTGGAGTCACGTGATGCTCGAATGCACCAAAGAAGGTGCGTAAAAAGAGCATCACGTGACTCCAGCGGTTTGTAAAAAAGAAGAATCGGACCCACCGCGGTAGCCTGTCTTTTTCGTTAGCCTCGATCCAACTCCGTGAGACTTTTAAACATCATGAGCTGGCCTATTATGTCATTGGTCGCGCTAACACCCTTCCTCCTGCGTCCACCGTATATAGCGGCATCTTGTACCGGAGACTGCTAAATGGGCTGCTATCGGTCAAAATCAAGAGAGAAAAGGGCAGAAGAGTGGGAAAGAACTCGTTTTTTTGGTAACTAGTTTTTCACACGGGAAGATTGACATGTCTGTTCCTCTCCTTTAATAACTTCATGGTGGTGAAATAAGCCAAAGCCCCCTAAATATTTGAGAAAGTCTTGACTCGCGGCACGAAAACATCACACAAAGCAGGCAAAGCAAAGAAACAAAATCATTCATTGGCTGGTGAATATGAACGAGCCAATGAATGACTTTTCTTCTTTATTTTGCCTGCTTTGTGTGACGTTTTCCTGACACGTGTCAAGGCTTTCTGCAACATTAAAAGGGCGTTGAATAGGCCGGGATCAAGATAGATTTTTCGCTATTAGCGGGATGAGGTTGATCAATCAGACGTCTGCATTTTTCCGAACTTTTTGATGTTTGCAGTAAACACCGAAAAGCCTGCAAGGATGGAGGCTACTGATTCGTCAATGTAATTTTACTAACAGAGAAAAATTTATCTGGATCCCGGACATTAGCTTTGGTTGGTTAAAAATATTTTGAATAAAATAAAATCAGGAAGCCAATGTTTGTTAACTTTTCTGGTTAGTTTAATTGAAATCTTCCTCGTTTATTACTGAAAACTGTGTTACCGTACATTGGACAAAAAATTGAATATGAGTACACGACTTGTGCATTTGTCACCACTCTAACACAGTGTTGCCAGATGGGCTACTTTTTTTTAATTAAGATACTTGATGGGCACCACTTTTTTTAAATTGTAAAATGCGCCTTATTTAATGACATATTAATTAAGGCGAAAACAAAGGGAATTTTACAGTTTATAATAAGTGCTGGCAATCAAGAAATCTGAATTAAATAAAAGTCGCCCACTGGCAACACTGCTCTAACATATGAATGTTCTCTGCTAGGACCATGATTCTAAGTGCAGTTGGTTAAATTTGAGTATGTGGGCATTAGAGAAAGCAATAGTGGCCCACCGTGGCTGAGTGGATAAGACACCATGCCGCTAATCGTTTGAGAGCGTAGGTGGAAGCAGATTCGAATCCCGCCATGATCCGCATGTGATATGATGTATGTGTTCAATAAAACAAACAAACAAACAAGCAAGCAATAGTGAAAGGTACAGTTGTCATGGAAACAACGACTTCTTTAATTCGTATAGAAAATTAATAAATAGTAGTAAATGACTCAAGTTTAAAATGTAGGCAAATGGTCTGGAAATATCAATGGCTCCCATCTAGTATTTCACAAAATTAATTTAATAGATTCACATGATGTATAACTTGATGCAACTCTTAGCTAATCAAAAATTCTGCAACAAGACTTATGTAGGTAGATCTTTTGAATGAATAATTCAGAATTCTGAGAACAAAACGAAGTTCTTAAGGGCTCTTCCTCATCCCCCCCCCCCTCAAAAAAGGAAATACGATAGAAAGATATAAGAATTTGGATAGCTTCAATATGTCGGTGATCTTTTGTCAGAGTTCAGAAAAAGAGTCTGGGCATTAAAAAAAACAAAACAAATTTGACGAACGATAAGACTATAGATTTCAGGCAATTTTTAACCGAAAAATATTCAATTTTAATGTATATGCGGCTTTGATAATAGACTATTAAAGATAATCAATTTAGGGGAAATTTTATAGTAAATTAATATCGTCACATTTATGCAAATAGGTATGGATAAACAGACTTGAGTAAAATTACATATTTATTCTTTCTTCTCTATAACACGATCTAAATGAAGATGAAGTTATATGTACACTTTATATCTTTAAATTTTTAGATTTTTTTATCAAAAATGTTCCTTTATTATGTCTAGAATTGCTAGATTTACAGATCTTCGAATCTTTAGATGCCTGCGGGGTTTCATTCTCGGATTAACCGTAGGTATTTGTAAAGGTAAATTTATTTTGCAAAACCGTCAGCAAAAAAAAAAATTAGAAAAAACAATTAACTGACAGACTAACTCTAAATATATATTTTATTTCGACTCTGTTGTTTACTAAATTTTCATCTTTCGTAGAAAATTTTAAGAAGATATAAATTGAGAAAGACTGATAATTTGAAAGAAGAAATTGACTTTCCTTACTTTTAAATTATTAATCACTATAAAAAATGAATGATAGGTAAACAAAATGTATATTATTGTGTTTGCTCCCTGCTTATAAAGGCTATACAAGGACTAATTTTAATTTGAGCTAGTAGAATTATTTCAATTATATATCATTTGTTTTAAAAAAAGAACTGATATCTACTAAAAACAACTTTTCAAAAGTAAAAAAAAAGCCAAGCAAAAAAAAAAAAAAAAAAAGAAAAAAAAAGGTGAAAGTTGTGGCTAAAAAATAGTGTGATATCAAATTTCCAAGCTTATATTACGGTACTTATTTAACATTTTTTGATAAAAATTTACCATATGTAAGTCGAGTATCTAAGTATGCGTTGATAGAAAGCCTTTTCTCCTTTACTAAATACATCATAACGTGTTTCTGAAAATTAATTTTTTTTTTAATTATGCATGATGGGCTTGGCGGCCACCTTTCCATATTTTACACAAATTTCTAAGCACTCAAGCTCGTAACATATTTGTATTATTAAGAATTTCGAACTTCTAGTTTTAGCTACAGACAGATAAATTAAGAAAGTTTTTTATTTTTAAAAAACAAATTGATTTTTACTGCTTTAACTAATTAATTAACCCCCCTCCGAAAAAAGAGAATCATAAGATGAAACCTGAAGTTACTTCAGCTTTATTTTTAGACACAAATTTTTAGGCACTCATTTCCATAAATTAAAAGAATAAAATGTTTGTTTCAGTAACAATTTCGAACTTCCAATCTTAACAATGAGCTTGTGTGCTTAGAAATTTGTGTAAAATATGGAAAGATGGCCGCCAAGCCCATCATGCATAATTAAAAAAAAAAAATTAATTTTCAGAAACACGTTATGATGTATTTAGTAAAGGAGAAAAGGCTTTCTATCAACGCATACTTAGGTACTCGACTTACATATGGTAAATTTTTATCAAAAAATGTTAAATAAGTACCGTAATATAAGCTTGGAAATTTGATATCACACTATTTTTTAGCCACAACTTTCGCCTTTTTTTTTTTTTTTTAATTGCTTGGCCTTTTTTTACTTTTGAAAAGTCGTTTTTTAGTAGATAAAACTTTTTTCATATCAGATGACAATTTTATGTATTATTAATATATATATATATATATATATAATATATAATCTTAATAAAAATGCAAAAAGCTTTCCCAAAAATTTCGCATACTCGTACATATACATACCATATTTTGAATTTCAATTCAAATTTAAGGGAATACATCATCATCCTTAGGAATTTCAACTACTCAGTGGATTTCCTCGAACTATAAATGTATTTTTGACAGATATTTTCTATTTCTGCCTATCCAAGCAATAACATCCCTCACCTTAAAAAAATGAGAGTAATAAGAAACGAAAAACAAAATTTGAGGATACAAGAATGCAAATCGTACACCCACTTTAGAGATCAAATCTAATTACTCTTTCAGTAAAATCTTAAATTTTATGAATGCAGACATTTTAGAAACATTTCAGCGTCTCTGTTTATAAATGTGTAGCAGAAATATTTTTATTTTGTATTCAAAACTGATTTATGTTTTTTGATTATTTTATAAATGTCTATGTATCCTGTAATCACGTTCACAAATACTTAACAAACTAGAAATACATATCCATATCGCAATTTTAGGGATAGGGGAGACTGGGCAAGGTTGACCATAGGAGAGGCTTGATCCATCCTTCAGTTTTCATATTTAAAAAATTTCTCAGTTTTGCCAAGATATGGCCACCGAAGCTGCCGAAATTCTCAAATTATAGCCTTTGATTCATGGAGATAATTGAAACAGGTGTGGAAAAATCAATTGTGAAGAGTATTCAGCTTAAAAATTGTATTTTTTAGAAACTTTCTGTAAGCTTTTCTCAGATAAAATATATCATACAAATTTAAATAAGTTGGTTTTACGTAAGGAGAAAAATGTTCAGCTTTCATTCAGATTGTACAGCAAATTAGGCTAAACTTAACCATGTACTATACTTAAAAAGTGTCCATGTGCGGAGGCTTGACCCAATCAAAGTGAGGGGTTCAAGGATCACTTAATTAAGTGATCAAAGATGGTCAAAGGTCACTTAATCAAGTGTTTTTGGAAATCTTTTCTGTTATATACTGTACATAATGAAGTGTTAATGGTTACATTATTTTGTTATGTAAAGTTACATTAAAATGGGTTGATAGATAAGAAAAAGACTTAAAATTGATGAACCCTTAATTGGTGAAGTGATTTTTTAATAACGTAAGTGGTGATGTTCGGTGTATGTAACCTCCAAAATTTTATTTCTTTTGCACTCTTAAAAATTTACCAAATTAAAATAAGGAATCTTCCTGTGAATTTTGTATTATTTACTAGTATAAAAACAATTGAAAAAGTACTGTAAGTGTACATACATATTCATATAAATTCACGTATCTAAATACCACAAAAATTTTGTTTGTAAATATAGAGCTCATGTACAATATCTCTCGGATGCAAAACACCCCACTTCATCAGTTAAGGTTTAAAGGAACATGGGAAAAATTGCTTTAGAAGCAAGAAAAAAAATAATGAAATATAAATTGGAAAGACGATAGGAAATTCTGTTTCCTGGTTATTAAACGGTACCCAAAGTAGGTAAATAGAAAGAACGGAAAAGACTAGAAAGAATGAAAGCAGCATTCTTAAGAAATGTTAAGTCTTCATGCCTCTGCAAAATAACATAAAATTCATCAAAACACTTTGCATGTAGATAAATTTCACCAAGATGAGATGATGCCAAACTATGTGGCAAATATGTTGCCAGATAGAGTGTCACAAAAGATATGTGTTTAAAACGGTTTTTTTCTCCTGTGCTTTGAATTCCGTCTAATCATATTTGTTTACACATTACATTTTGCCAAATACATTTTAATAATAACTAAACTATGTAGCATAAGGTTATTCTGCCTTTTTTTAACTGATTTTATTTTCCTTAACAAATATTTCAATATAAAATAAAGTGGGTCAAGCCTCCAACAGAGAAGAAGATACACAGAGAAAATGTGGGCGCCTTGACCCATTATTTTCTCATGATTAAAGTCAATCATTTTTCAAGTTTCTTATATATTAAACTTATGTCTCACTTTTATTTTGATAGCTGATTGTATAACGAATAAAATAATATATGAAACTTTATTCTAGGTTCAAAATTTAAAAAATAAAAAATCATTTTGTAAAAAATGGGTCAACCCTCCACGGTCTCCACTATATATGGGGCATTCTCACAATCTTTTGACTTTCATGTCCGTGAATAATAATTTTTATTTTAATACACTTTTTTGTGTTTTTTTTATTTCATATACTGGAGAACATCCCATTGCATGATTGCACAACAATATTAACGAGGTAAATAAGTTTTGGACGATGTTGGGGGTCCAAACACCTGGAAAACTCCTATACCGTCCCGTGACCCTGATGCTGATTTTTAAGTTTCGAGCTGTCTGGATAAAATTGTTTCAATAAAAATAATTCGATGTAATTTTTTTTCTGAAATTGGAACTATTGTTTTATATAAATATGTAGCTAAAAATTAACCTGCACACATTTTTAGGGTTGTTATTATTTTTTAAACTCTGTCCCTGGGTTTTAGATTCCTAACCATCCCTCTTCTAAAATTATACAGAAAATCATTTCAGATGCAGCCACAGAATTTTTTTCAAGTTTTTTCTCATGCAGAAAAATTGCTAGAGAAATAATGTCTAAAATTCTTTGGCAGGAAATTTACTGTAGAATTTAAATCAGCATTTAAACATCAATTTCAAGCATCGTGGCTTTATTGGTAGTCTCACCGTCCCCAAGGTTTATTCCTGCATTTTTCGAGGTAAATTAAAAAAAAATAATTTAATCCAATGTTAACAACCGTTTCTAAAAATCAATGAACATTGTGGCTATCACTTAGTCTTAACATGATTTTCCTAAAAATATGTGGTAATTTTCCTTACCGTCCCATTATTTACCATTTCGTCCCTTTTTTCCAATACCATCCCCTTTTTTTACCTTACCGTCCCTTCTTTAACACCCCTTTAAGACAATGTTATACCAAAATTTTGTACTAAAAATACTACATTGTCATTATTTCTTATTTGAATGTCCTGTGGGTACTATGCAAATTCATTATAAGTAAAAGTTTAGAAGAAAATAAAAAGTTATAGGGGTAAAATGGTAAGGAAAATTAAACTCGCAAGTTTAACTTAAACCTCGGTTAAATAAAAAAAAAATTCGCTGCTGCCCATTTTTTCTTTATTTTGAATCATTAAGGCATTCGTCTATCAGATTAAAATCTTATTTTAGCAAGTTTAATTTTGTCAGATTTTTTCCCCCAAAAGTAAAAAATTGTGAGGATGCCCCATATGAAGATAAATGCATGAAACTCTCTAAAAATGTTATTTAAATATGTGTATTATGCTACTTTAAATTTCAATTCAGATTTGAGATTACAAAAGTGTAAAATCTTACATCACTTTAAACATAAAATCGAATTACTCTGTTAAATCTTAAAATAGATGAATGCAGACATTTCAAAAATATTTCTCAGACAAACTTTCACTAAATTTGAAAAAGAACTATTTTTAGATTGAAAACTGCTTTATGCTTGCCTGTTTCATAAACAGCAAATGTTATTCCATAAAAAGTATACATTTTTTATTATTTACTTCTTAGTCGTGAAAATTTACACAAAATTTCTATATTTTATGGATGACGTACGTTGCTTCATATTCTGTGTCCGTTAAATATTTCATCTTGGTAATTATAAAGAAAATCCTCATTTCATATAATAAAATCATTGTTCGAATATTATATTTAAACAAATCTGTAATTATAATGGAACTTTCGAAGCCTACATCTCTTTTCGTCTCTAAAAGTACGTTTTGCGCTAATCATAGATTTGCATATTATCGCTGAAATATATTTAGCCACCTAATGATATAATAAACTAGTTGGATGAGGCAATCCCAATTTTTTCTTCTATCTCACACATTTTAATGCTTCCTGAAAAATGCAGCATATCAGCGCCACCGTTTAGGTGATTTACACCAAAATCTAATCAACAACAACTTATGTCAACTTCGAACTGAATCTAAAGTTCGATGAAAATCCGTGCTTTAGTTTTCAAGATAGAGCTTTTAGCAAGTTTAATTTTGTCAGATTTTTTCCCCCAAAAGTCAAAAATTGTGAGAATGCCCCATATGAAGATAAATGCATGAAACTCTCTAAAAATTTTATTTAAATATGTGTATTATGCTACTTTAAATTTCAATTCAGATTTGAGATTACAAAAGTGCAAAATCTTACATCACTTTAAACATAAAATCGAATTACTCTGTTTGTTAAATCTTAAAATAGATGAATGCAGACATTTCAAAAATATTTCTCAGACAAACTTTCACTAAATTTGAAAAAGAACTATTTTTAGATTGAAAACTGCTTTATGCTTGCCTGTTTCATAAACAGCAAATGTTATTCCATAAAAAGTATACATTTTTTATTATTTACTTCTTAGTCGTGAAAATTTACGCAAAATTTCTATATTTTATGGATGACGTACGTTGCTTCATATTCTGTGTCCGTTAAATATTTCATTTTGGTAATTATAAAGAAAATCCTCATTTCTTATAATAAAATCATTGTTCGAATATTATATTTAAACAAATCTGTAGTTATAATGGAAATTTCGAAGCCTACATCTCTTTTCGTCTCTAAAAGTACGTTTTGCGCTAATCATAGATTTGCATATTATCGCTGAAATATATTTAGCCACCTAATGGTATAATAAACTAGTCGGATGAGGCAATCCCAATTTTTTCTTCTATCTCACACATTTTAATGCTTCCTGAAAAATGCAGCATATCAGCGCCACCGTTTAGGTGATTTACACCAAAATCTAATCAGCAACAACTTATGTCAACTTCGAACTGAATCTAAAGTTCGATGAAAATCCGTGCTTTAGTTTTCAAGATAGAGCTATTGTGCAAATCGAAAAAAATTCTGCACATCAGCTCCAACTGTTGGGCGATTTACACCAAAAAATAATTAGGACCAACTTATACCAGGAACTACCTGAATCTGAAGCTCGATGAAAATTCATGCATTAGTTATTGAGATACAGCTATTGCAGAAATCGTGAGAAAGGCAACGCAGCAGCGCCACCTGTTGGGTGATTTGCACCAAAAACTTAACAACACTAATTTATATCAGGGGCTAACTGAATCCAAAGTTTAAAGAAAATTCATGCATTAGTTCTTGAGATAGAGTTATTGTGATAATCATGAATAATGCAGTATAGCAGCGCCACTTGTTGGGCGATTTTCACCAAAAAGTAATTCGCACCAATCTAGATCAAGAACTAACGGAATCTGAAGTTTTATGAAGTTTCTGAGATATAGCTATTGCAGAAATCGTGAAAAATGCAGTGTAGCGGAGCCACATGTTGGACGATTTACATAAAAAATTAATCAGCACCAGTTTATATCAAGGTCTAAATGAACTAAAGTTTTGTGTAATTATGTTCCTTAGTTCTTGAGATAGAGCGACCAGAATATTTTTGTCACATACAGACTCACAGAGTGACAGACCGACTGACACAGACATTTTCTAAAAACTATCAAATCGTGTCCAGGACCTTCTAAAACGTATAAATCCATCAAAAACGGGAAGTTGAAAATTTTCACGTATTCAATACTTTCTTCTTGCAAAGATACAAGAAAGTTAAAATTATACAAAAATGTTTTGAAGCTTTGCATAAATATTTGAAGCATAAACACTGAGAACAAACATTTACTAATATCATTCTAAATCAACAAAATTATTCACTAGAATATTAGAATACTTAAAAATATTGAGAAAGTAACTGTCCTGAAATCTAAAAATAAATAATTATATTGTTAATTGCTAAACATTATATTGATAAAAATGTTTGTGTACAGAAGTGATTACAATTGTGATGCTAGTCTATTTTTATGAAGAATTATGTTAGTTTAACAAGGAGAGGGCCAACCTTGGTAATCACAGATTTTAATATATGTTGTAGGGTAGAAACCCCTTAGTCTCAGGTTCAATGTATTTTATACAGCACTCGTTAGTTCTTGAGGAACCGGGGATATAATATTAGTACACAACCTATATACATACTTTGTAACAAAAAGGGTAGGTTGGTCATATCTGTGTTGGTACGGCGTTTGTTGGCTGATCTGCGGGCTCGGGTTCGATACCCGAATGCGCTACATTTGTTTTTCTCATTTTTTGTTTTATAAATATAATTGTAATTATAACTTAATAATCTCATTGTCAATTAAAATTTATAATATTGTATATCAATTATTATATTAACTTATTTAATTTTTTACTTTTAACTAAATAGTTGTATAAAACATCATAAAACTGTTAATTTTTTAAAAAACACTTTTAAAATGTATTTTATACATTTTTAATCAATGCAATGATATTGAACAATTGTGCAATTCGTGATTTTAAAGAAACATCATTTATGCATTGCTTTAACAAGGGAAGTCAATACGATGATACTATTACTCTGCTTTTAAAGTAACAAGCATAATTATATTAAAAATTAGCATCAGAATTAAATTACAACCGATTTTTTGCACATTAAAGATTTTTTAATTTGTAATACTTATGCTTGAGCTTTCAATAATGTTGCTTTCCCCCTTATCTTCCTTCTGCTTTTATTTTTATTTTATTTGAATACGTTTTATCTTGTCATAACTAGATAGCGCCACAACAGATTTTGTAATGATTTTTAAATTTTTATTATTCAATAGTAGATCCAATTTCTTTTTAAATCTAGATTGTTTCTAGATTGTTATCCAATTTATTAAGTCATTTATAGTAACTAGATACTCGTGTTTGTATGCCAACATCAAAGGAGATAGCCGTGTGTAATGTAAGCTGATATTAGGCAGGCCGCACACCGAGGCGAACAGGTTGGGAATAAAGAAGAAACAGGTTTGAAATCCAGAATTTGCCTGCTAAGATGCTCTTGTCTCCTCGGTGTATGGTTTGCATATTCACAATACCTACTCAGTTAAGATCCCGAGCTTTTCTGATTAACTCGCTAGATTCAGACCATACTGATTTTTAATGTCATAGAAGTGGGGATCGACTGAATCATGCAATGCGTATTTTTGATGTACACAATTTAATTATAACACAACTGAAGCCGTAACTTCCATAACAACACAAGCGCAGCTGAATAGATATTGAGAAAATCAAGAAAAACTTAATACTTCTTGGAAATTTGAACTTGGAAATCATATTTTCTTTAATAGTTACACTTTGCTGAATTGCAAATGTCACTAAATACTAAAATAACAAGTATAACAAATAATTCTTCTATAATAAAATAATGAAAAATCTGGACTTGTGTTATAATGGAACTCATTAGTCTGTTAAATTGGTTTGAGATACTATTACTCTGATTTGGAAAAGGAATATACTTATTTTTAGACAATAATGTCTGGAAATGAAACAAAACACAGTCACTATGCATAAAAGACCGGAAGCCGGCAGAACAGACAATCACCTCATCGAGTTCGCGGAAGAAATTCTAGGATTAGTTAAATCTTGATTCGTATATTAAAAAGCAATCGGTCTGCCAAGTCATATCTTGGTGGAAAACACCTGAAAACCAATTTTAGCGGCTGACTCGTAGGCTTCCCATTGTGTTTTCCTGCTCCTAGTCCTCCATGTTTTCATACCTTTGGGTGCAGGAAAACACAGTGGGAAACCTACGAGTTAGCCGCTAAAATCGAGCTTTCTGGTGTTTACCACCAAGTTATGAATTGGTAGACCGACTGCATTTTAATATGCGAATCAAGATTTAACTAATCCTAGAATTTTATCTGTGAACTCAATTAGGTGATAGTCTGTGCTGCCGGTTCCCGGTCTATAACCACAGTCTCTATTTTCACAATAATGAAATACAACAAACAACAAATTGAGTTTAATCATATTGTTTCGTTCGAAAGTCCTTTCCGTTTGGAAAAATCAATTCGTACCGGAAAATTCTGCCCGTTATTTATTAGACATTAGATATCGGAATTAATATCTAATAAGTAAATGATAGAATTTTCCGGTAAGAATTAATTTTACCAAATGGAAATGACTTTCCGAACATTACAATATATTTCGTTCACTTATTAACTCTCTCGCTGCGTAATTGTTTTATTAAAATAGCTTCAAAAATTGCGTACTTAATTCCTTCGCGACGAGCGTCTTTTAAGAATTTTTATTCTTTTGCCACCGGTTTTTCAAAACGAAAATTTTCGTCCGATTTAATCGGGAAAACGCTCCGATTAGATAAGGCAAAATTTACAATAAAAAGTAACTGGTGGGATGATCAAGGCGGGAAAAGTAGAAGTACAAAATTGGCAGGTTTGATTATGGAAGCGATTTGGAATTGAAATGAGTTTTACATTCTTTGATAAATAAATTAATTATCGAATTCTAAGCAATTGCGGTCAAATGATAACCGGTTTTTCTCCTCTCTCTGGCTGTTTTTCATCTGGAAATTCGGTTTAAAACGTCCAATTTGATGGTATTTTCTGAAAGATCTTGTACATTTACCAAAAACCGGAAATCGTCTTTTGATTACATAATTTCTGAAAAACAGTACCTGCCGTTTCATGCATTTTCGAAAAAAATGAATTAAAACTTGTATATAAAGTCGCCTTTAGATTTGAGAACAGCCATATACTACTCGTGAAACTCGTATCCATTGAAAATGATTCATATGTTATCGGCTTCATTTAAATTTTTATATAGGCCCGGTGTTTAAAAGACTGTCCTGATTCTTTAATTCAATGCTTGGCGAAATCTGTTCCTCTCAACGCCAAGTAACATACGCGAGTGTCCCGTCAATTGTCCCCTCCCGCTTCACTATCTTCCAACTTGACCTTTGGGGAGGAAAACGCAGGAAAAAGTAATTATACCGTGCACTGTGATGTCCCACGGATGAAATCTCGGGTCGCGCAAATTTTGCTACTTTTACGTTGCCCGAGAAACTCTCGGGATGCGCAGCGAGAGGGTTAATCAGAATACCACACTTCACTTCCCGATTTCTCAGCACTGAGAGTCTGATCTTTACCATACTGTCCCAGAAGTTTCTCAAAGTAAGGTTGCTCTGCAGATAAAATAGAGGACAGGTATTTTTCTGTATCACTGGCTTTAGCAGCTTTCAAGAGAATTTCAGTTCTATATGCTCTCTTTAAGTTTTTCTCAGCAAATTTTGTAAATAAATCATATACTAGCAATAGAAAAAATTAACTCACTTCAGATCTGTCATATTTTAAAAATAATCAGGTAACTACCCAAAAACTTCTGAGATCAAAGTATACTGCAAATCAAATATGTATATATGATAAAAATTCAGCGGCTAAATACTTATTCGGGTATTTATTTCAAGGTAATTACAGAAATATTATTTGTATCCCTTTAAGACCCAACCCGCACGATCGTGCGGGTTAGACATACTTGTAAATTATTGCTTCTGAAACAGTCGTATGTAATAAAATCCCGAATCGAACGATTGCTATGGTTTGCAAACAGAGTAAAGTATCATTTTTTATCAACGGATGACGGTTGTAGTACATGTTTTACTTTTAGCCGGCATGATTAGCTTTGTTTACAAGTACAACGAAAACAGCTCATCATTTTATCTATCGTAAAAAGGTAATTATCGGTATATTTCTAATTGCTCAGATAAATATTTTTGCTTTAATGTCTAAATAAGTGTAATATAATAAACATTAATTATACACTATTTATCTTGCTCATAGGATTTCAGATTTCGTTACCCGCACGATCGTGCGACTTGGGCGTTACGTTAGTCAGTGCTACTGTAAAGGTAAGAGCTTTCTCAATGTTCATTTTGTTTTCTGTTTCAATAATTTTGGTGACAGCCAGAATAAAAACGAAATATGTTGTTATATAATTAATACCATATTTTCTTGGGTGTTGTCATGGATGATTTTTTTTTTCAATTAAATTTTACTTTTATTTTTATTTTCAATTAATAAAATTTTCTAAGACTTTTTTTTTTCTTTTAAAATACTTTATTAACTTTTAACAAAGCAAAATAAAATACTTTTTCAGATGCCTAAACGGAAAAGAATTCTCACACAAGAAGAAATATTGCAATTGATGAATAAATCAGACTCTGAATTTAGCGGTTGCGGACAAAATATTTGAAACAGATTTATTAGAAGGATAGTCAAGTTCAAATGGGCTCAATGAAGAAAAAAATACAAATATTTCTAAAGAAATGGCAATTTTGGATCACTCTTCGTCATCAAAGTCCCCTGAACTCATTCCTCAAAGTGCTACCTCCAAGCCAGTTTCGGCAGAGGCTAAGATAATGAAAAAAAAAAAAAAAAAACAAACAAACAAAAAAAACAATACATGTGGGATGTTAAGAAGTTCATTTCTATACCCCATTCTGCTCCTTTAGATTTCGTTCAATTGCAGGCATGTCTTTCATTTCTTAAATTTTAATTCAAAAAAGTTACAGACCTATAGAAAAAATAAAATCGATATCATAATTTTTTTTTAAATAAGACAAACATTTTTAAATTAATTAAAATATGAATTTTTTGAAGTCGATAAGTACATCTCCAATATTAATTCTTTTTCTCCATTTTTAGGCTTTACAGCCAGTAAGGATTCCATTGCAGTATTTCAGCCAATACATCCCAAATCATCTTATAAGTAATTATTGCACAGGAAAAGCCCAACCCGTACGATCGTGCGGGTGTGGCTTTCTTAGAAAAACCCAACCCGCACGTTCGTGCGGGTACGCTCCACGCTCCGGCGGGTGACGAAAAATTTTTAAATTATTTTTTTAAGTGTCATTAGGGTCAGTATAGAGTTAATAACCAGAAGAATGTAATATTTAAATGTGAAAATGTTCCGGGTCTTAAAGGGGTATGGTATATTTCATTGGAAAGAGTATTCTTAATTTGAAAGTTACTCTTAATTGGATATTTCTAAAATTTCAAGTCATAGATATTATCTAAATTAAAATGTTGCGAAGTGTTTGCCATGTTGCTAAAAAAGATGAGAAATAGCATTGATTTTAATTTTACAGTGCATTAAGTTATTTAATTTTCAAAATGATGTCGAAGCATTAAAGTTCGATTTTTGTTTATTTACACTCTAAATAAAAAAGAGTGACTATTCACTCCTCCGGAGTGAATAGTTTGCTTTTATGGTCATTTAAAAAGAATCACATCTTTTACGGCATGCAATGAAAATAGATACAAGCGTGGTAAAGATTGGAATAAAATACTTTATTAGCAATATTTATTTAATTCATAGTTTGTAACACTAATTGAACTTTTAAGGAAAAATTCAGTTAAAGTTACATACGAATTTAAATTAGATTACTGACAGAAATAAACTAAAATATTTTATTCCAATCTTATCCTTTGTGTTTGCTTTTACTGCATGTCCTATAAAGATATTACTTTTAAAGTTTTATTAATAACTTTTTAATAGGTGGATGTTATATGTTTAACAATGTTTGATTTGATTTTAATTTTTGTTTTAATATAAAACCGTAACTTTTTTCTTAAATTATTGCTATTTCTGAAAAGTCCTATTGTTGTAAAATATTTTTAATTTTTCCATTTAAAAGCAATGCTTATAAACTCATTTCTTTTTAAAATAAGTTCTAAGCATGATTTAAACGTTAAGAATGTGTAATTTTTTTTTATCCGATGTGATTTGCTTTTGTTTTGTTTAATATGAACATGGAGTTTAAATTTTGAGTTCTCTGGAATATGTATATTTTTTTTCTTTTAAACATATTCCTTAACTTAATCATGATTTTTAATTTTCGTCCATTATTGCCATAAGCCACGATAAGCCATATTTAATTTAATTTTTTATTCGCGTAGATATTGTATTTTGTGACTATGAGCGAAATAGATTTCATATGTTTTATAGGAACAGATTGACCTCGAAATAGAAAAAAAGGAAACTTAAAAATAAAGTAAATGACTGCATTAGAAATATTCTTATTGTTTTTAAAACATTTTAGTGTAAAAAAGTGGTTATTAATCTCATAAAACAAATATTCAGTCCTGTATTATGGAAGTCAATATGACCATTTTTAAAAATATACTAAAGCAGTCTTATTCATAAACTTCAAAACAGGCATAAAAAAACATTTTATTCCAATGCTTAAATATCATGTTTTATTGTTTAGCGCCAAAAATTACGTGTATCCAAAAATGTAGAAAATGTTTTTTATAATAGAAGGAAATTTAATAACTGATACAGAATATCTATAATTAAATTTTTTCATATTGCTCAGTTTCGAAATTTTAAAATTATAACCCGCAGAAAAATGTTTACATATAATTTAAAAAAATTAATATACAGTAAAACCTCCCTAAGGCGACTACGTACCGTTCCAATAAAATTGGGTCATTCCGAGAGCTGGTCTTTTAATGGAGGTCATGTATAAATCTAGATTTTAATATTTTAAAAATGGTAACAATGTTACTAAACTTTATTTTTCACATTTGGAAAAAATATAAAAATTTAAGTATCAAAATAAAAGTTAATTACATAAGTTAATTACTGCAGAGTTTAAAAAATGAACACATTGAGCTTTGCTTTAATTTTACAGTTTTATATTTTATAATTTTTATTTCCAAGTCCATTCGAAGTTCAGTAAATAAATGCATTTTTTTGTGGACGGGAACAGATAATGGCGATTTCATTACTTTATCTATTTCTTTGGGAGTTTTCCGACAGAACAGGGCAGAGGAGTTTATTGACCGTCAGTCTAAATTTGTAATCAGAGTTAAATTCATTGCCTAAAAAGGCACAAAGGGGTTTAAACACTTAAAAGTTACCGGGATAAAAAAAAAAAAAAAAAAAAAAAAAAAAAAAAATCTAAACTTAGTTTAGAAGTTTGCTGAATAATGCCCTCTCCTGAATTATTTTTTTAATAAAACCTTCTTCAAGCAACCAGGAAAAAACGGAATTTATTTCATTTTCTTCAAAGAAATTGGTCTTTCATGGAGGGAGTTCAACTGGGATGGTCTCTGAATAGAAGTCAAATTAGTATTGAGCCAATGGGAATAAATTTCGTTCCATGAAAAAATGGTCGTTGGAAGGAGGTGGTCGCCTAATACAGTTGGTCGCACAGGGAGGTTTCACTGTACCAACCTTTTCGTAATATCATAAACATCAAATATTCTATTTAACCAGGGATGTAGTGGAGGGTATACGGGGGTATACGCCGTATACCCTCTGGGTTTTTTTTAAGGAACACCGTATACCCTCTTTTTCTCAAGAAAGCTATAGTATATATATACTAGGGTATACCCTCTGCCTTGAGCGTATAACCTCTGTTTTTTTTACGACTACACCACTGTATTTAACTCCCAAACAATAATAAATACTCTTAACAGTACAGGGGCGGATCCAGAGAATCGTTTTTTTTTTTTTTGGGGGGGGGCGATCCCGAGTGACGTATAATCTACGTAGTCATAATTTCTGTTGCTCAAATCATTCCTTGCAGTTAATTTTTAAATGAATATGAAATAATTATTGCGATTTGAAAATATTACAGACTTTCGATTATCCGACGTCCGATTAACCGAAACACTCGGTTATCCAACACTCTTATTATATAATCCCGCCCTCTCAAAATATGGTTTATTGTTACTTATTAGGTCGTAAAATTAAGAACGTTATAACAGAATTTATTTATTAAATGTCTTATTTTTTTCTTTTTCTTTTTACTCTTGTACTAAGGAAATTATTTATCTTATTTTTTATTCTTTTAGTTATAGTGAACAACATTAATAACACAAGCCTGCGATGATTGTGTTTTTTAACTTTTGGTAATTGATTTTGATGTATTTTTTAGCACTGGATACGAAAATGACCTTCATTTTTAACCAACACGTCACGATTTTCGCAAATCGTAAATTTCAAAGTTAAAAAGTAAAACTAGAAAACAGGAATTCTGCTTTTCAGAATTTAGTGTCGGCCCGATGACAAAAAAATATATGTATATAAATATATTTACAGTAGAGTCCCGATTATCCGAGTTAATCGAACTTATACCTTTGGAATGGATAATTTTCTTCTGATGGACTGATGGCTTCCATTATTATGAAACAGTCGTTATAAATGAAGTGTTAGGTGAAGATTAAAGAGCAGTCGTAAAAAGTTAGAAGTCTGATTTTCTGGTCAGAATGGGGGGGAAAATGGCTATAAATTTTTTTTTGGAAAAAAAAATGGAAGCCACCAGTTCATCAGAAGAAAATAACTCGATGAAAGCAGAAACTCCGATAATCGGGGCTCTACTGTAGTTCAGTTTTAAGAATGTAACACGCGATTTTATTTTACATAAAGTGACGCCATCCACATCCGCTGAAGAATTCATCATTTGCGATCCAGTGTTAAACAACATCTACAGTAAAGTACGCTTAAGACGTCACTATCGCTGAATAATACACACACACACACACACACACACAAAAAAAAGAGATTTCGTCATTCAAAAAACTCGACAAAAAATCGGCCATCTACAGAATCACAAGCCTTCATTTGTTTGTATTATCATTATAGATATTTAAATTGAAATTTAGTTTCTAAAAGCTCCCTGTTTTATCAGAAATCTTTCATTTATATTTTTTGAAAATAGCACGTATTTTAACTTTTTTGTTTTCAGTTTTTATGGGAAAATGGCAACAAAAAGATATAATTGCTATTTTTCTTTCACTTTCTACAGAAATGGAGTTCTTCCGTTGCCAATATTAAGCAAATGGCTCTAAAAACTACAAACGAAAAAAAAAATTAATATTTCAAAAATAAATGGAGATGCAGTTTTCAAACAAATTGCATTATAATGTACTTTTTTTTTTCGAATATGACGGTATAAACATTGAAAATGTGCAATGCTTAGAAGTTTAAAAAATTGCTATAGAATATTTAATCGTACTGCTGTGTTTCACGTCTGGCTTCTGTAAGGTAACGTTATTTTTTGGAGATGTCACAAAATAAGCTGGGAGAAAGAAACAGCATACCGTACCGGGAGCTAAAAATAGCGAAAATCTCTCATAGCAATATGTCAAAGCATTAACAAAAGAAGGTAAATGTTTTAAATACATCTGCCACAAATTTCACAGCTTTATCAACCGCCAAAATAAAAGAGGATACCGAGATGAACCACATAGAGAAGATTAAAAGAAAAGCGCGAAGCAGAGCATGAGCGGTTCAAAGAAACTTCCACGCATGGAATAAAATTATAAGGATTTTAAATACACAATATTTTACATGTTTAACTGTAAAAATCCATTGTAAAAGCAAAAAAAAAAAAAAAAAAAAAAAATGAATAATTTGTTATGAAAAAAAGTTACGTCTATTTTATAGTAGCAGATTTTCGCAATATTTCGACTATTTAAAAATTTGCGATTTATGAAAAATCCTGACGTGATGGTATGGTAAAAAATGAAGGTCATTTTTGGATTCAGCACTAAAAAATACATAAGAACCAATTACCGCAGCTGAAAAACATAACAATAACATCTATTTTTTAATATCAGATTTCTGAAAGAGGCTAATCTCTGAAAAAGGATACCCTTCAGAAATTTGAAGGGCTTTAACATCCTTGAAAGTCAAAATGTGTCATCTAAGTGGTGTTTATACCTCTTCACAGGCGCGAATCGCCCCCTCCCCTTTGGATAAAAAAATATAAATCAATCGATTATCGCGAATTGCGGCAAATGGTTGCCGAAAAAATCGATTTCATCAATCGTTCGCAGGTCAAAGGATCTCGCAAAAAACGCGAATTTCGTCAAAGAATCGCGCAAAGACGCGAATTTCGTCAAAGGATCGCGCAAAAACGCGAATTTCGTCAAAGTGTCGCAAGAAAACGCGAATTTCGTCAAAGGATCGCTAAAAAAACGCAAATTTTGTCAAAGAATCGCAGAAAAAAACGCTAATTTCGCCAAAGGATTTCAGAAAAAACGCGAATTTTGCCAAACAATTGCGGAAAAAACGCTACTTTTCGCGAAAGAATAGTGCAAAAAACGCTAATTTTGCGAATTTCGTCAACAGATCTCAGAAAAATGCGAATTTTGTCAAAGAATCGCGAAAAAAATACGCGAATTTCGTCAAAGAAACGCGGAAAAGACGCACAATTAGCACCAGGAGGAGTGCATCCACGGAGGAGGGGGGGGGGGTCGATCGGGGAAGTCGCCCCCCCCCCCATGATATAAATCCAACGTTTTTAACGGCAGCTTTCGCGGAACACACAGGCAAGCAAACGAAAACCAAACACTTTTCGGGTATCAATGGTAATGACAGGGACGGCGTATTCTATGCTCCCTCGGCTTTTAAAGCCTAGATAACAAATTTTAAGGATATATTTATGTGATGAAATGCCCAGTAGCAGTATAAAAGCAATTAACGTCAAATTGTTAAAAACAGACTAATTTAATGAGAATTAATCACATAAATACTATGGGATTCGCGACTAGTTTCCATTAAGTGTCTCTCCCAATACACGTTAACTAAAAACCTATATGAAAAAACAAATATACAGAATAGCTATATTTACTGTTATTTAGGTTCCATATATCTTTGAACTTTCATGGTATATCCATTTATACATTTCTAGTATACAGGGTGCAAAGGAAAGTCCATTTCACCTGAAAATACTTGTGAACGGAGAGAGTTACAGCTATGCAAGTGAGGTAACGGTATAGTACAACGACTACGCCCGATTTAATGAAAACAACAGCACCACCCCCTAGTGGGGAAATTTGGAAGATAGCCACTGTAAATCGAAAACGAAAAGACATAAAGCAAAAATTACAGTTAGAAAATTTTAAAAAATCGATTAATTAGTAGAATACGACATTCGGTTTACATGGACACGATAAATCTTCGCCTGTTTATCCAAAAATGTACGAAATCGATACACTCCATTTAGTGTAAACGTTTGAATGGAATAGTCAGAAGTATGAAGAAATACGCACAATTTATGCTATAAATACGTACTTATCTCAATACATTTTGATAAATTCGCACACAAAAAAAGACAAACTGTCTCACAGTGATGAAAAGTTAATATTCAGTATGTTCGAAAAGTTCGCCATTGCTCACGATGCACGTTTGTATTCGTGAGAGTTCTACATGCACATTTCTCAGCATGAAACGTCTATTGCAAGCCCCTTCAATACGACGACATAGATTTAACCCTTTCAAGGGCGGTGGCTAGACGGTCTAGCCACCTAATTTTAATTCCAAAACTGACAAATGGCACCAAGAATATTTTAATAAAATTTTGCTATTGTAATGAAAGTGCAAATTAGCGGGTTTTTGTTTTCTGAGAAATTCGTTTGAATATTCTGGCGTCAGTCAATTATTTCATCAGTTTACGAACAGAATTCTTCTGGCCCTCAAAGGGTTATTCTATAATTTTAAGTGCATTGGAAATTAAATCTTTACAGACATTACAGCACAACATCCCAATCTGCAATTGTGCACTGCTACATTTCCGGATGTGAATAGGCAAAGTAGAACCGTCGCTCATCGATTTCGGACATTTTTGGGTATGCAGGTGACGAATTATCTTATCCGTGTGAACCAAATGTCGTTTCCTACTAATTAATTGATGCTCTAAAACTTTCTAATTGGAAAATGTGCTCTACCTCTTTTCGTTTTCAATTTGCAATGGCTATCTTCCAAATTTCACTAATAGGGGTGCTGCTGTCGTTTGCATTAGGTCGTGCGTAGTCGCTTTACTGTACCGTTACCTCACTTGTATAGCTGTAGCTCTCTCCGTTCGCAAGTATTTTCAGGTTAAAGGGACTTTCCTTTGCAACTATACCCAACCCTACGTTGTATAGTTTTTACAAAGTCTTAGTATTCTTTTAGCAACGGTATTTTTCTAATAATACACTTACTAATTCATATATTATTGTACTTAATCTTCTGTGCGCGAGTAA
The DNA here is from genome assembly GCA_963932465.1 of Maratus speciosus. Taxonomy (NCBI): domain Eukaryota; kingdom Metazoa; phylum Arthropoda; class Arachnida; order Araneae; family Salticidae; genus Maratus; species Maratus speciosus. Next base: position 83,860,884 of record OZ010787.1, read on the forward strand.
TACTCGCACTTGACCGTTAATTTATTGTATAATGTAATTTATGATCAATTTTTACTGCCTGTCTTTTTTATTTAAAGGTTGTTTAAATGTGTCACACGAGATCTGAAGCGTACGTTTATTAGCAAATTGAAATTTGCTAAATAAAGAAATCTTTCATTTGGAGCAATTTGATTATCATCATTATTTTTTAAATGAAGCAGTCGTAACAACATTGTACTTTTAGATACTCCAATATGTCAAATTAAAGTAAAAGATAAAAAAAATACAAATTATTACAAAACGATTTATATTGAAAAAGGATTGAATTGATATAATTGAAAAATATTACAATTTACTAAATAAACGTATGTTTATGATCTTGTAGAATACATTTAAAAACTCTCGAAGCAAAAATTGATTAAAAGGGCAGTAAATATAGATAATAAATTTTACTAAAACAATGACAAAATGTTAAATATTTTTTTACCCTATCTGTAGCCAATGTTTATTTAACCATGTCCTTTTTCGATAGGTATACTTTGCTTTGTTCGAAATGTGATAACATAAAAAAAAATGCTGAAAATGGCCAATATCCACATTTTAATTCTCGCAAGGGAGGTATTATATCGCTCACTCGCAAGAAAAGTGACACATCTCGCAAAAATTCATTTTGCGTTTTATTTTACTAATAGGTCTACCATAATAGGTCTTCACTAATAGGTCTTGCTACAAAAACAGTTTCACAAGTGTAGTTATACAGAAAATCACTTTATTACGCTATATGCCCAGTTGTGACCACAGAAGAGGGGTGGATTATATGCGGAGGTAAAATGAATTGACCCTCCAAACCTCATCCTACATCTTCACTCTTAAAGGTTTTATGATTTTATGCACGTCTTTATTCCTGCATGCAGCTGTAAGTGCTATAATTTCATATTAGAGTAAAATCATGAACATTTTCTTTTGCCTCTCCTGTGAAATTTACTTTTGTCGAGATGTGTTACTTTTCTTGCGGGTGAGCGATATTATATATACACTTCATTTTATTTCTCAACGTCCAAATGGCACGCAGATTTTTTTTATTTGCTTTTATAATGTACATAAAGAGACTTATTTATTTTGAAATCGATTCGTTTTCAAATTCTTCTGACAGTCAATCATTTTAAAATTTAATAAATACATTTTTTTTGCCACTGAACCTACGAATGTCCTATTCAATAGACTGTACAATTACATCTTGTAGTAAAATTCAGTGACTTATATCAGTTTCACAACATTTGAAATAGCGCAATCTCATTAAAATACTCTACAAACGATTTCTCCCCATATACCATAATGTAATGGAATTCTTCTGAATTCCCCTGTAAATGAACTATTCATCCCACACACTTCATATACAGTATCAAACATGCCTTGGTGACCCTAAATAACGTTTATCAAATGCATGAAAATCCGAGTATATTTACGAGAATTAGAGCGTGGACAGACGGATAGACAAACCGAATGCATTTGAACTTTGTTGGAAAGTGTTAAAAAGATTAAATGTTAACATATGCCAAATAATACAAAAAAGTAATAAAATGTCTGATGTACAGGGTGTCCAAAATGTATATTTACACTTTTAAAAATATTTAAAAATAAACAAACAATGACATGCATTTACGGTTTCTGATATTCCATAAAGAAGATATCAATTTTTTTTTTTTTTTTTTTTTTTTTTTTTTTTTTTTTTTTAATGTTTCATTCCACGATTTCAATGTGAAGTCGGAAATTAACCCATTAGTGCCTGAATTTTTTTTCAACTCAATATTGTGCTTAATTATAGTAAATGGTGTAAAATGAATGTAAAAAATAATAAAAAAATTCTCTTTGAAAAAATATTTATTTAACATATAAAAATCTAAACGCCCCAATTTTGGGACACTAGGCACGAAAGGGTATGGGTTTTCTCCGTTACTGTCTAAGCATTATATCTATGTTTTATGCATTTTAATATGTTTCAAAAAGGTTATATATCATTCGGGTTATTATTTGACTATAAAAATTTCTTTATTATTACTATAATGGGGGGAGTGGGTTGGGGTCGGCTCAAGAACAAGACCCCCTTCCTCCTCACCATTAGCCATTGGCATAGTAAAAATTTATAATAATCAATAATTACTAATAGAGTATATATACCGTATATACTCGCATATACGCCGACCCATTAACTTTTGAATGCAAAAACTCGCGTATGTCGACCCCCTAACTTTTTACTTCAATTTCGCACAAATCAAACCAAAGATTTCACATACTAATGCGAAAAATTAGTAAGTAAACAAAAACAAATCATTGAAATTTTTTTAATAATAAATTATTATTATTTGTATATTTTATATATTATTTTATTATTTATATACATAAAATTCAGAATTTTGCAGTATTCGAAGGTTTTTTTTTTTTTTTTTTTTTTTTTTTTTTTGCTTATGTAATTGACTCGCGTATAAGTTTAGCCCCAATTTACTTGCAGAAAATTCTCAAAAATTCTTCGTTTTACACACAAGTATATATGGTACAGTAGAACTTCGATTATCCGACCCTCGTGTAACCGGAACTCTCTGTAAACCGATGTCGATATCCTGAATTTTTTCCAACTTTTTTTTTTTTTCACTTTCACATTCCTTGTGTATGCAAGTGTTCTCTTCCACACCACGAGTAGAGATAAGCATTTTGGTTCCCCTTTCTTCGAATTCCATTGAAATTAGCTTGAGCTCCCGCAAGATCCGATCCCGTGAAGATTATACCCCCCCCCCCCCCCTCCATGTACACGTCCCTGTTCTAAACAAATAAAATTATTTTCATGTATAATTTAAATTTAGATGTTTATTAAGCAGTTTAAATAGTCCTAATAGCAGTTCGATGACGATGTTGCATATTAAACTAGATGATTATTGATAAATTCTCGATTATCTGGAAATTTGATTATCCGCTGTCGGTTCGGACACAATTACGTCGGATAATCGAGGATCTGCTGTATATATTATAGTAACCTCAGGATCTCAAATACTAAGCTAAGTACAAAATATAACGGTATGATATAAATTTTTACTAAGCCAATAGCTAAGGGTAAGAAGGGGTGGGTGTCTTGTTCTTGAACAGAGCCCGGCCCCTGTTACCCCTATAGTAATAACAAAGAATAGCCAAATAATAATCCGAATAATAATTTGATAACCAAATAATCCGAGTGGTATGTAACCATTTTGTAACAAAATAAATGGCATAAAACATACATTTAATGCATAGACAGTAACGAAGCAAACCCCTACCCATTCGTGCCTAGCGTCCCAAAAATTGGGACGATATAAAAAGGTTCAAATTTGAGCAAAAAAATAGAAATCTGAAAAAATGCAAAAATACGTATTCTAAAATAATGTTTCATCTTATAAATAATACCACTTATAAAATGATTGATAAAAAAATTAAAGAAATATCTTACCTTTTCTTACGCGCCATTTTATTTTAAGAAAATCCAACTTTGCGCTACAAGAAACATTTATTAAACCTTTTTATTCTTAAAAATTCTTACTGCCATTTATGGATAAATATTGAAAACAAATACTAAGGATATATTTTACTAAGTTTTGAAAGGATATCATAATTCAATTTGTAATGGGAATTTTTTTAAGAAAGCGTACCAAAATTAGGACGCCAGGCACAAATGGGTTAATCGCACGCAACTCATCGCGACCATACGAGATTTCTAACCACGTTCTATGAAGCATTGCAGAATCAACAGTCTGGATTGCCGCTGTAATTCGACGTTTAAGTTCATCAGAGTCACGAATGTGAGATTGGTAAAAAATGTCTTTCACGTATCCCCAAAGATGTGATGTCTGTAAGGTGTGTCCCAACAAAATAAAGCCACCGTAATTGTGTGTCATACCTGTGCACAAAACAAACAAATAAGATGGAAACAAATATATTAAGAAAGTCTATATAGAAATACATATTTACATGGAGTAACTCAAGCCCAGCTCCACCTGGGCAGGAGAAAAAGGTAAATGTGTAAAAAAAGAGGGGGGGAAATGTCCCGCCGAAATAAAGCCACTGCCAATATTAGTATTTATTGATAACTACCGACATTCGAGCTGCTGAGTTCAACATGTTTATGACGTCAGGAAGTCATCAAGTACTTGTTCTGTGCCAGTCGAACTTTGTGCGGACTTTAGAAGGTTGTATTTTCTATTTCTCCTGCTGTATTGCAATGGGAAAGAAAACACAGCTCTCAAAGTTCGAGAAAGAACAGATAACAGCTTTTACGGAACAAGGTCTTTCACATAGACCAATATCTAAGCAAATCAAACTATCTAAAACCGTAATAGACAGTTTTGTAAATCAGGACACTGCTTACGAGTATAAAAAAGGAGGTGTACCTGCAGAAAAATGACTTCCAGGTAGACAAGAGCAGTTTTATGTCGTCTTTCAGGAGGTGGTATTTCCCTAAAGTAGTTGGCCAAAGAGGATAACAACCCTGTGACAAAATCAACACTGTCACGAATTGAAAAACGTACAAGCAACTTTAGATATAAGAAAAGGAAACAGCAGCACATGTTGAAAGCTATCCACATGCAAAGGAGGGTCGACTGGGCCAAATATAATCAAACCTGGAAGGACCAGTGATATCGTGTCTCAGATGAGAAAAAAATTAATCTGGATGAACCAGACGGCCTTGTTTTACATTGGTATGAGATGAGGAAAGAAGAGGAAATTTTCTCCAAAAGATAGCAAGGTGGAGGCTCATTAATGGTGTGGGAAGGATTCGGCTATGGATGTAAACATAACCTGGCTGTTCTCTCAGGCCGCATAAAGCCTTCCAATTACCAAGAAATGCTAGAGAACCATTTACTGCCATTTTCAAACAGAATTGGTAGACAAAGTTGGATTTTCCAGCAGGAAAAACCTCCATTCAGGTTACCAAAATCTTCCTGGGAATGGGTTTTGGAGAATCGGGTGCATGTCACGGAATAACCTGCCCTTTTTCCATGATCTAAATCCCCAAGAAAATGTATGTGGTATCCTCAGTAGGGCTGTATATGCCAATGACCGGCAGTTTCAGTCTGTGGCAAAATTGAAGGTCGTCATCATTGGAGTGTGGGAGAACATTGATGCTACTGTCCTCCAAGGAGTGGTAAATGGTATGCCATATCGTATATTACAAGTCATACATAACCATGGAGGATATATTGTCTATTAACAATAGTGGCTTTATTTCGGCGGGACACATTTCCCCCCTCTTTTTTTTTAAATTAATTTTTTTTTCCTGTCCAGGTAATGCAGGGGGTGAGTTACTCCTTGTAAATATGCATGTGTATATAGATTTTTTTAATATATTTTTTTCGTTCTTATTGGTTTGTTTCGTGTCCAATTACAGCACACAATCACGGTGGCTTTATTTCGGTGGGACACACCTTAGATATAACTAAAAAGAAGGTCCCCGACTGCCACATTGGGATTTTGTAGAGAGTGGTGTCGTTGGAAAGTTCTTACCATGGAGATCAAGGAAATGTATGCAACTACCCTTCCAAATGCCACTGGTGAAGAGGTATAGGCCGTTGTATTTCTGTCATTTATTGATTTCTCGAGCTCGCTAAATATGCAGGAAAGGCACTCTGTGTGGTACAAAAGACAGCTTACAGTACAGTTATGTAACTTGTTGTTGCCAGTGTGAAGTTGGTGAAGGTTCCATGTTCCCTCTATCAAGGAACCGAAGACTGTGACCACATTTTCACAATCATATATAACTAATTGGACTGCACTGTCTTGGAGTATGCGTTAAAGAACATCAGGAAATAAGTCCTCGCCCACCTTTGATGACATTCGTCCGTATGCCTTTCAAAATGCTTTAATTAGAGACACTGATCCCGTCTTTCGACCAGTTAAACAGGTATGCTTTAACTTAAGTAATAACACCTGTGACAATTGCGAAACACCCCATTTCATTTTGTGTACCTGGTGTTGGAAACACGCGTACTTCAGCCATTTCTATTTAGAAATCCGTGAAGTTACTTTTGAAGGACTAACATCTGTGAAGTTTCTTTTTCCACCAGGAATAAACTGTCTTTTCTGTAATCTTTGTAATCCGTCGACTCTATTTTCTACCAAACAGAGAGTCTTTCCTATATAGCTAGCGACCTGGAGAAATCAATAAATGACAGAAGTACACCGGCCTATAATCTTCACCAGGTGCATTCGGACGGGTAGTTGGATATATTTCCTTGATTCCAAATGCTAAGAGCTTTCCAACGACACTACTCTCGACAAAATCCCAGTCTGGCATTTGGGGACCTTACTAGTAAGTGGCCATGGTATTGGTCTTCCTCTTCCAATCTAATTTGCACTTCATTTTAAAAAGTTTGATATTTTCTTTATGGAACATCAAAAACCGTAAGTGCATATCATTGTTTCTTTATTTTTAATTAATTGTTTTAAAGTGTAAAGATAGATTTCTGATACTGTATTTTCCGGAATGTGAAATTTTATTCCAAAAAATAAAATTTATTTAGTTACTACTATTTCTACATTTTTTAAATTGAACTATGCAGCATGAATAGTTTGAAAGCAATAAGTATAAGATACTTAACATAATATGAAGGCATATTTCAACTCTTTAGTCACGTTTGGTTACGAAGTATTTACTTTGGAAAAGTAAGAATTGGCTTATAGTCGCATTGTTATTCGTTCATGCAGCTCTACTCACTAATTTTAAAATCTATTCACATGACACAAAACGTTTGAAAGTTATTCCAGTGAAAAACAAATGCATTATATAATTATGCTTATTGCAGTAAAGAGTTATTCGAATATAATGATATTAGAACGCAATCGTATATTAATTCAAACAAATTCAGCCAAATCTTTTCATACGTTTTAAATTAATGAAAGTATACACTTACGATGTATTTTCTCTGTCAGTTCTTTTGTTCTTTGTATATTTAAAAGAGAACCAATTTTTACTTAAAAATATAATTACATTTTATTAGTTTTATGGCTATTCAAAAGCTATTTGCATACAGGTTTTGAATTTTAGAAAAACAATGCACGTATACAATGGCAGTAAAGAGTTTATTTTATGAATGCTTATCAGGCTTCCATGTACCATTAGAATATTACCTTTAAACACGAAACGAAGTGATGATATATGTATATTATGTTACTCAGAAATACTATATGACATAGTAATGTTACATAAATTATGGTCATTAGATCATTAAAGTCAAAAAATGGTATTATATATAAACAATAAAACCACATAATGTGACTACATATTAATATCTAGAATAATCAACCATATGCACCTCGGAAAGCTGCTATACACTCTGGAAGAGACTTAATGAGGGACTGGTGAGGAATATTGTATCATGCTGGCTGCAGTTCAGTTGGCAGCTAATGGAAAATGCGCGGAGGGGCAAATAGCCCGATCGATGTAACCCATACGTTCTCGACTGGATTTAAGTCCGAAGAATTTGAGGGCCATGGAAATACAGTAAAATCATCTTCATTTCCTAATGACCCACGTACAATACCAGCAGTATTGCACTGTCATGTTGAAAATTTTTATTATACCAAGGAAAATCAATATATATTTATGGGTGTACACGGCCTGCATGGATATAGGCATACTTCAATTGATCCATATTGCCATCCGCAATAATGAGTGCATCCAGAAAATGTCAAGAATCTATTTCTCCAGACCATAACGTTGCCCCTACCAGATTGTACCAGCCCAAAAATGGTTGAATGGTACACGTGTTCTGACGTTTCTTGCCGTATGCCGCTACGTCCATTCTTTCGAAAGTGAACAAAGGTGATTCATTGGAGAATATAATTTTTGTCAATGAGTCGATTCCCAGTGTCGACACTGCATCGCAAATTCCAGCTTCTTCCAGTATACAATCTGTAGCATAGGTGCTGTCACATCCATCTCTCGGAGTTCCACACGTATTAACATTCGCTCAACTGTTGTTGCGTTAGTCCCCTAGTTCATTTAAGCATTAAGTTGCCCCACTATAGTACTTCGATTCGCCAGAACGCACCACCTAGTCCGCCTTTCTTCTGTTTCATATATGTCTCATATTTGACATATATGAAATATCTCTACAATTTCTAGATAGCGTCGTATAATTTGCATAATTCCATTTCACTATGTACGGTATACTTTTACCATGGCAGCACACGATGTGTTCACAAACCCCGCGGTTTCAGAAATTCTGCCAGCCTTTTCGGAAAACCAATAATCACTTCTTTGTGTACATCTGAAATTCGTTCCGTTTGTGTATGACAAATACAAATGAAATGTGTGTTTTGAATACTACACTATTTTTGTGCATCCACCGAATTTGCTAATGACACACATACGTTCGACGATGCGTTATTAAGCTATGACTTCAAAAGTAGGAAGTGATCGAGAAATGTGACTCGGCTTTTAGAAAGCTTTCATTATAAACGGTAAAAAGCTACCTATTGCAAGCGTCCGGAGGAATTAAATTTTATCCTAAAATATGACTGAGATATAGCAGTATGAAATTGATAGAGTGTTTGACATTTTGAAACAATCTGATTTTTGTCATACGTGTTTATTAACTCATTTAGATATGCTTGAGCATGTGTACAACGACGTACCAAGGTCTCGACCAAGTTAGTTAGCCAGCTTCATCCACTATTTTTTTCAAAATGGCGGCCATTTAAGAAAAAAAAATATTTAATTCAAAACGGAGGTATAAAAAAATTAGAAATTAAAGTTTTTTTTTTTTTTTTTTTTTTTTTTTTTTTTTTTTTTAAGTGGTTGATCTCGATACAAGGTTTCAAGAGCATGTTTTCTTTGGTCTTTATCTAAAAATACATTTAATAGCAGTTGAGATATAGGAGTTTGAAATTATTCATTATCTGAAATTTTGAAATTATCCGATTTCTGTCTTACGACAGCACACGTGTATATTAACAGATTTCGATCTGATTCAGCATGTGTACAGGATTTACCAAAGTTTCGACCAGATTCAACGGTTCGCTTCATCCACCATGTTGTTTTAAAATGGCAGACAGTTCAAGATATAGCTATATTTGGCAACCAAACGTAAATCACTCTAAATAAAACCAGCTTGGAAACAGCTGAATAATTTTTCAAAATTCTCATTCAAATTCAGTAATTGACGAACACTCGGATTGAATCTTCTATAATCGGGTTCCACTCATTTTAGCTTCGTATGCTTTAGTAAAATAAGCTGAATTTTTAAAACAAGGAATATGAAAGCTACATTTTCCTCCCGGTACAGGCCAGAAGAATTTAGAACACATCGTATATTTACTGCTTCATAATGGTACGTTTATTTAAACGTGTTTTTATCCATCTGAGGTTAAACATATGCTTCAACATCAGATGTAGTAAATTGCATTTTCTATCTTATTCTAATGAATAGCCAAAATAATTGATATTTATTATCGATAAACTCGGTAGAGATAATGCGAAAACGTAAAACATAAAAGGGACTTGCGGTCTCAGGGACCACATTTATTTGTGAATCCAGTAAAGCTTCTTTATTCAAACATTAGTCTAAAGCAGCGCAAATGTGTACTTTGAACAATGCACTTATCAGAGGAAAAATAATTGTTTTTAATATGAATTTTTGCACCGAAGTTATTTTTAAAACGTGATATCTACTATCATAATTTCCCGCCCATAATCCGCGGATCAAACAATTGTGTTTGGACACAGAAATCTTATTTTATAAAATGTAACTTATTAAATTGCGGCAAATACTTAACTTCAATTTTTATATAAAATATCTGGGTCGAAACATAATTGTTTGATCCGCGGATTATAGGCCGGAAATTACGGTACATCAAAAATCTCATTCCGCTACTAAAAACAGTGCGGTATCTGAGTCAAACCCCTCCCCCCCCCCCCTCCCACGTTTTTCGCTATAATATTACTTAATTCAATATCTGTGTAAATCTAGCAGTATTTATGATAAGGAAATGTAAACCTAATTTTTAAAATATCAGCATCAACAATACAGTCTATCATTTTAAATAACTGAAAGCTACCCTTTACTATGCTTCTCAAAATAGATAAAAACTGAGATTTATGTACCATTATGTGACAATTCTTAAATAAATAAAGTATTTCAAGTAAACACAAACAGATATCATTTCAACATTAAATCTGCTTTATTTAACTGTTTATCTTAATTTTTGGTGAATAAACTGCTTTGAGATTTCTAAAGCACTCTATTTTCCCCAAACTTCCAGGTTTCAGTAAGAAGTATCCAAATTCTTTAAAGCTGAAATTTTATTATCTTAATATTTTTCTCCTTTGGTTACTTTAAATTCTCTGATTTATTTAATATTTTATGAAACCTTGCATTCGAAATACAGCCATACAGAAAAAAAATCTTTATTCTCTAATGTGATAACACAAACACATTCACACCCACATAATATATAAGTATCTCCATATCATTGAACAATAGTTTTAAAATTGCAAGAATGCTTCAAATGTTATTTTTCATAATATGAAAATCCAGTAACATCAAAATACTTAATTTTAATAAATTACGAAATCTGATTTGTTATAAGGTCTCTGGATCCTATAAGTTATATTTAAAATAAAAACTTAATTTTGTAACAAATAAAACAGTAAGCATTCCATTCTTCTACGACGGAATAACTAAATAACGTGCTATTAATGCCAGAAAACACTGAAAATTCAAGCAATTCAAAGTATCATTACCTGATAAGTTTTGGTCCTACAAAAATGAATTTTTTTTTCTGTTTTATTTGGGAGAGCATGAAGAAAAAATTTCCAAATATAACTTACAGTAACAACGACTGTATAGAACTTTCAATTTCGTAATCATTTAAAAAAATAAATATTTTGGAATAACTGGATTTTCAAAAGATGAAGTACGACATATGAAACATTTTTGCCAGTAGAACTTTATCTCTAAAACGGACGGTTTAGAAATTAGTTATTGGTATATGATAAGAGACACCCTATATATACCGGGTGTCCCAAAAATGACTGATAGATTTCAAAATTCAATAACTTGCAAACGGTGACAGATATTAAAAAAATTCTTTCAGGGGTGTTATGTAAGATGTCGGGAGTTTTTATGCTGCGATTCTCAGTTTTAGTTACAAATAGCATCGATAGATGGCGCTGCTAGCAATAACCGCTAAATCCAGGCTCGATTTCCCAACCTCTCTGTTCTTCCATGCGAAAAAAGGAGATTAAAATGTATTGAATGGATCCCGAAGTACCAAAAATCGGGTCTGAACTGAGCACATAATGCTCTCAGCGCCATCTATTGTTTGAAATTCGAACTAAAATTAAGAATCACAGTATAAAAACTCCTGACATCATACATAACACTCCTGCAAGAATTTTTTTAATATCTGTCACCGTTTACAAGTTATTGAATTTTAAAACTCATCAGTCATTTTTGGGACACCCGGTATATATTACGAAAATTAAATTTCCGCGCCTTTTTAAAATTATTCCATATTTTTTTCTAAATTATTCCACAATCCAAGTTTATTAAATTATTCCATATGTTATATAATATTCCATTCATTCCGTTCATTTAAAATCCTTCTATTTAAAACGCGTATTTAATTTCTTTCAAAATCTTCTAAAAAACATTTCCCCTTAATAATTTTTCTTCAAGATTTTTATCTGTGAGATCTTTTTATTTGTGAATCTTAAATCACTGATATTTATTCTATTAATGTTATCTTATTTATACCATTTCTTTTCTTTTCATCTTTCTTATTCCAACAATATTTAACTTGATTTTCCGCGTAATTTTGACCGGTCAATTCTCCCGAATTTTATGCCGCTTACAATAAAGTGTTCCCCAAATTTGCCGCATGCTCATTGGTTCTTCCTCATATCTGCATTGGCGTAAAAGATCGTCCGCTTCTGACTATTTAACCTGAAACATGAGCGCGGAACTCGAGATTTTTGTACCATTTGTTGTCATAAAAAACAAAGTTGCTGTTCGGAAGTGGTCACTGAAATAATCGAATGAAGTTATATCATCATACAAAATGGAGTCTGTAAAATAATGGCGGGAAAAGGTGATTAGTGTTTTTTTATATAGTGGTGGATGCTTGACCCATGTATTACGATGAAGGCGGTAATAAAACTTCTTTTGTGAAAGTGATTTTCTTTTTTTCGGGAAACTGCCAGTGAGTATCGATCAATGCCATAGGTAAAATGTAGAAGACTGCAGATAAACTATTGAATGTGTGATCGTAATAACGGCTGCTTAAATTATTAGGATGTTACGGAGCGGTCTTGACTTCATTTTACATAGTTGCATGACATATCAACCAATATCATCACATATATCTCCCATATATATATATATATATATATATATACCCATATATGTATACTGGGTGCAAAGGAAAGTCCATTTAACCTGGAAATACTTGCGAACGGAGAGAGCTACAGCTATGGAAATGAGGTAACAGTATGGTAAAGTGACTACGCCCGATTTAATGCAAACAACGGCAGCGCCCCTAGTGGCGAAATTCGGAAGATAGCCATTGCAAACCGAAAACGAAAAGATATAGAGCAAAATTTCCAGTTAGAAAGTTTTAGAACATCAATTAATTAGTACGAAAGGGCATTTGGTTTACATAGATAAGATAAATCTTCGCCCGTATACCCAAAAATGTCCAAAATCGATGCATTCTATTTTGTGTAAACGTTTGAATGGAATAGAAGAAGTATGAAGAAATGCGTACAATTTATGGTATAAATACGTGCTTATCTCAATAAATTTTGATAACGTCACACAAAAAAAAAAAAGACAAACTGTCTCACAGTGATAAAAAGTTAATATTCAGTATGTTCGAAAAGTTCGCCATTGCTCACGATGCACGTTTGTATTCGTGAGAGTTCTACATGCACATTTATCAGCATGAAACGTCTATTGCAAGCCTCTTCAATGCGACGACATATATTTAACGCTTCAAGTGTGGTGGCTAGATGGTGTAGCCACCTAATTTTAATTCTAAAACTGACAAACAGCACCATGGATATTTTAATAAAATTTTTCTTTTGTAATGAAAGTGAAAATTAGCGGGTTTTTATTTTCTAAGAAATTCGTTTGAATATTCTGGTGTCAGTCAATTATTTCATCAGTTTACGAACAGAATTCTTCTGCCCTGAAAGGGTTATTCTAAAATTTTAAATGCATTCGAAATTAAATTTTTGCAGACATTACAGCACAGTACAACGTCACAATCTCCAATTGTGCACTGCTACATTTACGGGATGTGAATATGCAAAGTAGATCCGTCGCTCATAGATTTCGGACGTCTTTGGGTATACTGGGGACGATTTACCTTATCCTTGAGAACCAAATGTCGTTTCGTACTAATTAATTGATGCGCTAAAACTTGCTCTTTCTCTTTTCGTTTACGATTTTCAATAGCTTTCTTCCAAATTTCCCCTTCCAAATTGATAATTGTTGATTCAAACCAGAAATTTCATCACAAGATATGCTAAATATCTGCAGCACTAAAATAAGCTAATTAAATAAGTTAAATAGTTTTGAATAAAAATTGTGGTGAAACACTTTTTTTATAAAACTTGGGTAAAATATCCGACTTTTCTAACGTTAATTAAAACACTATTAAAGGACGCATTATCCACAATGCACTGTGATTCTGTTTCGGGCCCTGGGAAATAATATGTACCTAGTAAATTGGTTTTTTGAAGTTCTTGTATATCTAAATTGAACGTTCTGAAACAAACTCCTTTCTTTTCTGCGAATTCCAGAAAAACATATATCCTGTAGTTTCCTCCGCGAATCAATCTTTAACTATTAACTACTCTGTAAGTGTTCTTGAATTCGATGTAAACGATGCGAAAACTTATAGAATTGAACCATTCACCCAGTCCATAATGTCCAAATTTAAGAGGCATTAATTTTGTTACGATGATCTTTTTTCTTTTGTGATGGATTTTACAATGCAACTTAAAAGATACTTTTTTAATTGGTATGATTCTTTTTGCAAAAGTAAAAGAAAGGGAATAAAATTAAAGAGGTCTTTCTTAATTCAATTGTTTACGGTTTTATTTAAAATGAGTTTATATAATTATGCATTTTTTTTTACAATAACATGAATATTTCTTTATTTGTACATGAGCTAACGAATAGGTAATAAAAGTCATTATTTGAAATTTTTTTCAAGACCATTTTTTGCTTTGATATAATATTTTAATCGTGGACAGTATTATGACATTCCTTATGGATGCTTTTCATCTATTTTAACATTTTTATGATGGGCAATATGTAACGCGGCATAACGAATGCGCAAAATTCTTACGTTTGAATTCCACTAAATCCGAACGGTAATTTTCACCTAGTCTAATTAGAGAATTGCAGCGGTTAATAAGGCGAAAATTAATATTCCGAAACTGGCGGATCCAAAAATTACAAGAAATATATAAACGTTCTTGACGAAAGGGTTAACCCTTTATCTGCTGACGGTACTTATAAGTACCACTCAATTTAAACTTTCATCCCTTAGCGAATATTACTAATATTCTAATGGTACTTTCCAAAAATACTCTTTTAACTCCCCTTTTTCAGGATACATGGCAGCAGTAGTTCTAAGTTCGTTACTTTAGCGAGGAAGCATGCTAAACACAGTCGATGTGTGTGGCACAAAACAGTCAATGTGTTTTGTGCCAACATTTTGTACAGATTGTCACGATTGTCTTTTTATAGTTGCAAACATAGTTAAGGACATAAAATAAGCGTTTAATTTTTTTTATGCGTTCATTATGATCTTAGAATACAATTTGACTAGCTATTTTAAGTGAGCGGTTTATGTATTTGATTTAACAATTGAATTACTCGGCGGTACTTATAAGTACCGCCAGTACACTGGGTGATGCAGAAAAAATTCTTGTTTGCTTTTCACCTGTATAGTTATCCATAGTTTTTATTTACTTTATAATTTAACTACTAAATTGTAGCGTAGTAATGTTTTCTCTGGTATTTCTTCTCTGTTTCTTTTTTTTTTTAATAGGAAGTCGAAAAAGTTGTGGCACCGACTCTTTTTAGCTATGCTAGAAATAGCATGTGTAACTTCATATATTCCATACGTGGAGATCTGAGAAAACATGCTGTCCCTGAAATATAAGCGTGGCATAACTAAAGAACTGCTAACAAAATCGAAACCTCAAAAAAAAAAAAAAAAAAAAAAAAAAAATGTTTTTTCAATGCCATCAAATTTGAATTTTTACTCATTTTTCATGTGTAAAATAAAACAATGTCAATTTAATATTTTTTTATTCTTAACTTATGGGTGTCTTCTTGTTATTTGGCATTTTTGAGAGTTTAAACTTTATTTGAAATATCATGTGGGCTTTTTGTTACAAGAATATTTTAGGCATAGTGCACTGGCGGTACTTTAACGCACCACTTTAATTAATTACCTCTAACGAATTAAATTTCTCACGGGTGAGTATTTTTTAAATGCATATCCTTTAATTTTCATTGTAGTAACTAAAAATAAATACTTGAAAAAAAATTGCAGTATATCGTAATGCAGTAGATAAAGAGTAGATAAAATTACTTTTCGCATGATGCTTTACTGCCAAATACACTGCTATGACCCTATTATCCTCTTATCTTTTATAAAGCATTTAATTCCGTATGATAATTAAGAAAATTTTAATGCAGTAGTAACTTGAATTAGAACTTACATAAACATATCATTGTACTACCAATATTCAGGTGTTCATAACTTCTAGCTTTAATTAGTAGTAAAGCGCATCCTAAGCTTTAAATAATTGTGAAATATAGTATGCTTTGGAATTTAATCTCATGTTTTCACCAAAATCAGGAACAGAATCTCATTCTACACGAAAATAAATAATATTAATTTTTCTGTAAATAAATAAAAGTTTTTATCTATGATACTTGCCTAGTATATGAAAGTTTCGCTTGTCCTTTTCCAGAAATTTCTGTTAAACTGCAAGATGGAGAAAAAGTTCACATAATCTTTGGAAACTCACATGCACACACACACGCACATATATATATATATATAGTTAAAAATTCCAATAGTAATTTCAAACATACCACAAACTGTAAACTTTAATTGAAGTACAAAATTAACTGAACCATACCAAATAAAAACTATATTTTAACTTAATAACAATCTCTAAAAAACACAACATAACCAACTTTAACTTAAACAAAATCAACCAAAAGAAACAAGACATATAACTAACTAAACATGGAGACAGGTTGCGTGGCTTATGACACGCTAATGTAGACATATATATATATATGCTGTCTACACGATAAGAATTTTCATAGATTGGAATTTTTTGAGGCAAAAGAAAAAAAAATTCTTCACACATTTACAGATAGGTGGTGATCTTAAGATCCAAGCCATAGAAAATATTAAGATTATATATCAGGTATTTATTTGCACTTCAGACTACTATATTCTCAAGTGCAAATAAATACTCAAAATTGTTTATCTTTTAATAACAGGGACCGTAAGCCACCAGTCGTTGAAAATTTGAACATTTTGACATAGATTATCCGTCTCTTTAACCCCTTGAGCGGCGGTGGGATATATTTTATTCCACCTACGATTAATGAAAATTTGCGCCAGAAAAATTTTATTACATTTTACTTTTCTAAATTTGATGGAGAAAAGTCGTAAAATTGCTTTTTCATATTTTGCAATAACTTTCTTTGGAGATTCCGGTGTGAATTCGACATTACAGAAACACAATTATTTGCCCCTCAAGGGGTTAACAAGTCTTATGGTACATAGAGTACTTCCTCAACTTTATCTGAAATGAATTTTTAAAGAATTTTCGAAATTTATACGGATTTTTCCATAACCTGTTTTTATATTTTATTCGAATTAAGTATTCAGATAATCAAACAAATTCTTCCGGCTTAATTGAAAGAGCATGCTGATTTCTTCGTTATTTTTTATGGTTCCGTACTTAAAGAATAAAAACGGTACCATTATAAGATCACTCGTCTGTCTCTCCGTCTGTCACAGCCGTTTTTCTCGTAAATTATAGAGCGTGGAAAGTTCAAATTTGGCAGAAGTAATAAAGGCTATTGATGCAAATATTTATAGATTATTAATTATTCACAAATATATTTAGGGAAAATGTAAGGGGTAATTAAGTTACTCAAAAATAAATATCTTTTATTTTTATGTAACTTCGTGTGAAAGCTCTCGTAACTCCGAACTCAAAAATACATTTGTTTTAATTTTAAGTATTTTATTTTCCGAGATATCGTCGAAAGTCTAATGAAAAATATACCCCCCACCCCCTCCTTTATTTCCGAATCTACTGAAACTAAAATTATAAAAAAATTTTAGGGCAGTAGAAGTTTATATAAACCTTGCAGGAAAACTATAGCGATTACCCTAAGGTCACATAGTTTTTGAAAAAAAAAAATGCATTTTTCTTTAAACACAAATTTCACTTTGCAGACGCTCAACAAGGGAGTTGTGGGTCACTTGAGGTACCTATCATCGCGGAAGTATAAAAGAATTGTTGCTAATGATTTTTGAAAAAAATTGTCGGTAATTAGCGAAGACATTAGCATTTAAAGACACGGACGGTTTGGATATACAAAAAGACACGGGGCGTATTCTGTGTGCTACTGGCTTTTAATGCCTAAATAACAACTTTTAATGCTATATTTATGTAATGCAATGCCCAGCAGTAGTATAAAAGGAATAAGTGCCAAATTGTTAAAAAAAGACTAATTTAATTAGGATTAATCACGTAATTACTTTGGGATTTGCGATTAGTTTGCATTAAGAGGCGCTCTAAATACGCCACCTGTGTTTTTAAAGAATTAAAAATCTATCTGGAAAAGCACGGCACGAACCAAGGCGACGCAGCGTTGCAACTTCGCGACCTCCTTTCAAAGCGCACTTAGCACAATGCCAAGTTTAAACTTTGAACAACTTTCTTTTAGGTACACTGTAAAAATAAAAAAGTATTATTATGCTGAATTTTGTAGATCAACAAGATGCTTAATAAACATCGCCATTGAACGTATAAATAATTTTATATTTAAAATCACAGGTCAAGAAACATTGTGTCAAAATTTAATTATTGCAAGTGATTTCAATGTCGACTTCAGAAACAATACCAGAAATGAACTGTCAGAATATTTTTTAACTCTTGGTCTAAGTTCATTCATTCAAGAATCTACTACCAGGGAGAAACAATTATCGACAATGTATTAACCAGAGTTGGGTAAATTTGTAATTTAAATTATCTACAATATTATCTGCAATATCATCAATATTTTTATGTAGACTGCTAGATGTAAAATATGAATATTTTATTTTTATGCGAGATTTTAAAATATATTTTAAATGCAAATATTATTCTGTAAGTTAAAAAAATAAATTTTGAATACTTTTAAATGAACGAAAATATTAACTGTTATTTATTTTTTTATTCAAAAACGTTTCTTTTTTTTGTTGTTGGTTTTTTAAAAATAAATTAGAAATCTTACTTTATAGATTTTTTTTTTTTTTTCGTTTCGAAAATGAATTCGAATTTTAGTATTAATAGAGCCAACACGCTAGGAATGAACGGAATTTCTCTCTATTTGTCTGACTTTGGGGAAGAATTCACGGATAAAACAGCTTTTCTAGGAGTACGGAAATTATTTGTTAATAAAAGGTCAAGTGCGAGTATTAATCGCGCACGGAGGGTTCCGTACAATAAATACATTAATTAGTAATTGTATTATACAAAATAATCGTAGCTTACTTGTAAGACTTTGTAAAAATCTATACAATCTAGGGTTTGGTATAGCTGTGTATACTAAAAAAGTATAAATGGATATGCCATGAAAGTTCAGAGAAATATGAAGCCTTAATAGCATCAAATATTGCTATTCTGTATAACTTTTTTTAAATCTTATTCAAATCTGCTTATGATGAACTTAACTCGGTGCTTACAATAAAAGTAGTGGATATTTAAACTTCATTTGGCATTTGATAAACCCAAATTCAGCGTAGTAATAATCTTTTATTTTTACAGTGTACCTAAAACTAAACTCTTGTTCAAAGCTTAAACTTGGCATTGTGCAAATCGCGCTTCGAAAGGAGGTCGCAACGATTCAACGCCACCTGGCTCCGTACCGCGTTTTTCCAGATTGGTTTTTAAATAACCTTTAAATACACGGGTGCCGTATTGAAAGAGCCATTCAATGTAAACTAGTCGTGAATCCCGTTCTATGTAAATGATTAATTCTAATTAAATTAGTCTGTTTTTAATAGTTTGAAATTTATTGCTTTTATACTACTACTGGGCATTGCATAATACAAATATATCATTAAAAATTGTTATCTAGACTTTAAAAAGCCGATTACACATAGAGTACTTCGCCCGTGTCTTTATCTATGTCCAAACCGGCCGTGTCTTTAAGGGTTAATATCTTGGTTAATTACCGACACTTGTTTTCGAAAATCATCATCAACAATCTTTTTTATACTTATGCGACTATAAATACTTACACCGCTCCTCCTGAACCCCTTTGCTGAAAGCCCGCAAATCAAAATTTGTGTGTAACGAAAAAATGCGATTTTCACAAAAACTATGTAACCTAGGGTAATCGCTATAATTTTCCTGCTGGGTTTAAATTAACTTTTACTACTAATTTTTTCATAATTTTTGTTTCAGTATATTCGGAAATAGTTGGTTGTATTTATGACGGCCAATTATCTGCACGAGGGATATAGGCCCAGGGAGGGAGTGCCCTTCGTGGGGGTCTTTCTAAGGGAACCTAACCCGTATTAACGCTTGGAAATCCAAGGTTCGAAGAAAACCACGAAAACTCCGAACGATTAGGCCGACGGGCACGATTGGGATCGAACCCAGCACCTCCCGTCTACCAGCTTCGAGAGCAGAACCTCTCAGCCACATATTCGGAAATAGATGGCGGGGGAACATAGTTTTGCACTACATTTTCGACGATACCTCTGAAAGTATAATGCCTAAAATTAAAATAAATATATTTTTGAGTTCGGAATTACGAAAGCTTTTACACAATACTCCACACGATATAAAAAGAAAAGTTATTTTTTTCATGTAACTTAAGTAGCCCCTCTATATTGTTCTTAAATATATTTGTGAATGGTTAATAACCTATAAATATGTGGGTCAGTAGCCTTTATTACTTCAGCCAATTTCATCTTTCCATGTTCCATAGTTTACGAGTAAAACGGCCGTGACAGGCAAACAAACAGATACAGGAATGATCTTATAATGGTTCCGTTTTTACTTTTTAAGTACGGAGCTCTAATAATGAGAAATAATTTAGTATATATAGACGAGTTTTTATGATAGTGCACACTGTTCCATTCAGGTTCAAGCTGGTTCAGTATCTCGATGTTATTTTGATATAAAATTTTGCATTTTTTGCTTTTGTGTGTCCATAGAAACAAACTACAAAAGTTACATACATTTTAGCGAACTCATACAACATACTGGCAAGAAAAATACACTGTCTCAATTAGGTTATAATTTGTTCTGTATTTCAAACGCTGATGACAGAATTTGCATTGGTTTTGCTTTTGTATGTCCCTGTAAATGAATTTTAAGGGCTACATACTTGATTAAAGAACTCTTCCAAGATACTTTCAAGATCAATACACCGTCGCATCTAGGTTCGTTTTTGATAGGTATTTTGGAAGTTATTGTGATGACAAAATTTGCATTATATATAAAACAACGACGGGATTACAATATGTCGATTTTTAAAGAAACAAACCTGAAATATATTTTTATTTAAAAATGATTCATAAACATGAATCAAAATACTTTTAGCCATAACTGACATCTATAGCTTCTAAAAACTTCTAAGACTTTGGTCAAGGATTATTTTCCATTTACCGTCATATAAATTTTATTTTAATGCATTTTATATCTGAATTCCTTTGACGCTTTTAATATGTAAGAATTATTGGCATTAATGTTGCTTCTGTTCTTTTGCAATTTATTTTATTTTATTTTATTTTATTTTATTTATTTTTATTTTTATTTTTTGCAGTAAAACATAACATATATTTTAATTTTATTTTCACTAAAGTAATTTTTTTTTTTTTTTTTTGTAATTTAGTTGGAGCGTTTTTATTCCATTGTTATTAAATTAAATTTATTAAGGTCTCCTTAATGTCTAAATACTTGTATAATAATAAAAACATTAGAATTATAAATTTAATTAGTATAATGCTCTAAAAATCATTGCAAACTTTTGACTTTAATAAAAGTTTTGTGTTCATGAAAATATAATATTCTATTAAACGCAACTATTTTTATCTCCTATTTTACAGTTAGTGCGATTATTATACATAAAATGATTATTTATTCGAAGTAATCCAGTTCGCAAATATCCATTCAGGGAGAAATTCATATTAGTCATTTAATTTGGCATTAGCTACTTTGTAAATACCAAAAGACAGGTTCCAGGAGGAATATTCACTAGGGTGGGTCGAAAAAACGAAATATTTGTAATCGAAATATAATAGAGCGGAAATAAAATATAATAGAGCCTTTTGTAATAAAGAATAAATTCGTAAAATACTATACCGATTGGTTAATACCTTTTACCACCGCAAGGGGGCCAAATTTTCAAAAAATTTCAAAAAACATGTTTTTTTTTCAACATTTTGTTTTAATTATGTTTGTTTTAATTTGTTAAAATTTCATATTTTCATTTGTTCTAAATTTTTATAATTTTATATGTCTAGAAATAAATAAATTTACTTTATTTCTATTAATATGTCATGTATTTTGTTAACTATCTGCCATAGACTGGAAAATAAAAACGGTAATTATTCAT
The DNA here is from genome assembly GCA_963932465.1 of Maratus speciosus. Classification (NCBI taxonomy): domain Eukaryota; kingdom Metazoa; phylum Arthropoda; class Arachnida; order Araneae; family Salticidae; genus Maratus; species Maratus speciosus. The sequence continues at coordinate 83,882,777 of OZ010787.1, forward strand.
TGTTCTTGACGATCACTACATCTACTGCTGTTTTATTGCATATCAGCAATCATATACCACAAATCACAAAAATGCTATAAAATGAACAAAATATTTTAGTATTTTATTAAGTAAAATACAGATATGTTTAACCGAAACGGATTAAATAAACTTAAAATGAAGAAGTATTTAAAGTAAATGAATTTTATAATATGACTTGCTTTCAAATAAAGCCATTGATCCTCGAGAGGCCGAAATAGATTATATGCGATCCTCACTCTGTTCTAGTCCACAAACTTTACCTGCACTTCAGTGACTAATTTTACGAATCTTTCTACTGATTGAGTGGAACAAGGAAAGTTATAATAGCTGGTATCTTTAATCGGACATTCTAAACTTACAAGCGTTGTTAGATGGCCAGTTGATAGACAAACCATTCGTTCCTGGTTTCGTGTTTTCGTTAGTTTACAGTTTTGACTTTTATCTAAAGTTATACGATTTTAAGCTTCAAAGTTCAAGTCTGGAAGGATGAAATAACGGATTGCACTATTCGTGTCCACAGAGTTTCATGCTTTGGCAAGTTTCAATTTTGGAAATCGGCTGACGCCATCACTTTCAGAATTTACTCAATGCGTACATCCTGAAAGTGTACTGCATGAGTTGGTTCACGATTAAAATTAATCCATCATGTTTCTCAGATTCTGTGGACTATAATTAGTAACCCCCCCGTTACTTTCCATATCATCGACGAAAACTTATAGTTCTTGTAATTTCACGAAATGCCTGGTTCGCAAATCATATGAAAACGGTATGACGGAACCTCATTGGAATGTTAACATATGAAGGAGAGGACATCAGGACCCCAGACATAAAGAAAATTGCCAAAGCACGAAGTTCTGTGGACACGAATAGTGCCATCCGTCACTTCGTCATTCCATACTTGAACTTTGAAGCTTAAAATTGTATGGATTTAGTCGAGTGTCAAAACTGTAAACTAACGAAACCACTTGATACGGTTTGTCTATCGACTGAAGATCTGACGACGCTGGTGAGTTTAGAATGTTCGATTAAACATACCAGCTATTATAATTTTCCTTGTCCCTCTCAATCAGTAGAAAGATACGTGAACAGAGGGAGGATCACATATGATCAATTTCGGCCTCTAGAGCAACAATGGCTGTATTTGGAAGCAAGTCATATTATAAAATTAAATTACTTTAAATACTTCTTCATTTTAAGTTTATTTAATCCGTTTCGGTCAAACATCTCTGTATTTAATAAAATAATAAAATATTTTGTTCATATTATATCATTTTTGTGATTTGTGGTATATGAACTGCTGATATGCAGTAAAACAGCAGTAGATGAAGCGATCGTCCAGAAAAATGAAATATTACCGTTTTTATTTTCCAGTCTATAAGAAATAGTTAACAAAATTGATGACATATTAATAGATATGAAGTAAATTTATTTACTTCTAGACATATTATAGAAATTATAAAAATTTAGGAAAAACGAAATTTTTACATATTTTTTTTTAAATATGGTCCCTTTGCGGCAGTAAAAGATATGACTTTATAATAATAAACATTTACCGGGACGTTTCATATATCTTCATGTAACTATTGCGTCCTATTAGAAATTGTATGCGTACCTTTGAATAATTACAAAAAAATATTGAAAAAAAAAAAACATGTTTTTGCGATTTTGGGAAATTTTGGTCCCCTTGCGGCGGTAAAAGATATTAACCGATCGGTGTAATATTTTACGAATGTATTATTTACTACAAAAGGAAAATTTTCGGCTCTATTACATTTCGATTACAAATATTTCAGTTTTTTCGACCCACCCTAATATTCAGTGATATAAGTTTCTGTTTGCGTACAGATGAGATTTTTTTTTTTTGGCGGAATATGGCTAATGTTCATACAAAATCATAAAAAAATTGACGCAAAACACATATAAAAAATAGATACAGGGTGCGTCAGGTATTTGAGAACAAATCAACGCCTGCTCTCAAACAGGAATATACACTAGAGATAGAGCATTTTTTTTAACGTTCTGTACAAGTGACAACATACACCACCGCCCCCTGAATACTAAGCCTGAGCGCTGACACAAAAAGGGCGGCTGTCGAAGGCGGATTTTTTTCAGCATGTGTACGGTCCCTTAAATATTAGTACCAATAATTTTTTTAAGTTTTTTCCGCTTTATTTTTCTGAGATTAAACAAGTCAGAGAAATCTTTAATAAAATACTGGTGTCAAAGTTTAAGGGACCGTACCTACGTTAAAAAAAGAAAATCCGCCTTCGACAGCCGCCATTTTTGTGTCAGCGCTCAGGCCTAGTATTTAGGGGGCGGTGCATACACAGTGAATGACATCATTCACTGGAACCACTTCCAAACGCAATAACTACAGGCTGTCAAATCTGATTGCAGGTAATGGTCAGATGGCTGTTGGGAACATTTCCCAAAGCATACACAATGGCTGCATTGAGGGTCGTAACATTGCTGTGTGGATGATACTGGAGCTCTTATCAACTACGCCACATACGTAATAGGCCATTCGGTTAATATCTGTGTAGCTGGTTGGTCAACAAGTTGAGAATGACATCGTCATGAATGCTTTAGCTATCGATTTTTGAATTGTATCGGCAATAAGGGATAGTGCAAGGTCTTGTTTTTTTTTAAAAAAGCACGCCCTCCCACGTGTTACAGAAGTAATTTAGTGCTTTAACACCTCGGTATAAGCAACGACGTTGACTCTGGCACCTTGAAGAAAGAAATGTGGATGCATCAGATCGTCTTCACTTCTCAGGACTCCTCAGAATCATCAGTGAGGATGGAAATTTTCTGCTCGTATCTGTCAAAACCTCTAAGAGGATTTTACACAATCACCGTTCTTTTTGCGGTTCACTTTCTTGACCTGGACAAAGTTTATCTTATTGGAAAGAAACAAGAGCATTCATGGCTCCTCTTGATGTTTTCGCTTGTTAAGGAGGTGCTTGTCTCTGGTGAGTCTGCTGTTCCTGGTTCTCTCGGGCAAGCACTGCATTCTCCTCATCACGTACGACCTCTAATGAAGGTTCTCATGAGTCACACACCAGATTGCGCCCGCATTAACCCGCATCTCGATAGCAAGGGTTCTTATCGACTTCGTAGGATGTTCACCTACTTGACTAACGAATTCTGGTGTTTTGATGATTTCATATTACTGACAATGTTGTTTCCTGCATGAAACGTTTGTCACATGAAACCTGGCAACCTTCAGTTCTCGCCTTACATTAAAGACCACTGACTAAGCGAGTTTCAAAAATGTGGCAATCTCTAAATCGAAGTGTTCTTCAGCTAATGTCAGCATGCCTCTTCATTTCTTTAGTCTAGGTTCTGACATGTTTATATACAACAGAAAAATATTTGTAACTATGATATACAGAGTTATAATTCACCTATAACGTGTGTTCGCAAATACCTGACGCATATTGTGTATTTCAAAAGTAACGTCTGGCGATTAAAAAGTGCTGTTTCAATTCTGGTGCTGAAAGATAAACAATAAAAAGAGTGGAACAATTTTAAAAAGTTGATAATATGAACATATCAACATCAAAATGTTTTTTGTAAGGAAATATGTATATAATTTAATTTAAAAAACACAAATCTTAAAAATAAATACTATGTAATAATATTATAATATGCATACCATGTAAAAATCTGTAATGTAAGTGAATGACAATCTATTTTTTTTTCAAATCCATTAAATGAGAATTGGAAATAATGAGGTATTAAATGATAAATTATTTTAATACAAAATTGCAGTAATCCAGTTTTTAAATGTATGTAACACATTTATTTATATTGATTTTTCTAAATAATTAGCGGTATGTTTATTAGTAGTAGAAAAATGACAGTTCTGCTCCAGCAGGAGCCATGAACTGAGGAGCGGAGGAGCAACTCCTCCTCCTCCTCCTCCTCCACTACCTCCTCCTCCTCCTCCTCCACTACCTCCTCCTCCTCCTCCTCCTCCTACTGAGAATGTGTGTTCTTAGAGGAGGTGTCAGAAAGGAATTTAGATCTCTAAGAAGAGGGTGGAGTTTAAAAATTTAGATTTTTTTTTCAGATTGAAATTTTATAGTGAACTGTAGTACGAGGGGTCATTTTGAAGATTGAAATTTTATTTTTTAGCGAAAAATTTTTTTAAGTGAACTATAGTACGAGGGGTCATTTTGGAGAATGAATTTTGAGAAGTGATGTTTCGTGCTGCCCTCTAGCGGCAAAAAATTGAAAAAATGAAAAATTATTTAAAAATAATTTTAAGTTGTGTTGACGTTTGAACCCTCGTAAAATGTAAGGAAGGCTTAGTGATTTTAGTTGTTATCTTAACCACTAAGCCATCCTTGCATGTCTTGGAAAAAGTATTTAAGGAAAGGGTGGTGAGTGGGGCAATTTTAAGAGATATAATTTTTTTTTTTTTTTGCGAACTATAGTACGAGGTTTTAATATACATTTTTGGAGAAGGAATTTTATTTTATTTATTTATTATTATTTTTTTTAGATGGAAATTTTTTAGCGAATTATAGAATGAGGTTTAATAAAACATTTTAATGAAAAATTAATTTTTAGAAAAATAATTTTTGGGAAGGAATTTTATTTTACTTAATTACAAAAGAAGTTTTATTTATTTATTTATTTATTTAATTTGGAGATTGAAAATTTTCATCAAACTATAGTATGCGTTGTTATTATCAATTATACATGGAGAATTAAATTTAAAATATTTAATTTCGAAACAATTCGAAATATTTTTTCGAAAGGTTTAGAATTTTTGCTGTTAGACGAGATGTCGATAAGAATTTTTAAGGAGATTTTAATTAAGTAAAAGAATTATTTTATGCTGCTCTTTAGCGCAGAAAAATTCAAATAATTTCGAATTTATTTAAAAATAGCTAAAAGTTGAGATGAGGTTTGAACCCTTAAAAATGTAAGGATGGGTCAGTGATTTTAGCTGTCGCCTTGACCACTTTGCCATGCTTGCATGCTTTGGAAAGAATTTTTTTTGAAAGGGTGTGTGATTCTCCTCCTGCTCCTGTTGCGAGTAACGGGGCCCCTCTGCCTGCTCCTGTCGTGAGTATCGTGCTCCTCCGCCTGCTCCCTGCTCCTGGCGCGAGTAAATGGCTCCTCATACCCTATACCCCTTGCTCCAGCTGTTTGCTCTCCCCCTCCCCCCCCCTAAAAATTGGAAAAATGTTTCCTTTATTATTATTTTTTTTAATTTACTAATGGAATATTATACCGAATTTGAAAATTTTAGAATTGTCTTTAGTTTAGGTTTTGATAAAATGACACCCCACCTAAATTTAATTGTTAATTACTCATTAATTAATAGTGTTAATAATTTATTTTCATTCAATATGAATTGTTCTTATGCAAATTTAAATGTAAACTAAATAAGTAGTTTCGATTTAATACCCGTAGTCACGTGACACTCCCCCCCTTTTTTTTTCTACTTCTGTAATAAGCTATTGAGATTTCATTTTAAAACCTAGAATTAGGTGTCCTTCAAATAATAATTCGAATTTCTAATTAGATATGAATACACTACAAATATTTTTTAAACTGATTAAATATTTATGAGATGTTTATCGAAATTATAATAAGATATACAGGGCTATTCAAAGATACGTTTTCTTTTGACATGTATCAAAGCTTTTAATCACCCCCCCCCCCTGCTCTCCCCATAATGGGTGCTTGATACTTTTTTTAATGAATGCCCGGTTTAATTAAAATATATGCCCTTCTTATATTATGCTTCTATTTTGTTAATGAGTTAATCAGTAAATTTGGCTAGTGATGTCACGGGAGATCTAATATTTGGCGAAATATATTTATTAATTATATAAATTTGTAATGTTGTTGGCAAAATATATGAACTCAATTAGATAATATTTTTAATACTGAATACATTTTTATTGTTATTCGTGAAAATTTTAATGTTATTACCGAAATATATTTAATGCACTGAATAAATTTTTAATGTTGTTGGGGTAATATTAATTGAACTCGATAAAATTTTAATGTGGAATTGTTGTTGTTGACGAAACATCTGAATTTAATTTTATAAATATTGAATATTATTCAAAATTGGTGAATATAATATACTGGTGAATTTTATTAAGTTGAATAAATGTTTGTTAAGTTTTTAACGAAATGTGTTAGGACGAAATCTCTTATTAGTTTCCAACAACGCGAAAGATACATTTCAAATTTTATAATATGAGTCTAACTTAATAATTTCTACATATACAGGACAGTGCAAAAGAATTCACATAAATTTCAAAAGTGTATACATTTTATTGTCAGTACAAAAATATTTTATTCTACCTTGTAAAAATAATTTCGCATACAAGATTTTTTTCACCGCCTTTAGCAATTAGAATTTAAATAGCGATACTGGGATGAGCGAGGTTTTTTTTTTTTCCTGATTAGAGAAGAATATATAAATCACAATTCAAAACCAGATTTAAATAAATTTTAATTAAAAATCGAATTTTTGTTTTAAAAGCTCGAATGAACTGTATTAGAAAATGCATATACGATTCATTTTTCTACGATATATAAATTATTTATAGAGAAATGATAACGTTTAAGAATGCGTATATTATTATTTAGAAAATGCATATACGAGTAATTTTTAGACTGCCTGTATATTAATTATTTGGAAAATTCATTTCTAAACAACATACATTATTTTGCCTTTGAAAACAATTTCAGTAAAAGATGTTCTGACATATTATTTATTTTGTATGCGATTAACAATCCAAGTAATTTTAGATATTATAGGCCAATTGAAATGCTTTTTTCATAGATTTTTGAACTAGGATTATTTTTAATAAAATTCAAATCTAAGAAATTTTTGGAGATAAAACAAAGTAATTTAGACAAATCCTTTACCTAATACAATATTATTTGGTAAAAATATTTCATGTCGTTCATTTTACTTTGAAAAAACAATGCATGAGATTTTCATATCGCGAAAATTAATATTTCTAATACTTTGTTGGAAAAATAAATATTAAAGAATAGATTTGAAATAGAAATAACATGCTCATAGATTAATATTAACACGTTCACGCCGGCGCGGTGGGCCACACTCGACTGTCTCAGAGCTGGCAAGTCTCCGGCCTTTTAGATACCAGTATTTTAATAGAGAAAATGTTGTTTTATTTAATTAGAGCAATTGGGTGATTTAAAGGAATAACATTTTCTTTAAAATAACAGTGGTGTGCAAGAAGTCGGAGACTTGAAAACTCTGAGAGAGTCGGGTGTGACCCACAGTGCCGGCGTGAACGTGTTAATGAATTTCGAACCTGCTATTCCCTAACAAAAACATATAGTATACGCAGTTTCAATTATACTCAAAAGGAAATTTAACGGAAAAGAATAAATACTTATTAATACCTAGTTTTAGCTGTATATTTTTAATATTAAATCGAAATATAAAAACGAATGACAGTACCTGTTAATAATCCATAATGTCTTCTCAAATTTGGCCAGCTACCTCACACGTTAAAAATCTCACTGCAACTATACTGTTTATCTAATTTCTGTCGGAACATGCATCTACAGCTATGTTATCTTAAAGATCAAAGGCGCCGCAAATGAGCGGTCCCTTTCAATAGATAAAAGAGATAAGCGGATATTTTTCGAATGGGAATTAGTAAAGTCTGTCTCAATTACAATATCTATTAATTAAGGGATTCTTATACATTTTTTTTTCATATGGGCTAGATTGGAATTTTATTAACTTAATTTATATTTTAATAACAGCACCAAATGTACTATTCTGAAAATCTATGTATTCATTTTTTTTAACATAATGTTAGCCTTTTACCCAGTTTTTGAGATGAAATCACTATTAGGTATCATACTTTTTAAGTAATTTACAGTCATGGAGATATTTAGACGATACTTTCTGTATATTTTATATTCAAGGATACTTTTTTTTCAAACATACAGAAAATTTATACTATGTTTTAGAGAGAAATATTCTATGCGACTACCTATATCATTTTTAATACACGTGCATACTATTTAATGTAGTTACACCATTCGAAATATATAAATTATCTACACACATGCCCATTTAATCATAATTTCTATATTTTTAATGCTAATAGATGACAGGCTATTTTCTAGGGTGATGTAAGAATAATTTTGAATGTTGCATATATAATGTTCTTTTATAAAATATACCTCAGTCATTATTTTCACTGCGTTAGAGATAATAATAATTAATCGTTTAATCTTATTTTTATCGATATACCCAGAAGTCATTTTTTTTAAGTAAGAAGTGTTTACTCATTTCACCTTTTTAACTCATATTTTAAATAATCTCACATTGGTGGAATTTACTTTTTAACAACATATAGAGAAAGATTTTCAAAGATTATTAAATCTTTTTTTTTTTTCTACTTAAGAGGTTCAGAATGGAAACATATAGTCATTTAGGACTAATATGTGTACAGGGCCTGATTACTGCATAGGCTAACTAGCCCGTGGCATTGGGCCCCCTGATGAGAGGGGCCCTTAATCGCGTATGTATAAATACAATTAGGATGAAATATGTCTTCTGTACCTATATTATCTAAAGTCTGAGTGATTATTAGGCAGTGATGGAAAAATGCTCTCTTCTGCATTTTTTTTTTTTTTAAATTTAGCAAAGAAACTCAAAGAAGACAATTTTATTATTTACACATTTATTATTATTATTATTAGCGAAATGAAACTTTTTAACATTTGAAAAGCAATTTATTATTATTTGTAAATTTTTATTATTAGTGAAACAAATTTCAAACGACTGCAGGGATGCATTTTTAGAGGAAAGTTACCCGAATTATCTATTTCATACAAGAAAAACTTTTTTCAGTCCCCTCGCCTGGTTCGAGCAGATTTCAAACTCACATGACCTGACTTCACATTTTAGGCAGAGCGCGATTAGGATTGCAGAGGGGCCCAAGGCCCAACACCTTTTTGCCTGCCCTTCCCTCATCCATTGACACAAGGCCATGCATGGCCTGGTTGGCCTATGCGGGAATTAGGCCTCGATTTTAGGACCCAAGGCCATGACCTGGTTGGCCTGTGTGGGAATTAGGCCCCGATTTTAGGACCCAAGGCCATGGCCTGGTTGGCCTTTGCGGAATTAGGCCCCGATTTTAGGGCCAATACACTAACCACAACAGGCCTGGTTGATTAGTTACATGATTTTTATCTTTTAAGTTTTAGGGCTACATTTTCACACACTTTTACAGAGACTATATTAAATTTAGGAAAGTATTGTTATTTTTCTACTTTTTTTAGTTTAGTGGATTTAAACATTGATTTTAACTCAAATAACTTAGTTGGACCTAATCAGATTTTATAATATACACTAGGTAACATTCGGTAACTTCCCTATACAGTTTGAAACATTGGTCAGATCACGTGACATTAAAGTTTTTAGAAATAATAGATAATTAATTTGATTGCAACTTTTAGTCAACATTTAATGAACTCTTTATTGGAAAATCTTTGTTAACCATGTTATTTATCACATATCAATCTGCCATCGACACTATACATTTCACCCTCCCCCTAATCCCCCAAGAAAATTAACTAGATATTTGAAACTCGCTACAAGAGGAAAACTATATTTAAAATAATAAATGAATAATGAACTATAAAAATTAAACTACACACTTAAATTAACAAATGAATAACCAAAAGAATTTCAACTATCACCTAAAAATTTCACTATTTTTAGAAAAATCATATATGTATTAATTAGTAAAAGAAAATTATTCATTTTATACCTTCTAGTTTTTGAAAATCATCGTCTCAACATAACTAGTGCACCTTATGCGCATACGCATACTTATAATACATATGCGTTTGTATATGTTTGCCATTTAATGGTTTTGAAAAATGTTTTGTAAACAGTAAAACTTAACTCAAAAATAAATTTTAGAAATCACAACTAAATAAAAAATGTTTTTTAAAAAAGTACATAATAAAAAAGTTTTTAACAAATCATAACTTGATAAAAAAAAGTTTTTTAAAAAAATACAAACGAAATTTAAAAAAAAAGGTAAAAAAAAATTACATGTTAATAAATAAAAGTTTTAAAAAAATTACAAGTCAATAAAATTTTTTAAAGATATTAAAACATTTCTAATGGTTATAAGTTATCAAAATAGTTTTTAAATGTTTGCAAGTTAATAACATGTATATGATAATATATATATATGTATGTATGCACATTCGTATATGTGTATTTTTTACCAATGTATGTATATTCAGGCATAATATTTGCAAGTAATATCTATGTGTGTTAATATACATGCGTAAAATATTCGTTAATTAATAAAAATATTTAAAAAAATCTACAAGTTAGTCAAAATCTCTTTAAAAAATGTACATTTTAGACATACCTGTCTTAACTACCGAAAAAATACATCCTAATTGAAAGTTAATTAAAAGTTTGGACGAAATTAACAAAAAGTTTTCAAATTATTTACAACTTTATAAAAATGTGTGTTTATGCATGTTTATGCGAATATGTGTGTTTACATATGCAGGCAAAAATTAACCAAAAAGATTACGAATATCTACAGATGAGTCGAAGTTTTTAAAAAATTGACATTATATATTTTTTCATGTGTGTTTGTAAATTTTGAATGTTTTGACTAATGACCGAATACATCCAACCAACCAACCTGGTCTATGCATCCCCTAACCAACTGCTAGCCTTAGCAATCAAATATTTTATATCTGCACATGCGCAGAAACTTAATTGATGACGACTTAATAGAAACTTAATAGAAACTTAAATGAAACTTAATAGAAAAATCCGTTACGTATTATTTGTTGAAGTTGACTATTATGTATGATTTGATAAATTAAGAAAACATTGAGCTAGGGTGCAAACTTTATACATTCTCCATAATAATTCATTTATAAATTATTGGATATCTATAGAAATCAACGTAGTGAAAAACTAATAACTAAATTATCACATTCGTTTGCAATATTAGTAACTTGTAATATTACCTTGTTAACTAGGGTTGCCACTTAAAAATTTCTTTTATGGATTTACTGTAATAAACAACTTATCTGACTAACCTTTTACTATTTTTAGTTGGACTCACTTTAATTGAGCTAAACCTACAAAGCTTTCAATTCTACTTTACAGTTAGTTTATTATTTCGAATTATTGTTTTTTAATTCTTTTAGTATATAAAAAAAATAATTATATACTCTAGCATAATCATTTTTAGGCCTTCAAATTCTAACATCTAACAGAATCATATTTCACACTTACTTAAAATACCTGCTTCTTCAAAACATGACCTTCTCATAGAACGATTTGGTGGGGAATGCCAGTTTCTTATCACAAAAACCGGAAATCACGTGGTCGAGGGTTTATCACGTGACTACTTCCTGATATAGGATTGGCCGATAGCGATTCCTTCTAAGTGACGTCACACGACTATAAGAATATCTAGATAAGCAACATTCACGCCATTTTGATCACTGTTTTCGAATGAGTGGTCCTGTTCACTTGTCTAAACTTGTCTGACCTTGTCTGCAGCTTCTTTCTTAGCTAGTCTAACATGCGAGTTTATTCATGAAAATCGTTATAGATGTATATTTTTAATTACTATACATAATTAGATAATTTAAACATCAATTGTTTATTGTATTCAAATCATTTGCATTAATTGAATTTTTATAATAATTAAAATTGATTTATTATTTTAAAAAGCATAGTATCGATTTAAGAAATAATTTTCTTATAAAAGCGAAAAAGAATATTTTTTCATAGGCTTTATATAATATATAATTCAGCAGTGTTTGTATATATCCTATTATTCAACAACGTTTATATGAAATAACATAATAACTGAACAATCATTTTTTAATATATACATAAAAATAGTATACTTATATATTGTTTATTGTAATCAGATCCTTTTCGTTAATTGATTTTTATAATAATTCAAATAATAATTTATTTATTTATTATTTTATAAAACATAGTATCGAATTAAGAGATAATTTTCTTATGAAAGCGGAAAATAGGCAGATTAATCAATGTCTGTTGTTATAGCATCAAATCGATTTCATATGTGTCTATCCGTGTGTGTATGTGTGTCTATATTTGCCTATAAAATCGTGTAGAGGTATGTATCTGTCTGTATGCACGTGTGTATATGTGGATAAGTGTCTGTTTGTCTGGCTATGTATTTATAAATTTAATTTCATTTTGTTATTCATTTGTTAATTTTAAGTGTGTAGTTTAATTTTTATAGTACATTATTCATTCATTATTTTAAATATAGTTTTCCTCTTGTAGCTAGTTTCAAATATCTAGTTAATTTTCTTGGGGGATTAGGGGGCGGGTGAAATGCATAGTGTCGATGGCAGATTGATATGTGATAAATAGCATGGTTAACAAAGATTTTCCAATAAAGAGTTCATTAAATGTTGACTAAAAGTTGCAATCAAATTAATTATCTATTATTTCTAAAAACATTAATGTCTCGTGATCTGACCAGTGTTTCAAACTGTATAGGGAAGTTACCGAATGTTACCTAGTGTATATTATAAAATCTGATTAGGTCCAACTAAGTTATTTGAGTTAAAATTAATGTTTAAATCCACTAAACTAAAAAAAGTAGAAAAATAACAGTACTTTCCTAAACTTAATATAGTCTCTGTAAAAGTGTGTGAAAATGTAGCCCTAAAACTTAAAAGATAAAAATCATGTAACTAATCAACCGGGCCTGTTGTGGTTAGTGTATTGGCCCTAAAATCGGGGCCTAATTCCGCACAGACCAACCAGGCCATGGCCTTGGGTCCTAAAATCGGGGCCGAATTCCCGCACAGGCCAACCAGGTCATGGCCTTGGGTCCTAAAATCGAGGCCTAATTCCCGCATAGGCCAACCAGGCCATGCATGGCCTTGTGACAATGGATGAGGGAAGGGCAGGCAAAAATGTGTTGGGCCTTGGGCCCCCCTGCAATCCTAATCGCGCTCTGCCTAAAATGTGAAGTCAGGTCATGTGAGTTTGAAATCTGCTCGAACCAGGTGAGGGGACTGAAAAAAGTTTATCTTGTATGAAATAGATAATTCGGGTAACTTTCCTCTAAAAATGCATCCCTGCAGTCGTTTGAAAATTGTTTCACTAATAATAATAAAAATTTACAAATAATAATAAATTGCTTTTCAAATGTTAAAAAGTTTCATTTCGCTAATAATAATAATAAAAAATGTGTAAATAATAAAATTGTCTTCTTTGAGTTTCTTTGCTAAAGTTTAAAAAAAAAAAAAAAAAAAAAAAAAAAAAAAAAAAAAAAAACTCCTTCCGGCCAGTGCCGGGAGGAAGAGGTAGCTTTCATATTCCTTATTTAAAAAAAGCCAACTTATATTATTCAAACACACGAAGCTCAATTAAGTGGAAACCGAATGTAGGAGATTCAATACTAATTTTTATCAATACTAAATCATTATGAATGAGAATTTCGCAAAATTAGTCAGCTTTATACAAGCTGCTTTTATTTAAAGTAACTTATATTTCGCTGCCAAATTCGGCGATTTCTTAAAGTGCCTGCCATTTTAAGACAACATGGTGGATGAGGCTAACCAGTGAACTTGGTCGAGACCTTAGCAATTGCTGTGCACATGCTCACTCACATCGGAATCGGTTGAGTACGAGAATCGGACGAGAATCGGAATCGAACGAGTGCTGTCGCAGGCAAAAAATCAGATTTTTCAAAATGTCACCCACGTTAGAAATTGAAACTGCTATATCTGAGCAATTTTTTAAGATAAAGACAAACAAAAAATGCTCCTGAATCCTTATATCAAGGTCAAATACTTAAGAAAGAAACCTTTTTCAATTTCTAATTTTTTTGCACCTCACTTTAAATATATATTTTTTTAATTTAATGGCCACCATTTTGAAACAAGATGGCTGATGAAGCTGGCCAGCGAACTTGGTCGAGATATTGATGTATACTATCCACATGCCTTCTTCCGTCGAAATAGGCGAATACGTGTGGTATCGCGAGACAAATACAAGATCGTTTCAAAGTGTTAGCCATGATAGAAATTTAAAGTGCTATAATTCAACCACTTTTTAAGATATAAACAAAAGAACAAATTTTCAGAAACAAACACTGCTCCAGAATCTTTGTATCAAGGCCAAACACATAAAAAAAATCTTTTTCATTTTGCAGTTTTTTAATACCTCATTTTAAATTTTAAATTACATTTTTTTTTTAAATGGCAACCCTTTTGAAACAAGATGGCGAATGAAGCTGGCCAACAAACTCGGTCGAAACATTGGTGTGTACTATGTACAGACCAAGTTACATTCAAATCGGTTCATAAATACGCCTGTTATTGCGTGACAAAAATCAGGTCGTTTCAAAATGTCAGTTACGCTAGAAATTCAAAATGCTATAACTCAGCCATTTTTTCAGATATAGACGAAACAAAAACTGCTCCCGAATCTTTTTATCGAGGTCAAACACATAAGAAAAAAATATTTTTTCAATTTTCAATTTTTTGGTACCACATTTCAAATTTAAATTTTTCTTAAAAATTTAAATGGCCGCCATTTTTAAACAAAATCGCGGATGAAGCTGGCCAACGAACTCAGTGGAGACATTGGTCTGTACTATGTATAACCGAAGTTACATCCAAACCGGTTGATAAATACGCCTTTTATCGCGTGACAAAATTCAGGACGTTTCAAAATGTCAGCTTCGCTAGAAATTCAAAATGCTATAACTCAGCCATTTTTTAAGATATAGACAAAACAAAAACTGCTACGGAGTCTTTGAATAAAGGTCAAATACATAAGAAAAAAATATTTTTCCATTTTCAATTTTTTGGTACCACATTTTAAATTTAAAATTTTTTTAAAATTTTTGAATGGCCGCCATTTTGAAACAAAATGGCGGATGAAGCTGGCCAACGAGCTCGATCGAGACATTGGTATGTACTATGTACACACCGAATTACATCCAAATCGGTTCATAAATACGAGAGTTACAGTGTGACATAGGTCAGATATATATATATATATATATATATATCAATTTTGAACGGAGGGTGGTTTCGGGGTCTGGGGGTCATGATCGATAAAAATATACCAAAATTTTTTGAAATCGCTTTCCTCCGAACGGCTGCAATAGGTAGCTTTTTGTAAAGAAAGCTACCTAAAAAAAAAAAAAAAAAAATTGCAGAAGAGAGCATTTTTAAGTCACTGCCTAATAATCAATCAGACTTTAGATAATATAGGTACAGAAGACATATTTCATCCTATTTGTATTTATACATAGGCGATTTGGGCCCCTCTCATCAGGGGGCCCAATGCCACGGGCTAGTTAGCCTATGCAGTAATCAGGCCCTGTACACATATTAGTCCTAAATGACTATGTTTCCATTCTGAACCTCTTAAGTAAAAAAAAAAAAAAGATTTAATAATCTTTGAAAATCTTTCTCTATATGTTGTTAAAAAGTAAATTCGACCAAAGTGAGATTATTTAAAATATGAGTTAAAAAGTTGAAATGAGTAAACACTTCTTACTTAAAAAAATGACTTCTGGGTATATCGATAGAAATAAGTTTAAACGATTAATTATTATTATCTCTAACGCAGTGAAAATAATGACTGAGGTATATTTTATAAATGAATATTATATATGCAACATTCAAAATTATTCTTACATCACCCTAGAAAATTGCCTCAAATCTATTAGAATTAAAAATATAGAAATTATGTCGTAGAAATAATGTCGATGTGTGTAGTTAATTCATATATTTCGAATGGTGTAACTACATTAAATAATATGCACGTGTATTAAAAATGATATAGGTAGTCGCATAGAAGATTTCTCTCTAAAACATAGTATAAATTTTCTGTATATTTTAAAAAAAAGTATCCTTGAATATAAAATATACAGAAAGTATCGTCTAAATATCTCCATGACTGTAAATTACTTAAAAAGTATGATACCTAATAGTGATTTCATCTCAAAAACTGGGTAAAAGGCTAACATTATGTTAAAAAAAATGAATACATAGATTTTCAGAATAGTACATTTGGTGCTGTTATTAAAATCTAAATTAAGTTAATAAAATTCCAATCTAGCCCATATGAAAAGAAAATGTATAAGAATCCCTTAATTAATAGATATTGTAATTGAGACAGACTTTACTAATTCCCATTCGAAAAATATCCGCTTATCTCTTTTATCTATTGAAAGGGACCGCTCATTTGCGGCGCCTTTGATCTTTAAGATAACATACCTGTAGATGCATGTTCCGACAGAAAGTAGATAAACAGTATAGTTGCAGCGAGATTTTTAACGTGTGAGGTGGCTGGCCAAATTTGAGAAGACATTATGGATTATTAACAGGTACTGTCATTCGTTTTTATATTTCGATTTAATATTAAAAATATACAGCTAAAACTAGGTATTAATAAGTATTTATTCTTTTCCGTTAAATTTCCTTTTGAGTATAATTGAAACTGCGTATACTATATGTTTTTGTTAGGGAATAGCAGGTTCGAAATTCATTAACACGTTCACGCCGGCACGGTGGGTCACACTTGACTCTCTCAGAGTTTTCAAGTCTCCGACTTCTTGCACACCACTGTTATTTTAAAGAAAATGTTATTCCTTTAAATCACCCAATTGATTGAAATTCATTATTATTAATCTATGAGCATGTTATTTCTATTTCAAATCTATTCTTTAATATTTATTTTTCCAACATAATATTAGAAATATTAATTTTCGCGATATGAAAATCTCATGCATTGTTTTTGCAAAGTAAAATGAACGACATGAAATATTTTTACCAAATAATATTGTATTAGGTAAAGGATTTGTCTAAATTACTTTGTTTTATCTCCAAAAATTTGTTAGATTTGAATTTTATTAAAAATAATCCTAGTTCAAAAATCTATGAAAAAAGCATTTCAATTGGCCTATAATATCTAAAATTACTTAGATTGTTAATCGCATACAAAATAAATAATATGTCAGAACATCTTTTACTGAAATTGTTTTCAAAGGCAAAATAATGTATGTTGTTTAGAAATGAATTTTCCAAATAATTAATATACAGGCAGTCTAAAAATTACTCGTATATGCATTTTCTAAATAATACTATACGCATTCTTAAACGTTATCATTTCTCTATAAATAATTTATATATCGTAGAAAAATGAATCGTATATGCATTTTCTAATACAGTTCATTCGAGCTTTTAAAACAAAAATTCGATTTTTAATTAAAATTTATTTAAATCTGGTTTTGAATTGTGATTTATGGATTCTTCTCTAATCAGGGGGAAAATAAAAACCTCGCTCATCCCAGTATCGCTATTTAAATTCTAATTGCTAAAGGCGGTGAAAATAATCTTGCAGGTGAAATTATTTTTACAAGGTAGAATAAAATAGTTTTGTACTGCCAATAAAATGTATACACTTTTGAAATTTATGTGAATTCTTTTGCACTGTCCTGTATATGTAGGAATTATTAAGTTAGACTCATATTATAAAATTAGAAATGTATCTTTCGCGTTGTTGGAAACTAATAAGAGATTTCGTCCTAACACATTTCGATAAAAACTTATCAAACATTTATTCAACTTAATAAAATTCACCAGTATATTATATTCACCAATTTTGAATAATATTCAATATTTATAAAATTAAATTCAGATGTTTCGTCAACAACAACAATTCCACATTAAAATTTTATCGAGTTCAATTAATATTACCCCAACAACATTAAAAATTTATTCAGTGCAATAAATATATTTCGGTAATAACATTAAAATTTTCACGAATAACAATAAAAATGTATTCAGTATTAAAAATATTATCTAATTGAGTTCATATATTTTGCCAACAACATTACAAATTTATATAATTAATAAATATATTTCGCCAAATATTAGATCTCCCGTGACATCACTAGCCAAATTTACTGATTAACTCATTAACAAAATAGAAGCATAATATAAGAAGGGCATATATTTTAATTAAACCGGGCATTCATTAAAAAAAGTATCAAGCACCCATTATGGGGAGAGCAGGGGGGGGGGTGATTAAAAGCTTTGATACATGTCAAAAGAAAACGTATCTTTGAATAGCCCTGTATATCTTATTATAATTTCGATAAACATCTCATAAATATTTAATCAGTTTAAAAAATATTTGTAGTGTATTCATATCTAATTAGAAATTCGAATTATTATTTGCAGGACACCTAATTCTAGGTTTTAAAATGAAATCTCAATAGCTTATTACACAAGTAGAATAAAAAAAGGGGGGAGTGTCACGTGACTACGGGTATTAAATCGAAACTACTTATTTAGTTTACATTTAAAATTGCATAAGAACAATTCATATTGAATGAAAATAAATTATTAACACTATTAATTAATGAGTAATTAACAATTAAAGTTAGGTGGGGTGTCATTTTATCAAAACCTAAACTAAAGACAATTCTAAAATTTTCAAATTCGGTATAATATTCCATTAGTAAATTTAAAAAAAAATAATAATAAAGGAAACATTTTTCCAATTTTTAGGGGGGGGGGGAGTGGGAGAGCAAACAGCTGGAGCAAGGGGTATAGGGTATGAGGAGCCATTTACTCGCGCCAAGAGCAGGAGCAGGGAGCAGGCGGAGGATCACGATACTCACGACAGGAGCAGGCGGAGGGGCCCCGTTACTCGCAACAGGAGCAGGAGGAGAATCACACACCCTTTCAAAAAAAATTCTTTCCAAGGCATGCAAGCATGGCAAAGTGGTCAAGGCGACAGCTAAATTCTCTGACCCATCCTTACATTTTTAAGGGTTCAAACCTCATCTCAATTTTTAGCTATTTTTAAATAAATTCGAAATTATTTGAATTTTTCTACGCTAAAGAGCAGCATAAAATAAATCTTTTACTGAATTAAAATCCCCTTAAAAATTCTTATCGACATCTCGTCTAACAGCAAAAATTCTAAACCTTTCGAAAAAATTTTATTCAAAATTTTCTTAAGTTTCGAAATTAAATATTTTAAATTTAATTCTCCATGTATAATTGATAATAACAACGCATACTATAGTTTACTGAAAATTTTCAATCTCCAAAATAAATAAATAAATAAATAAATAAAACTTCTTTTGTAATTAAGTAAAATAAAATTCCTTCCCAAAAATTATTTTTCTAAAAATTAATTTTTCATTAAAATGTTTTATTAAACCTCATTCTATAATTCGCTAAAAAATTTCCATCTAAAAAAAAAATAATAAAAAATAAAATAAAATTCCTTCTCCAAAAATGTATATTAAAACCTCGTACTATAGTTCGCAAAAACATTATATCTCCTAAAATTGCCCCACTAACCACCCTTTCCTTAAATACTCTTTCCAAGACATGCATGGATGGCTTAGTGGTTAAGATAACAACTAAAATCACTAAGCCATCCTTACATTTTACGAGGGTTCAAACCTCAACACAACTTAAAATTATTTTTAAATAATTTTTCAATTTTTTCAATTTTTTTTGCCGCTAGAGGGCATCACCAAACATCACTTCTCATAATTCATTCTCCAAAATGACCCCTCGTACTATAGTTCACTTAAAAAAATTTTCCGTTAAAAAATAAAATTTCAATCTTCAAAATGATCCTTCGTACTACAGTTCACTATAAAATTTCAATCTGAAAAAAAAAAAAAAATCTAAATTTTTAAACTCCACCCTCTTCTTGAGATCAAAATTCCTTTCTGACCCCTCCTCTAAGAGCACACATTCTCAGCAGGAGGAGGAGGAGGAGGTGGTGGAGGAGGAGCAGAAGTTGCTCCTCCGCTCCTCAGCTCATGGCTCCTGCCGGAGCAGAACTGTCATTTTTCTACAACTTTTATTTAATTTTACATAATAAATTTTTTAAAATTATCAATTTACAAAAAAAGAAAAAAAAAAAAGAAAGAAAGAAAGAAAAAGAAAAAAAAGAGCAGAATACAGAAAACAAATTAAATTAATAAGAGAATTGGGAATAAGAAGAGTATTTTTCCTTTATTATAACTTCTTTCATATAATTTGAATACAAGGGATTCAAAAATAAACGGATAAATTTCATTCCGTTATATTCTAAATCAATAAGCCACCCACACGGAACTGTAAATAATACATTTTAAAAAGTCGGAATCTCACCAATAGTGTGACTGAATTTGTGTACTACATGTATTTTGCTTAATTAAGGGACTAGAATTTACTTCTTTTCTTTTAAATTAAAAAAGAATCTGTGAACGCGTAGGAGTAAGCTACTCTATTATTAAGGTAATTAACTTAATTAAAACATTGCAAAGCTAGTTTTAAAAAATGTTTCCGAAATAATGCAAACAAGCAAAGGAGAAAAAATATGTAATTTATTATTAAGGCAGTTAATAAAGAAAATTATTTCTATCGCTTTTATATATTGGCATAGTTAAAAAAATTACCCCAGGGAAATGATACAGCTGAGAACAATTTATACATTATTTTGCATTTATTTTTAAATTTAAACTTGTAATTAAATTCTTTTGAAATGTTTTCATTCTGTTTAAAAGGGCGAAATTTCACCCACCCCAAATTAGTATCGTATAATTAATACAATGCTTAATAATAATTTTTTTTAAATTGTATTTGTCCATTTAAAAAGAAAATGACTTTATATTTTCAAAAGGAATTTACCCTTTATGCCCCGACGCGACGGTACTTTAAAGTACCATTAAAATAAATTGTTATAAAAGTAATTTAATGCGTTGATTAGTAGTAATGCAGTTTAGAATTAGCAATAGATAATTTACTTTATCTTGTTTCAAAAGCATTATTGGTTGCACAAAACAAAAAAAAAATTAAAAGAATGATTTCTATTTCATTTGCATCCTTTGAGCTTTCTTGACTTTGAAAGATTTTGGGGGGAAAGTTTCTGTTACGAAATATTTCTATTGTAAGAGCATTATATTTGTACATTTCCTAATTCCATAAAATACCAAATGTGATGTTGAATATAACATATCATCACATATCATTATTTATCTTCTTTTTTAAAATTAAATTCCCTATTTTAAAATTTAATTTCTCCTTTCATAATTATAAATTGAATAAAAACTTCCTTTCCTTTCTAAAAAGAATATATCTCTTCCTTCTTCTCTTGCGCTTTATTTTTCAGTTACTTAACTTTCCCAAGTTCAGCCAAAGCCGTTAATGAAATAAATAAAAATCAAATCTGTTTCTCATCCTGAAATCATTAACTGTTCGAGCATATTTTCCTTCGGTTAACGAATATATAA
The DNA here is from genome assembly GCA_963932465.1 of Maratus speciosus. Taxonomy (NCBI): domain Eukaryota; kingdom Metazoa; phylum Arthropoda; class Arachnida; order Araneae; family Salticidae; genus Maratus; species Maratus speciosus. The sequence continues at coordinate 83,904,139 of OZ010787.1, forward strand.
AAAAGATATTCTTTGGCCATATGCTCCAGTCGTAGCAATTATTTATACACTCAGTGTTAATTTTCAGTTTTATCGTCAATAGAACTGTCTTTTCGGCCGCAAATATTATACTCTGTTTATATTAAAATCGGCGCCCTGCATCTCCGTTGCCGCTTCTAAATGCATATTTCCCATCATTTAGCTTTGGCATTCATATTTGTACGTTGAAATATTAAAACGCCAATCAACGGTCCTTTTGGCTATTTTTTAATTCAAAGTTGCATTAAGTGATATGTCTTTGGGGTTATAATGGTCCAGGGCACCAAGATTTTGGTTTGACACATTGGCAACGTTATCTAACAAATTGTTGATTCTTTCTCTATACATCGTACTGTCAACAGCTAACTGAAAGGGTCCCTCTCTGGCATTTGCATATTTCATGTCCATATCAACTCATCCTGTCTTCAAATTTGCCGAGTTGTTATTTTGTGCCTGTCTTTAATTATTCAAGGACTCTTGAACCTGGATTTCCAAAAAGGTGATTATCTTAAAAATGCAATAGTTGTTTAAAATATTTTTCGCTACAGATCATGGTCTACAGTAAATGTATATTGGGAGCCATGCTCGAACAGTTAATGATTTCAGGATGAGAAACAGATTTTTTTTTATTTATTTCATTAACGGCTTTGGCTGAACTTTGGAAAGTTAAGTAACTGAAAAATAAAGCGCAAGAGAACAAGGAAGAGATATATTCTTTTTAGAAAGGAAAGGAAGTTTTTATTCAATTTATAATTATGAAAGGAGAAATTAAATTTTAAAATAGGGAATTTAATTTTAAAAAAGAAGATAAATAATGATATGTGATGATATGTTATATTCAACATCACACCAAAGATATATTTTAAATAAAAAATTTAAACGGAGTATAAATGTTGCACAATATCCCTATAAATTCAAATTTAATTAATTAATTTTAATTGGCAAAATCTTTCTAAAATGTATTCAATTATTGTATAAATCTTCTAATGTAGCTTCAAAAATTCAAGAAAAATGCTTTAGAAGAGGAAATTTTCATGAATTCATAATTTGGGCTATAAAGGGTTAAGCAAAGAAAATTATTAAATTATTTTTACTTTAATAAAAATATATCGTTTCAATTAAAGAAATAAAATACAGATCCAATTTTTATTATAATTATAATTATTACTGTTATTATTATTACTATTAGTAGTAGTAGTAGCAGTATTTTTATAGTAATCAGATAAATCATCTTTAAAAAAAATAAAACTTCTTTAATTACAAATAAATACAAATGAAAACAGTATAGTAGATGCCTTATGCCCTATAATAAATTAATTATAAAGATTAATTACAAACAAGTTGGAAATTGCTCGTCAAACGTGGCAAATGAGGTGCGTTCGTACTATAACTAGTTTTATAATTATTTTTTGCACCCCATATTGTACTGAATGTATAATTTTTTGCACTTCATAAAGTGCATAGTCTGATACATCATTAAAATGCACTTGCAATAATTTTTCCCATTGGTCGTAATGTAAAGAAAAACTTTTGACTGTCCCTGTAATTAAACTATACATCCGATTTTCCGAAAATTTGAAATGGCTCGAAAAAATTTTGCAACAATTATATCTTTAAAATTTCAGATCATTCGGAAGGCTCTAATATCATTAAAATGCACTTGCAATAATTTTTCCCATTGGCCGTAATGTAAAGAAAAACTTTTGACTGTCCCTGTAATTAAACTATACATCCGATTTTCCTAAAATTTGAAATGGCTCGACAAAATTTTGCAACAATTATATCTTTAAAATTTCAGATCATTCGGAAGGCTCTAATATCATTAAAATGCACTTGCAATAATTTTTCCCATTGGCCGTAATGTAAAGAAAAACTTTTGACTGTCCCTGTAATTAAACTATACATCCGATTTTCATAAAATTTGAAATGGCTCGACAAAATTTTGCAACAATCATATATTTGAAATTTCAGACCATTCGGTTGGGTAGTTTTTGCTCTGTTACATGCGGACAGACGGACGGACAGACGGACGGACAGACGGACGGACTGAACGACGACTATAGGTGCTACGTATTTATATAATTACGAACGCACCTAAAAAGATTAAAAATATTCAAGATCAGGGAATTGCTTCAGGGAAAAGGCAAAACCGTCTAAAATCATGATTGCATTTTTTAATTATCCATTTACATTTCAGCATATAATTATCCAAACAATCTCTCTATATGAGAATTTTGTTCAAAATTTAAAATGTCGGTTACAAACCTCTTTTATGGATATTTTTGCCCAGCTTGTCATTTATGATAAACATGATTTCGTTTGTAATTTTTAAGTAAAAAACAATATGCGTGAAGAGCTAATGTGCGTCTGAAGACCCTTGCAGTATTAAGAAGCGTTGTGCCAAATCCGTATAAAATGTAAGCTTAAAAAAAGAATTCTATATTTAAAATTGTTTAAATTTCTATAAAGGTTAACGATATTTCCTTATTTAGCTGTAGATTGTTCACTCTAATTTCACCACATGCTTATACACGCATTATATGGCAGTTTAATGACCTCTTGAAATTGATACTTTCTTATACATTTTCATATTTCAACGATAATTAATGCACAATTAATATTAGCTTTGTAGGAAAGTTTCGTTTTTGATATTTTATTATGCTAAAGGAAATATGTAATTTTTATTATATTTTTTCGATTGTATAAACAATAAACTCAGCATATAATTATCCGAACAACCTCTCTATATGAGGATTTTGTTCAAAATTAAAAATGTCGGTTACAAACATCTTTTACGGATGTATTCCCCGTAGTCTTTGGGGATAATTAATAACACTTTGGGTAATTTTGCATCGGGTTGTATACTACAAAAATTATCAAATATATAGAGAAAATTTTTTCAAAAACAAGTTCATATGCACATTATTCGCTAAAATCATTGATGATTGATTTTGTATTTTTAAACGAAATATTTTCTAAACAAACCTAATTTTGACAAATAAACCTACCTTTCTAAGCGAGGAAAATATTTGTATTTTCAGCTATAAAAATTTGTTTGACATTGGATTTAAAATAAGAATTAAACAAAGAAAACACCAAGTGAATTTATAAAGAAAATTCGAGAAAAAAATCGTTTGTTTAAGATTTTGAAGGACAGGCATTTAACAAAATTTAGACTAGGATGAAGCGAAATTAAAAACAATACTAAAGCAGAATCAATTGAGGTAATTGTGAACCAATTTTACTAGTTGCAACTACTGACAGTTTTAAGGAGCGCGTGATCCATGTAAAGACTTTTAAAACCGCCGTAAAGCTATTGTTCCATCCCTACACTTCAACTGTAATTAGTTTTTGGTGCTGTGGGATGTAATCAGGTAGCTAAACTTTCTTGCTCACTATTAACCCAGATGTTCATAATTACCCCGTAGTCTTTGGGGATAATTACTAACACTTGGGGTAATTTTGCATCGGGATGGTATATTACAAAAATTATTAAATTTATGGAGAAAATTTGTTCAAGAACTAGTTCATACGCACATTATTCAACAACTAGCTGCCCCGCCCGACGTTCCTTCCGCATGTAATAATAACTTTAAAAATACCTAAAATCATTGAGGATTGATTTTGTATTTTTAAACGAAATATTTTACAAACAAACATAATTTTGGGGCCCCGCTGTTTTCGTCAGTATACACGATCGAATTTGTATGGTTTTTATTTTTATATGAAAATCTATCTAAACGAATTTAGAGTTGGAACCCCAATGCTCAGGGCAGCATAAACCGGGCAGGCTACGCACGCTCCGGTCTATTTTGTACTCATAAATTTTAAACGAAAATGTTTCCTAACAAGCTTAATGTTAGGGACCCCATTGTCTTATATTTTTAAACAAAAATATATCCAAACGAAAAGGAGCCCGGTTACTATAATTTATGATATTTAGCTATATTAAGCATTCTATACTGAAAAAAAGTTCCTGAGAAAACCTAAAATTGCAACTGTAGAACCAGTCATGACTTCATGTGAGGCTCAATAAGACCTAATAGAGAAGAAAACAGTTTGAAAAGAACATTTACTTTTTAAACTATTTATATTACTATTATTGTTTGGTATACTTATGAAAATAGACATTTATGCTTATACAAATAATAATTTTGTTAAAGATTCATCCTGTGTAGTGGTTCCAACTGTACCAAATAAGAAAGCTATTAACAAAGATGAATGTAACGTTGAAAATTTTATACTTGCGCTGTTTAATGGCAAGCTTTATCCCGAAAGGATTACTTTGAAATCAAAGGAGGGTTGTGTTGTTGACTGTATGGAAAAGAAGATAAAGTGTTGGCATTGGCCAGTGACCGGACTCGATGATGTATGAATGGAACGATATTGTAGCAAATATTAGTCTACTGAACGTCTGTCTAAGAGAAATGAATATTTAATTCCAGACGTGGACAATCCATGTTATCCCATATTTATGGGTTTGTAATAATTTTTCTTATTAAAATATATGCTAATTTACTGACTTTTTACATGTATCCTCACTGCCCCGTCTTTTTCAATAGGGAAACATTGGTCCACATCATGTTGTAGGCCCAATGACAGTCGTTTTAACACACTTGCCAATGTTACCCAAATTCAAGGTAACAGTCGCCCACATTTTCAAAAACATTTTTTGGTAAAAAAATTTTAATGTCGTTGAATTTGATTTTATGACCAGTTTACAATGATAGAATGCATATTGCCGCTAAATTATTGTAGGAAATATTATGCCATAATAATATGATAGTCAAAATTTGCAGTTCCATTGGCAAATATCGCTTAAAAATTGGATTTAAGTAAAATCTATTTGAAGTCAGTTCTACATTTAAATATAATTACTATTTTTTAATTTTTACGCGCATATGTTTAAATAAAAAAGCAAATAAACAGTTTAATTTCAAATTCAAAGAGAATAACTTCTTTAAAACTCGATGAAAAAAATAAGAAATTTCAACATGTTTCAACAGACTATCATTAAAGTTATGAACAAAAAACAGGTTCGCAGTAAAACAGACTATTTTTGATTGAATAAATAGACTGTTGCTTTAGTTTCCTGTAAATAAATTTTTTTGTTGTGCTCTATCTCCCCGCAACCAAATGTTTTACCTTTTTTATGTGATTAAATTTAAAGGTTAGTACTGCAAATTTTAAAATTTGTGCATTTTAATACGGAGACTTCACTTATGCAATTTTCTTTTGTTTCCTTAATGCTTTAGTATATAGGGGAGATTAGCCATATTTGGACCGGCGCTTTAAATGGACCGCTGAAATTCTGCCATTAACTACAGAAAGAGACGCCAGATACCACTGAAATCCTACTCATCAGAATGACGTCATTTATGATTAGAAGAAGTACCCGCCTCCGACGTACTATTTTCAGACAATTTAAAAAACCCCTAAAATTAGCTGTTTTGATCTAATTTTTTCCTACTGAACGTAAAAGAATACTTTAAAACTTAGGTAAGTTGCCATGTCTCCATATACATATCTAAATTCATGTGTTTATTGCGCATATTTTTCATGAGGATTTATTTGTTTTCGTTTTTACTCTGAGTCTTGAGATTATCTATTTTTAAAAAAATGGCGCAGTTGCCTTAATTGGACCAATTTCAGTTGCTTAAATTGGACCAGATATACGATCATAAATTTGAAAAGTAAGTAATGAAATTCTAATTTTTAAATACCTATTCCGCAGAGGCGCAAGTATCGTGGCTTCGAGCTCATAAAGATTTCCTTCTAAAAACTTTGCTGTTCCCCCAGCTTTTAACTATCGCTTACAATAGAGCAGCAACCGTTGAAATCGCCGTCTAAGCTTTTAAAAGAAGCGGAATTTGGCCTCTTAACAGGCGCATGTTTTTAAAAGTCGTCATTTTCCAGCTGCTTCTGCACTTATTCCTGTCGAGAAGATAAGCACTGAAGACAGATCTGTTGATTCTCCTGCTAATGAGATATCGGAGTCAGAGTCAGTAATTATTAAACCTATTAAAACTAAGAGAGTAAAAAAATGATGAAAACTACACAAACAAACAGTCTGGAAGTAAAACATAAGTGGCAGCAAAAGTTGTTAAAGATACAGGAAACGAAAAGGAAAGATAAAATTTTGAAAAGATTGACTCTTAGGAAGGCTGCAACTACAAAACCCCGAAAAAAGCCAATGGATCATTACAAATGTAACCTGCCAATATCAGTTAAGTCAAAGTACAGAGGGAGCCAAAAAACAGCTGTTTTAACATCTTCGCTATATAAAGTAAACCTTGAAACGAAATAACAAAAGAACGATAAAAAATAATCTCTTAAAGCACGAAAGCTATTGGAACATCAAGTTGTAAATAACAGGTGTAATTCCATCGAAAAGAAAACGATGGAAGAGAAGAAATACAGACATAAGGTAAAGAAAATTTCTATTGCAAAAACAGTCTAATGATTCAGAATCTAAAAAGGAAAATCAAGAAAATGATGATTGGTTTTGCCTAATCATTAAGAAAAATAAAATAGAAGAAATGATTCAGTGTTCCTATTGCTAAATATTTTCCCATGTTGCATGCGCTTGAATAAAAAATGAGCAAAGAAATTCATGTGTAAGCCTTGCATGATATTCAAGTTTCTTACGTGATATTCAAGTAAATGGCAATTAGTTCCATAATTTAAATTCTGAATTACTTATAACTTTCATTTATATTTTGAATACATTTCGATTTAAAATAATTAGTCTTACTTTCAGACATTTGATTTCATTATATTTCATTGCTGTTATTTTGCTTGATTGTTTCAGTAATCGCAAACTGTGCTTTTAATAAAATTAGTTATATTCCCTACTCATTAAAACAGCCTAATAGTGTTTGATCCAATTTAGGAGAATGGGGGTCCAACTTAGGCGACCAGTCGCTGAATTTGGACCACTTTTGACAAATTTTTCAAATTAAAATATAATTTAAGATTTTCCCCCCAAAAAATTGTTCCAAAGTTGTATTTAGCTAGCAGACGAATAGATTGACCACGCGTAGTAATATTTTCCAGATATTCCAAAAATGAAGTGAGTTACACCTGAAAATATGCGAAGTGGTCCAAATTCGGCTATTCTTCGCTACTGAAATTATTAATAAAATATAGCTTATGTATCATCACTACATTTATGTCTATCTTAATATATAACAATTGGAGAGTCAGCCTGTAACGTTTAGAAAAGTACATATTTTTATGTTTATTTAGCTAATTATTCGATGTATAAATGATGTTTGTACAGAATATGCACAGAAACGGTTGCATATCGAACACTAAACTAGTCAGGGAAAGATGGAGATTATTTCTGGCAACAATATGCTTTTCACATTCCGATATCGAAAATAATTTTTGAGAAAACAGGAAAAAGTTCGGAAAATTAATCTATCAACGGACCTTTCAATACTTAAAATTTTGAGAACTGATTAATCAATTTAAGCAATCTTTGTTGTGATTGAAAGGTTGGTTGGTTGGTTGTATTTATGTCGGCCAATTATCTGCACGTGGGATATGGGCCCTTAAGGGGAGGAGTGCCTTCCGTGGAGGTCTTTCTAAGGGAACCTAACTCGTATTAACGCTTGGAGAACCAAGGTTCGAAGAAAACCACGAAAACTCCGAACGATTAGGCCGATGGGCGCGATTGTGATTGAAAGGTCTAATTAAATTTAAGTCTGGCTATAATCTTTTGTCCCATTCTGATACCTAAAATAATTTTAGTGAAAATTGGGAGAAATCTGGTAAATAAATTAAATTAATCAATAAATCTTTCAATGCTCAAAAACTCGAGAACTAATTGAGGACTATTTTAGAAAACTCTGAAAGTACCAAAAAAATCGAAAATCTCTTTTTTAAAGAAAAAATGTCTTAAATGCCAAGCTTAGCAAACAGGACAAAACTTTAACTGAAAACTCTAGTAGAAATAGTTCAAAAATAAGTAGAAAAATGTCAGTGGTTGAATGTGCCACACGAAATGAAGTGGAGAACGCTGAAAGTGCCAGTGACAAGATGCGCGGCAACTGGTGGCCGCGAATCAACTTGATCATGTTGTTATTGTTTATATCAATGGGATATTTTAAAGCAAGATGAAAAATATTAAATATATAAATAAAATAAAGGCTTACAAATGTTAACATTATATATTTAAACTCTAAACGAAAGGAAGCTAGGTACCTACATTTTAAAGAAAGAGTCCAAAAGGAGTGAAGTGGGAAACGCTGTAAGTACCAGAAGTAGGAGTTTTTCTTTTTTTTTTTCACTCTCTTGAAAAATTCCCTCTTTTTGACTTTCAGCGTTTTTCATTTTTAGTCCTCAATTGATCAATTTTAAGGAATCTTAAGGTAATTGAAATGTATAATTAAGATTTATAAATAATAATAATTACATTTTTCGCTTATAACATACATTGTAATTTAAAAACTGAATTGGAAAGTATTTTTCCTCAAAAACTCGAACGATCGTATAAAACTCAAATGCAACACAACGGGTTACTACGTATGCGCAACTAATTAAAAAAAATTCTTTTAAATATTTAATTCTCGTTCAGAAAATTTATGTAGTAATAATTCATTTAACATCTACATGAAATGCAAAATTCATTGATTTCATTAACCATATATTAATGCGTAACAATTATGTTTCTGATTGAAAAGGTTATTAGAATATATTGCTGAATTTGTATCATAAGGAGCGCCAATTTACATGCTACAGAGATTCTCGGTAAAATATTTAAATGAAAAAAAAATCATTGACGTTTTAAAACGGAGCAAATAATTAATATGCTAATAAAACTTTTAAATTTGTTAATTTCTCAAGAAAAACATTGGGAATTCCTAATTATATGAATTAGTATTATTTACATTAGTTAAAGGAATACACTTAATATAACTCGAAATTGTTTCATTAAATTACCTCATAAATATGATAAATTAACAGACGAATAATAATAAAAAAAAATAGATGTCTGTGTAATATACCATAATAATAAAATCAACAGAATTAACCGAAATAATTAAATTAAAACGTTTTGAGAGTATTTTAAAAACAAGTAATTTGCAAACGTAAATTTTCATAATACAAATATTATTTTCTTAATGTGTTATAAGATAATCATAGTTACATATATAATGTTAAACATGCTATAATAGATAAAATTAACAGTAAAAAATATTTAGACGAATATATGTAAAAAACGAACAGGAAAAAAAGACACAAACTTAAGAAATTTGTTTATTTTAAATATTTGATTACGATTAAAGATGTAATATTTTTCTTTATACTTATTTGCATAAATAGAGCTTGCTGTCTTATTTAAAAAAATCTACTTGGTCTTTAATTAGCCTCCATGCATTATGCAAGAATGCTATCATGTATTTTTGCATAAGAGTGCAACAGCTATCGCACCAAGATCTGAATATTTATAAAACTAGTTATAGTACGAAGCATCTCATTCGCCCCGTTTGACGAACAATTTCCGACTTGTTGGACTTAAGGGTCGCCTGTACAAAATATTCAAATGCAAACAAAAGGAGCATGGCGGTCTCGTCTATGGTCAACTCGACAAACTCGCTACGCCCGTTTGAGCATTGATAGTGTGAATAAATGATGTTTCATGTGTATAAGCTTTCAATGTAGTCAAATGAATAAACCAATTCGCATGTCATTTTTTTTTTTTTTTTTTTACCTGCCGGAATTTGATTATATCAAATCAATACGAACAATGCTTTTTTTATCTAAAAAAGTAGCCAAATATGCCATATGTTTAGAATAGAACATTGCAGGTATAGAGAGTATACGGCGTAATGTGAATATTAACCTTTTCGGGACGAGCGTCTTTCAGATAATTTTTAATCTTTTATCACCGGTTTTTCAAAACAGAAATATTTGCCTAATTGAATTGGGAAAATGCTCGGATTAAATAGGGCAAAATTTACAATAAAAATTTACTGGTGAGAATAATCACGGATTCTGAGCACATAATGCGGCACGTATACCGGTCGCTCGTCCCCAAGGGATTAACAACAGGAAAAGGCTATTATAAATTTGTACCCAAATAATTTAGTTTTTGTGCTTAAGAAATGGCTGTACCCTATAACATTACTTCAAGTAATGACAACACGTAGCGATAAAGTATTAAAAATGACTGCTGCTATCATGAAAAAGCGGCACCTGTAATGGCCCACTTCACTAGGTTTAATAAGCTTATTTGGATATTATCAATACACGTTCCTTGCACTTTTTTGAAGTCATTACAACTCACTTTTCTTAGTCTGTCTTTCTTGAAATTTTCGTAAACCGCACGAAACTGAACTTTGATTTCTAAAAGTTTTGCTAGCAAATAACTTTTGAAAGAAGAAAAAAAAGACAAGTTTCCATAGAAGGACCTCTCGGTCACGTGACTTGCAATGATTTGTCGAAACAAAGGCATAATCTAACAGTCAAAGGGCCATCATATCACTCACTTATTTTCATTCTATTCGAATGCTGTGTTTTTTTCCTCTAGGGCCGTCGGCCATTACTGGTATATGGGCCATGATAGGTGGTTTTACCCTATTTCCTTCTTGTTATCAGCTTTTTTTTCAATTGCATCTTCTGTAACTGCCTGTTTTTATGCTGATTTCCATCTCTTACAGAACAAAAGACTAAACACTCGAGATTCTTGAATATTTTGGAAGAAAGCAAAATACCTGAATTAATGTCAAATACAAAATTACAAATAAGGGAAAATTATCTGAAGATCCTTCCTTACTGAGTTCCTCGTGCAAAATTTCTTGAAAACTCGTTTACACTTTGATGTAAATTATCAAATTTCTAGGAGATTTATGCGATTCTCTTTAATCCATTCAGCAAATGCACTGTAAAAAAATGGTAACTTTCCATGTAAAATCCAGGAACATTTCGCCTTTTCTCAGGTTTTCAGAATAATTTAGCTCTTTCCTGTGAAATTCTGGTTTTCTTATCTGAAACGTTCCTGAACAAAAGTTGGAAACAGCAAAACGTTGCGGCCGCCATTTATTATTTTTTTGCTATAATCAGTTGCTCGCGCGCGAGTGTCGAAAACGAATTCCTTAAATAATTGTATAAAAATCAATATGGAATGCAAATAAATCAATAGACGAGATAATCCTTTACGTCTCTATTGTCAAGACCATTCAGATGAAAATACAATATCTCTGTGACATCGCTAAGAGATTATCTCTCGCACTTGTCTGTGGAATGTTTAACGAGCAGACCGTGTAAAAAAAAAAAATACACCTATTATTTGAATCTCCATTAACCAGGGGACCATCAAACATGATTCTCACCGATTTTGATTAATTTAAAGTATGTTTTAGAGTTCTTATCTCTAATTATTCTTGTGAAAGGATTTCTTCAAATGGGTCTTAGATTTTCAGAAATTAGATGCCGAGTTTTAGCATACGTTTCAAATACCCATTAGTTTGCAGCTCTCAATGTGTCTTTCGTAGTGTGGACGCAGAAGGCTCGCACGCCACCCGTACGGCCCGAGTTCGATGCTACCTCTTGACGTTTTTTTTATTTTTTAATTAATTTTATATTTTAACGCTTTACAATTTGATTTAAATTTGATATATATTTGACACTTTGAATTGCTGCAAATTTGAATTTTTTTTTATTTTCGGAAAAAATATACAATTACGTTTAGGATTTTTTTTTTCATGAAAATTTATATGTATTTTATCTAACTTGTAAACTGACATAATTACTGACGAAAATCCAAAATATTTTATGTCTAGATTTTTTTTCTAATTATTATTTACATTTATATATTTTTATATTTTAAGCAAAGTTCAGAAACAATATATCATATATATATTTACTTTATTGAATTTTAACTAAAAATTTATTTTTTCGTGTAAATTATAAATAATAATTTTGATGTCAATTTCAAAATATTTTTTCATTCCAACAAATAATGATAATAAAGCGAAAATTGTCAACTGGAAATGTAAAAATCGTCTGCGGCTCCCGCATGCTGTGAAATGTCAGTAATGTTTTGCTGTCAACAGAAATATTCCTGGTATTTCGCAGGAAACTTACTGGCATTTCTGTAGAATGTTTTTAACATATACAGTAAAGTTCCAGTCATTTTCAAGAAATGTTTCTTGGAAATAATGGGCAACTCAGCTGCCCATTTTTTCCCAGGAACGTTGCGGAATTTTTTTTACAGTGTGTCTATAGTGAATAGTGTTGATTAGTAAATTTGTCGTAAGTTTTAGAAAAATCGTACAGTGACTGCAAAACCGCTTAGCATAGAACATTTTTATATATTTTACCATATAGTATATGGCCATTTCAGCATGTCGAAGAGCTAACAAATATTTATCAAAATAGTTATAACACCGCGCACAAATTCATAAGCCTTTTGCATCAAACCCTATTTATAAGACCGGTAATAAAATTAGCATTCTTCTCTTGCATCTCATGATATTCAGAATATTTCGATACGTTAAAAAATATAATATCACAGTTGAAATGAACTTTTAAGCAATAGCTTATGTTAGCTAATCCATCACCACTAAATTTTATAAAAAACAATTAATATCTCAAGACATATCCAGCGTAATTCTGTATGCAGAGCAGGCTCAAGTTCCAATTTGAGAACACGTTACATTGTCATTGTCTTTATTAATATTTTATAAAATAGAAATACTTTCTATTTAGTACACATGTTTTCTTTTTCATACTTTATGCTGGTACATATACAATTAAATATCACAAATATACTCGAACTTGTTATTCAATTAAACGTATTTAATACCAGGACGAGAAGGGATATGTTTCTGTCAAATTTTACATGCCGCGAAACAACTCATATGCAATTGTCTTGCGTTTATATGAACACTATACATTTCATATATGCTTTTCTCGGTACCAAAAACTTCCGTAATTGTCTCCGCTGTTGCAACTTCTGTACCTGTGTGCTGATTTCCATCTCTTACAGAATAAAAGACTGAACAGTCTGGATTCTTTAACCTATAAGTGCATGATTTTTTTTTTGTTTCGAAAAAATTATATATGATTCTCGGAAATTTTATTACACATGAAAAATAATGGAAAAAAAACAGAGATACATTTTTCAACCTTTTTTTATGTTGCACATCTGCAATACAAGTAAAAACAACTGTCATAGCTAAAATATTGCAAATTAGTAATTATTTTAATAAGTATGAATCTAAATACCTTATTTTATATACATATATATATATATATATATATATTTTTTTTTTGTAAAACTTAACCCTTAAATACATGAATCATTCTTTTAGAATTATATTTTTTATTCTTATATTAAAAATTAGACACCAGAAACTTCTTAGATAGATTTTTAAGTTTATTTAGTAGCATATTTTTGTAATTTTTACAGGATTAATATTTCTATATAAATATAGTGGTTGCTAAGAGATAAATAAAAAGTGATGCAAATATGCATCAGTGTGCATTTAAGGGTTAAACTTCAAAGTCATCATTTCATTTAATTTACTGATAGCGCAGCATTGCACGCATTTTGTCAGTTTTTGGAAGACATCGAGAGCGGCTGTCACTTTGCACTAGTGAAGGTAAAATAATTTTTAAAAAAGTCCTTCCGGCCAGTGCCGGGAGGAAGAGGTAGCTTTCATAATCCTTATTTAAAAAACTCGGTCGAGCTATTTGTATGTACTATGTACACACCAAGGTACATCCAAGTCGGTTCATAAATACGCCTGTTATTACGTGAGAAAAATCAGGACGTTTCAAAATGTCAGCCACGCTAGAAATTCAAAATGCTATAACTCAGCCATTTTTAAGATATAGACGAAACAAAAACTGCTCCCGAATCTTTTTATCAAGGTCAAACACATAAGAAGAAAATATTTTTTCAATTTTCAATTTTTGGTACCACATTTCAAATTTAAATTTTTCTTAAAAATTTAAATGGCCGTCATTTTTAAACAAGATGGCGGGTGAAGCTGGCCAACGAACCCGGTCGAGACATTGGTCTGTACTATGTATAAACGAAGTTACATCCAAATCGGTTCATAAATACGCCTTTTATCGCGTGACAAAATTCAGGACGTTTCAAAATGTCAGCCACGCTAGAAATTCAAAATGCTATAACTCAGCCATTTTTAAGATATAGACGAAACAAAAACTGCTCCGAAATCTTTGTATAAAGGTCAAATACATAAGAAAAAAATATTTTTCCATTTTCAATTTTTTGGTACCACATTTCAAATTTTAAAATTTTAAAAAAAATTTAAATGGCCGCCATTTTGAAACAAAATGGCGGATGAAGCTGACCAACGAACTCGGTCGAGAGATTGGTATGTACTATGTACACACCGAATTACATCCAAATCGGTTCATAAATACGCCTTTTATCGCGTGACAAAATTCAGGACGTTTCAAAATGTCAGCCACGCAGGAAATTCAAAATGCTATAACTCAGCCATTTTTTTAAGATATAGACGAAACAAAAACTGCTCCGGAATCTTTGTATAAAGGTCAAATACATAAGAAAAAAATATTTTTCCATTTTTAATTTTTTGGTACCACATTTCAAGTTTAAAATTTTTTGAAAAATTTTAAATGGCCGCCATTTTGAAACAAAACGGCGGATGAAGCTGGCCAACGAACTCGGTCGAGACATTGCTATGTACTATGTACACACCGAATTACATCGAAATCGGTTCATAATTACGGGAGTTACAGTGTGACATAGGTCAGATATATATATATATATATATATATATATATCCAAAACCAAACCAAAAATTCGAAACCACGGAACTGAACCAACAATAAATAAACTAAACCAAATGACAACTACAAAATAACTAAAAACAACTAACTTTAAAAACAACATACTTTAAAAACAACATACTTTAAAAACAGCAAACTTTAAAAACATTCAAACTAAAACCAGAAGAAATTGAAACCATGGAGACAGGCCGGCATGCACTTGCGACATGCAACTGCGGGGTTAAAACCAGTTTTTATGTGCACAACGCTCCCCAAACAACCTGTCAAGACCAAAAAAAAAAAAAAAAAAAAAAAAAAAAAAAAAAAACTAACAAATCGAATGAGCTGCCTAAGACCCATCGAAAACAAACAACTGAACATGAAACACCAAACAATCGTGCACGCAAACCCTGAACAGTCAAAGCCACGGTTACTCCTCTCTTCGCATCCACATTACCTCTAAATCTCTGCGATAAGTCTTACACTTTACGAAATTTCGTAGCAGACTCTTCAAAAATCTCTCAGGATAGCCATGGCGCAATGCCAGAATATACCAATTGTAAAGTTCTTCAATTTTTTCCCCAGTATTTGATGTCAATCTATCTATACGGTTTAACCCGTTAATAAAAATATTTCTATATATTGAGATATGCACATTTGATCCAAAATTTAAGATTTTCATAGTTTCAAAATTAAAGCCTTTTCGTTTATCATATATATCTGTTTTTATCTCACCATTTTTTATCTCGATATTAATGTCTAAATAGTTGACCATGTTTTTACTTTTTGACTCCAATTTCAAATTTAAACCTCTAGGATAGCAATCAAATTTTTCTTTTTTCACATCATTGCATCTGACTATTAAAACGTCATCAATGTAACGAAAGCACTTCATATCCTCATTTATATCAATTTGTTCCTCATACATATATAAGTAGATATCGGCTAAAATCGAACTACAACTTCCCCCCATTGGAATACCTCTAACTTGTTTGTAAACAATTTTCCCGTCATATAAGTAGTTCTCACTCATATATATATATATATATATATATATATATATATATATATATATATATATATATATATATATATCAATTTTGAACGGAGGGTGGTTTCGGGGTCTGGGGGTCATGATCGATGAAAATATACCAAAATTTTTTGAAATCGCTTTCCTCCGAACGGCTGCAATAGGTAGCTTTTTTATAAAGAAAGCTACCTAATAACATTTGCTGAAGTAAAGTAAAGCGCATTTTGGCTGAACTGATAGATTGAATGTCTGTCAGGACTTTTTTTCCAATTTATATCAGTAACCATTTGCACTGTCATAAATTTAAGTTATCATGCCTATGCTCTGGATGTTCTTACAAGGAGAGGATCCGAGGTCGAGGATACAGAATCCGGCGACCCTTTGTGCAATGATAAAGTATAGTTAGTAGATAAACATATCACAAGGAAAAGTGAAATATGCAAAGAGGTCTTAAAAAACAATCCCCAAAGTCTCCCAATTTTGAAGCTTTAGTACATAATCAGACAAATTACATACATTTCTGAGTGGCCGGATGATACAGTTGGCAGAGCGCCAGACTTCTAAGTTTTCACTTTCGGAACCTAGTGGGTTCGATACGCCGAAAAGGCTTTTTTTCGCTATGGATTGAGTCTTCTGAAATGCATTCTTCAATATTTGTAAATTTAATAACTTCTTCACTAGACATGTTTTTTTTTTTCATTTTAATTATGACACTGCAAAACTACACTACTAAAGAACTACGTCTAATCTCCGAAAAACTTTACAAACAAAATGCCATACTCTCTCGTCCGCAGTAGATGTGTTGTAAAAACTTCAACACAAGCACGACTAAACATT
The DNA here is from genome assembly GCA_963932465.1 of Maratus speciosus. NCBI lineage: Eukaryota > Metazoa > Arthropoda > Arachnida > Araneae > Salticidae > Maratus > Maratus speciosus. The sequence goes on from OZ010787.1 coordinate 83,920,799, forward strand.
CTAAACCCACCCTGTTTATTTACAATAGCGTTCATGTTTTGCTTAAAAACCACCCGCAAATCTATGTAATTAATAAATATTAATTCCCATGAAAAGATTTTTTTTTTGTCAAAAATAGTTGTTCTAATTCCAACCATAAGATCTTGAGATAAAAAAAATATTTTTTTTAATTAAAATAAATAAATCGAAAATTTTAAAATTTTTTAAAACTTTTAAGTATTAAAAAAGATTAAGTTAAAATACCATATTTAATTTTCTGCAGCACATTTTATTTGATTTCACTGGGAAGAATAGAGATTTATTCATATACAAATCTACAAATAAATGTGAATAAAATAAAAATTTGGCCGTTTAAAGAATTCAAATTATTTATTTATTTATTTATTTATTTATTTATTACTTTTCATTAGAACCATAAAACTGCTATAAAATTAAATTTCTCTGTAAATAAACAAGTATATATATGTCCGCGCAGAAGCATGTTTTTATTTATACTTTGCTTAAATACATATATAATATTTTTTTATTGTAGTCGAAAATAATTAATAATTATTTTGCCTGCGGGAAAGAAAAAACAGAAAAAGCCTTGACAGTGTATGGAGCCCACACAGTCTCGAGAAAGAAAATTTAGAAGTCTGTCGCTCTGCCAACTGTACAATCCGGCCACTCAGAAGGGTCTGTAATTTTTCCGATTATGTACTAAAGCTTCAAAATCGGATGACTTTATGGCTTGTTTTTTAAGAACCCCTTGAATATTGCGCTTTATCCTTATAATTAGTTTATCTACTAAGTATACTCTACCATTGCATAACGGGTCGCCGGATTCTGCGTCCCTGACCTTCGTGTCCTCTCCTTGTTAGTTACATTTTATGGTGCTTTCTATTGATTCTGGCTGCAAAAGTGACATATTTTCCCTATAGGTGGCTTTTATCACAATGTAATTTTGGAAGATTCCTTCATTAGATATTTTATTTGTCCCTCTATGAACTTTCGTATCATTCTAGCCGTTATATCAAGCTACAGCAAGTGCCGAGTAGCATGTTTAATGGACTTTATTTCAAACCTGGGTTCGAGGCTGAAAAAAGTCACGTGTACCGGTAATTTACCCAAAGAATTTCTAACTGATAAGAAGGGAGGCTACTACTACTTTCCGCATGAACTGTTTCACTGGCTGTTGGGGATTTACGTTTCTTCTACGGAGCCTTCCCTTCTTTACGCTAGAAGTTTTTACCTTGACCACGTGATCATAACGTAGATGGAATATCCTCCATCATGGCCAAATTATGTACAGTCGTGGGGAAAAAATAATCTAACTCTGCAACAAATTACTGTAGAAGAAAGTTACTGGTATCTAACGATTGGAAATAAAGACTACTTTCAAACGATGCATATAATATTTGCTTATAGGCCATCTATATATCAAAACGAACCCAAACTTTGTTTTTTTTTTCAATAGCAATAGCCAAGTTTGACACCATAAATAAATTCCACACTCTTCAATTAGCCTAAAAACAAATTTTCATGAAATTCGTACGATTAGTTTCAAAGAAATAAATTATTTTAAAATTAGCATATTTTAGGGGCTGTATCCAAACCAAAGTTCGTACTCATTGTTGAAATGCTAAAGAATGACTATGTAACATCTATTAATGTATTATTTCTTGCTAATATAACGATTTCACTTGCTTAATATGTTTCGACTATTGCCAATCCAAATGTTTCAATAAAATGAGTAAAAAATAGTTTTTTTTTTTTTCAAATTATGCTTTTCTGAACATCATAGACGGCCCCTTAAGCTATTGTTTTGATGTTTTTTAATCTTAATTCGAAAACTACTTCAAGGAAAATTTTGAAATTGAGAATTTACATAAAGCAGGACATAATAAAACTCTATCAAAAAATTGTAGGTTGCAATTCATATTTATTTCGCTTATTAATAAAAATTTTAAAATTACAATTCAATGTATTTATTTTTGGGTTTTTTAGTATTATAACCATAGAAAAAGTATTGCCTTAGGATGATAATTTCAGGAGATATTAATAAAAATATGAAAATGTAATTTAACATTAGAAGCCCTGAATTTTGAATGTTTACAATTCAAAAGCGTAGGATCCAAATGACTTGAAATTTCGTTTCTTGGCATAGTTTGAACAGGATATTTAAAATAGATTGTCAAAATTGGGTACTGCTATTGAATAAAAAACAAAGTTCTGGTCTGGTTTTTATTTATAGATGGCCCCCTAAACAAATTTTATATACATCTTTTAAAAGTAGACTATTTTTTCAATTATTTGGTACCAATAACTTTCTTCTATTGTAATTAGTCTCAGAATTAATAGGGGTTTTTACTTTTTTTCCCCCACGACTGTACGTAGTTGCAGGTATACAATCTGCAGTATCTGTATCAAGGAAGTTCCTGAAAATTGTTTTGAAAGAATTTTATAATGTCTTTCTATGTCTTGAAAAAGTTTATTTTTTGTACAGTTATATTATGTATTATATCCTTTTGTGGATCACTAAGAAAAAAATGCATATCCTCAGTTCTGGATATATCTCACATATTTTACATTTTGAGAGTTAACCAGTGAACAGTTTTGTCCGTATGCTGCACGGGCAAGAAGAGTTTGCTTGATCCATCACTTAAAGCTTTTTGATACAACTCTTTTTTATTACAATTTCATACTATTTAATGACAGAAAATTTTAGACAAAATATTACGAATATTTTACTTAAAAAAGAGTGGTGTTAATCCCATATTTTAAATTTATTGCATTAAAAAAAAAAACGGTTAAGTGGTTAAAACCCTGGGGAGAGAGAAACTTAAAAAAATAACTACATGATTTATGGAATTTATTAATAATTTCATTTGAGATTTTTATATTTAATTGGTTCAGTTTTTATCTTGAAACGAATTAATTAAATTTTTAACGTTGTACTTTGTTATAGCATTTCTGAATATTTTATTTTAACATAAAAAGTAATTATTTCTAAGTGGTTAAAATAAATATTATGAGCATTTTATAAAGTTTAATTTTAATAAAAACCAAATAAATTGAAAATATCTAATAAATATTAATTATACTGACTTAATTTGTTTTTGAAAAGCGTTTAAAGTATTATTTTTTAATTACCATTTGATTACTTTAAATTAATTTTGACATGCACATACAGGACGTACTCTAAGGATTAATGTTAGTTAGATTAATTAAATTAGCATATTTTTCTGAAAATATAAACATAATTATCGATATTTTGATACTAAAGAATACTTATAATCTAAAGATTTATGAGTTTATGTATAAGATGAAAAAGATCTGACATTTAAATTTTGTTTAAGTATATTTAAGCTGTTAAACTTTGAAATATGGAATGAGAATAAAATTAATTTGTTTCTGAATTATATTCAAAAATTTTCGTGTGTGTTCAAAGTGTATGAAAATAATAACCAAACATACTTTTTTATTTAAAATCTTTTTATGTTAGAAACTCCATAAATTATTTAGCATAAATGTTACATGATCATGTTTCAGAATCGGTTTCAAAGGATTCCAACAGTTCCAACATGTTCTGAAAGTGAAAGTAGTTTTATTTTTTAATCTGAAACTAAAATCGAAAAAGTAAAAAAACTAGCCCGGTTGTGGATCGTCTTAGTTAACCTATGCAAAAATCATTAAAAAATATGAAAATCAAAGCGAGAAATTTGAAAATAACGCCCTAATAGACTTAACATTGGCGTTTTCCTTTCTTTCCGTGACTGAAGTGGGCTCTTAAGAGCCTACACTATATTCCATCTCAAAAGTTTATGCACTCTTTAAATGTGGTAAAAAAATAATTGAAGAAGAAAATTGTTTGAAACCAATTTATAATAAATACTCGACATTTAATAAAAATAAAATAAAATAAGCAGGGTTTTTTTTTTTTTTGTTAAAATAAAAATTACATTCAATTTTATTTAGTTTTTTTTTTTTTTTTTCAAGATACAATGTCGTTAAAGTTTAAGCACTTTATGCAATTTTTTTAGAAACACGGGATTGGATGGGTGTAATTAGGATGTATGACGCCGTATTCCAGTTTTATAAAAGTATAAAAGCGGAAAATCTTTTCCAGTCGTTTTAAAAATGCCAAAGGGTAAAGAATTCCTAAAACGTGAAATTTTAAAAGTTTTAACTCCAAATCACAAAATAGATCTGTTTCTGAAATTGCAAAAGTTTGAAATCAATCAATGCGATGTGGTATATATCAAGTACTCTCTAGAAATAATAATTTCATCCGGAAACTAAGACATGGACGACCATGCAGGACGTTTATTGAAACGGATCTGAGAATACGGAGGTAGGTGTTTATATAAAATATGCCATACAGCAAATTAAAAATAATATTGGTGTACAGGTGTCCAAAGATACTTACATAGACGTATTATATAATATGGTTACATCCTACTAAAGAAAAAGGACTAGCAAACCGTGTCTCAAACTACACCACTAACAGGCAAGAATGACCAAAACACAAAAACACATGTCCTACGAGTACAAGGAGCTTACTGTTTTATTCAGTGATAAGTAAAAAAATGAGCTTAGATGGCCCTGATGGGTGGAACATGGGTTGGCAGGATCTACGACAGGAACCAAGGACTTTTTTCAGCAGGCAGCAAAGCGGTAAGTCTGTTATGTTGCGGGGTATTGGGCTACAACGGCCTGACCTCTCTGCCTTTTCCAAAAGGAAGACACAAGTCCCAAAATATCAGGAGACGCTGAATCAAGATTTCCTTCTGTTTGGTGAAATTTTGGGAATCCTGAATGGATCTTTCAGCAAGGTAATGCCTTAACCCACATATAACATTCTACAAAACCATGGCTTTTATAGAAAAATGTTAAAATTCTTGACTCGCTAGCTTTAAGTCCAGGCATAAACCCGATTGAGAATATCTGGGGCATTTTAACCCATCAGGTTTACAGCAATGGAAAGCAGCATGACTCTCTTGAAGAACTCCAAGTGACCATTGAGAAAGTACGGTACTCTTTGCCACCAAAATCCCTTCAAAAACTATTCATTTCGATGGACGTGCGTCTGTTTCAACTAACCCAAAATCACGGAAAATTATTTGTATGTAACAGTTTTCTAAAAATTATAAGTGTTTTTCTCTTTGCAATTGTGCATAAACTTTTGATACAGTTTTGTTTGAGCATATTTTAAATTACATTTTTTACAGATATGTAATTTATTTTTTATCTACTTTTGATATCATTTATTTAAATGAAGTTGAGAAATCCGAAAATAAAAAATGTTATTTATTCTAACATTTTATTATTCATTAAAAATCAACATTTTATGCCTATGCGGACTTTTTGAGACGGACTACAGTCACGCGAAGATATTCGCACACTAATGTTAAACCAATGGCGTTATTTTCATATTTCTCGTTTTCATTTTAATATTTTTTAATAATTTTTTATTAGTATAGCTCAGATGCATATCTAACTGGGCTAGGTTTTACTTTTTCGACTTTGGTTGCTGATTTTTTCTATAAAGTGTTTTTCGGAATCGGTTCCGAAAATGAAAATAGCCTGGTTTAAAAAAAATGCAACCAAAATCTAAAAAGTCTAAAATACGAGGGTGAATCAAATATTAACCGGAATTTCTGCCGGGAAACCTGAAAGTCATCGCGAGGACAGTCAAACCTCTGCGCATGGCAGATGGGGGTGTCATATGACTATTTATGCGCCTATATGTGCTACCCTTTCCGTTCATCTGTCGGCATCAGGATGAATAAGGGAGATGTTCACCGCAACGTTGCGCAACGCATTATCGTTAATTTTCTCACAAATGAAGACGTAAGACTGGCTGAAATCTTACGAAGACTTCAAGCATAGTTTGGGGAGACATGCCTGCAGAAATTCCAAGTGTATGACTGGCACAGAAAGTTTGTAAAGGGATGAACAGAAGTTCAAAACACCCCCTCACGTCCTACCCCTCAAACAAATTTGACTGAGGAAAATTAGAGCCATTTGGGACATTCTGTGCTGCTACACGGGTGCTACCTACTACTGTTAGCTGTTGAATGAAACAAAACTTGCATATCGGCGGAAAAGACGTGAATTTGAGATTAGAGAACTGATTTTGCTTCATGACAGTATCTATCCCCATACAGCCAACCTGACTCGCGAAAAGTTGGAGGAAATGCATTGATCATCACTGGAACACCCTCCCTATAATCCCCCTGTGATTATCACATGTTTGGGCCTTTGAAAGAAGCATTAGGAAGTGAACGATTCGGCGATGACACTGCTGTTGAATCCTTCTTGCGCAATTGGATGTAGACACACCCCTCTTCTTTCTATAATGACGGCATCAAAAAACTTTGGATCAGTTGGGAAAAATGTGTTTTGAAATCAGGAGATTATATCTATACTAATAAAAGAACAAATCGTTCTGTGTGTGTGTGTGTGTGCGTGTCTGTTGGCGATGGTTAGCGAAATCTACCGCACGTAGAAATCTGAAAATTCAGAAGTGATTAGTCGAAGACAGGTCCTGATGCACCTGAGGCTCAGATTTTTAAGTTTTTAAGGGCCGGGCCCCTTTAAGTTTATATGCACTAAATTGATAATAACATGCCTCTTTTCTATCAGATCGTCTTCATTTTGGGGATAAATACTCTTTTCAGTTTCTGTCCCATTTCTACATTTCAGTTAAGACCCTGGCACCCTGTCAAGGGGCCCAGTACAGGGCCCTTGAAGTTTTGGTGCGCTACATTGTTATTAACATGCCTCTTTTCTATCCGATCTTCTTCGTTTTCGGGGTGAATTCTCCTTTCAGTTGCTACACCATTTCTACATTTCAGTTAAGACCCTGGCACCCTTGCGAGGGGCCCGGTATAGGGCCCCTTGAAGTTTTAGTGCACTAAATTGTTAATCACTTGCCTCTTTTCAATCTGATCTTCTTTTTGGGGGAGAATTCTCTGTCAGTTTCTGCCCCATTTTTACATTTCAGTTAAGACCCTGGAACCCCTGCAAGGGGCCCAATACAGGGCCCCTTGAAGTTTTAGAGCACTAAATTGTTAATAACATGCCTCTTTTATATCCGATCTTCGTCGTTTTAGGGTGAATTCTCCTTTCAGTTTCTGGCCATTTCTACATTTTCAGTTAAGACCCTGGAATCCTTTGAAGTTTTAGTGCACTAATTTGTTAATAAGATGCCTCTTTTCTATCCGATTTTCTTCGTTCTTGGAGTGAATTCTTCTTTCAGTCCCTATCCCATTTCTACATTTTCAGTTAAGACCCTGGATCCCTGACAAGGGGCCCAGTACAAACCTCCTTGAAATTTTACTGCACTAAATTGTTAATAACATACCTCTTTTCTATCCGATCTTCTTCGTTTTTGGGTTGAATTCTGCTTTCAGTTTCTACACCATTTCTACATTTCAGTTCAGACACTGGCACCCTTGCAAGGGGCCTGGTACAGGGCCACTTGAAGTTTTAGTGTACTAAATTGTTAATAACATACCTCTTTTCTATCTGATCTTCTTCGTTTTCGGGGTGAATTCTCCTTTCAGTTTCTACCCCATTTCTACATTTCAGTTAAGAACCTGGCACCTTTTCAAGGGGCCCGGTACAGGGCCCCTTGAAGTTTTAGTGCACTAAATTGTTAATCACTTGCCTCTTTTCAATCTGATCTTCGTTTTTGGGGAGAATTCTCTTTCAGTTTCTACACCATTTTTACATTTCAGTTAAGACCCTGGAACCCCTACAAGGGGCCCAGTACAGGGCCCCTTGAAGTTTTAGTGCACTAAATTGCTAATAACAGGCCTCTGTTCTATGCGATCTTCTTCGTTTTTGGGGTGAATTCTCCTTTCAGTTTCTACCCCATTTCTGCATTTCAGTTAAGACCCTGGCAAACTTGCAAGGGGCCCATTACAAACCCCCTTGAAGTTTTAGTGCACTAAATTGTTAATAATATTCCTCTTTTTTATCCGATCTTCGTCGTTTTTGTTGTGAAGTCTCATTTCAGTTTCTGCCCCATTTCTACATTTCAGTTAAGACCCTGGCACCCTTGCAAGAGGCCCGGTACAGGGCCCCTTGAAGTTTTAGTGCACTAAATTTTTAATAAATTGCTTTCTTTTTATCCCATCTTCATTTTTGGATACATTCTCCATTTAGTTATTCTCCCGTTTCTACATTCCAGTTAAGACAAGGGTCCGGCCTAGGGCTCATTAAATATTTTGTGCGTCATGCGTTTTTCACACCCTATTTTTCTCACCTTCACAGTGCGTAATTTTAAAGTTGAGTGTGAACTCTTCTCCTTAGACCAACATTCACATATTTTTATTGGGGCCCTAGGGCCCTTTTTTAAGCATTTCCCCCAATTTTTTGCACATTTCTTTTAAATTATATTCTGATGATCCCTTAAAAATAGTCCGATTCACTAGCTTTATTTTTCTAACAACATCTTAGGTTCTCCAGCTATTACATGAACGACACAAAAATATTTCAGACTTCAACTACCACCAATTTTGAATATAAATCGTCTTCTTGGGGCCCTTGGTGCATATTCTTTTAAAATGATCCGAATTCCTTTACCATATTTTCTTTTCAATTTTCTTTACCATAGTTCTATCGTCCTCAGATTACATTAAAAACTACTAAAAAGTGTATTTATACCAAACTACATGCCACTGAAGTCCATTCTCCCTTGGGGCCCGGTACAAGGCCCCTTGAAGCTTTTGCATCATAAATTATTAATAAATTACCCCTCTTAATCCGATCTACATTTTTGGAACCATTTTTCCATTTCGTTTTTCTCCCGTTTCTATATTCCAGTGGAAATCCTGGGGCACCTTATGGTCCTGTAGGGTCTGATGCGGGGCCGCTTGAACTTTTTGTGTGATATGCATTTTTTACACCCTAATTTTCTCACCTTCACATTGCATAATTTTAAAATTGAGTCTTGGACACTTCCTCCTAGACCAACACCCTCATATTTTTATTGGGGCTCTAGGGTCCCTTTTTAAGCATTTACCCCATTTTTGCGCATTCTTTAAAATGTTATTCTAATGATTATTTCATACCCTTTGATTAATTTTGACTAATTGAAGATCCAAAACGCCAACTACTAAAACATTTAAACATGTTTTCATGTTAGGACCCTGCTCTCAACTATCAGTTGGGACGTTTTGGGCCCCCTGCAATAGCTTCCTTAAAAATGGTCCGATTCAGGAGCTTTTTTCTTCTAACAACTTCTTAATTTCTTCAGCTATCACATGAACGACAAAAAAAAAAAAATTTCACACTTCAACTACCACCAATTTTGAATATAAATCGTCTTCTTGGGGCCCTTGGTGCATATTCTTTTAAAATGATCCGAATTCCTTTACCATATTTTCTTTTCAATTTTCTTTACCATAGTTCTATCGTCCTCAGATTACATTAAAAACTACTAAAAAGTGTATTTATACCAAACTACATGCCACTGAAGTCCATTCTCCCTTGGGGCCCGGTACAAGGCCCCTTGAAGCTTTTGCATCATAAATTATTAATAAATTACCCCTCTTAATCCGATCTACATTTTTGGAACCATTTTTCCATTTCGTTTTTCTCCCGTTTCTATATTCCAGTGAAAATCCTGGGGCACCTTATGGTCCTGTAGGGTCTGATGCAGGGCCGCTTGAACTTTTTGTGTGCTATGCATTTTTTTACACCCTAATTTTCTCACCTTCACATTGCATGATTTTAAAATTGAGTCTTGGACACTTCCTCCTAGACCAACACCCTCATATTTTTATTGGGGCTCTAGGGCCCCTTTTTAAGCATTTACCCCATTTTTGCGCATTCTTTAAAATGTTATTCTAATGATTATTTCATACCCTTTGATTAATTTTGACTAATTGAAGATCCAAAACGCTAACTACTAAAACATTTAAACATGTTTTCATGTTAGGACCCTGCTCTCAACTATCAGTTGGGACGTTTTGGGCCCCCTGCAATAGCTTCCTTAAAAATGGTCCGATTCAGGAGCTTTTTTCTTCTAACAACTTTTTAATTTCTTCAGCTATCACATGAACGAGAAAAAAAAAAAAAAAAAAAATTTCACACTTCAGCTACCACCAATCTTGAATCGTCTTCTTGGGGCCTTTGTTGTAGCTTCTTTAAAAACTATCCTATTCTATTGCAATTTTCTTTAACATAGTTTTAGCTTCTTCCAGCTACTTTAAAACCTCAAAAAATTTTCTTATACCCAATTACATTCCAGTTAAAACCCTGGCACCCAGGGACCGGTCTTTCTTTATACGTCAGCTACCACCTTTTTCGAACATTAATCTCCTTTTTCAGCATCAACTTACGTCTACTTATTACAGCCGTAAAATAAAAAATCGCGTTACTTTAAAGGCAACTTTAGATAAGGGATTTCATCCGTTTATTAAATATCGTGTTAATTTTAACAGTAATTCATGAAATTTACAAGGTGAGGAGGCATCTTTCACCTCTCGGTGGCGCGTTATTTCCTCGGGTTTAAGGGCCCAATTTCAACGGGATTTGCTGCCTTAAACTTAGATTACAATTCCTTCACTTTCTGTATTATGAAATTTAATCTTAGACTTTAGTTACCAACATTTTATAATATTAATAGTGCATTTTTTTTATTCCGTGGGCTTGATTCCTACCAGGTTTGGCTCTCTCAACTTGGTTTTCGATTCTCTTCGGTAAATGCTGCCATAGGTTGTGAGGATCTAGATTACAGGTTCGTTCGGAAAGAAGTTTGATGGGAATACATTACGCGCTGCGGAAGTCAATGGGGCCTCCGAAATTAGGTTCATTAAAAGAATTTCCCAAGATATAAATTCTTATAAACTTAAGTTTGATTTAAGGTTATTATTTACAAACCCCGGGCAACGCCGGGCGGGCTTGCTAGTAGAAAAATAATATGTAACTTTCTGTTGTGTATCTTGTACCAATAAATTAAAAAACAAAAATTCCGGTTTATATTTGATTCATCCTCGTAGCCTGGTCAGAGGTTGAACTCGGTTATACTATGCAAAAAAAAAAAAAAAAAAAAAAAAAAAAAAAAAAATCATTAAAAATAACTGCAAACGAGAAATTTGAAAAGAAAGTTCCATAGGTTTAACATTTGATTGAGAGTTTCTTCGCGTGACTAGTGTAGGCTCTAAAATTCGAAATTTCCCATTGTGCTTATGTGTACACATACAAGGTGTATCTGAAATGTTTCAAAAAACTTAGAGGGATGATAGTACTAATGAGGACGAACAAAAAATGCGATGGAGCATGGGGTCGCAAATGGCGTTTAATGAATAAAAATCGAAAAAATGCGTCTGGAAATGAACAAACTGAGACAGGAAAGAAACACTCCAGAAAATTATTTATTGCACCCATGTCCAGAGAAAACAAATATTTTACAACAATTGTTCAAAGTGTCGACCGCGGACATTATTACACAGAATATATCTACGGAGGAACGACTGGCAGACACGCTCAAATTTGCATACGTGGATTTCTTCTCGCAGATTTGTTTGGCTTTCTTCCAAGTTTTTGTTATCTCTTTCTGACCGGATATGCACAATGTGAAAGGAAAACCAGCTTCGTGCTACTAGCCCGTTCTGCAGAATAGCAGCATGCGATATTTCGATATTATTAGTTTTAAGATTTTCACCATTTAAACGTCATTTGCGACCCCTCTTTCTTTTGCATTTTTTTTCGTCTTGATGAGTACTATTATCCCACTAAGTTTGTTGAAGCATTTCAGATACACCCTGTATATTTATACTGCTAATTTTCGACTATAACTAAGAATTCTAAGTCTACACGAGAGTTGTTGGTGAAATAGAATTTGAACATTTTAAATATTTTGATCGTTTGTGTACGCAGTGTTTTTATTTTCCACACATTTAATTTGTCATATAAAAATATTACATTGGTAAATATCAAATGTTGACCAAATATCAAATATCAAGTATATAAAATAACACTGCATTGCATACCCTATTAGTATATTGCTAATGCGAATCTAGAATGAAACAAAAAAGCTCCTTAAAAGATAGATGTAAATGCATGTTTTTATTAATTTATTAATTATATAATAAGTATCTTTTTTCAGAAAATAATTAAAAATGTGATATTTAACTGAGAATTCATAAAATTACTCTTTAGAGATCAGAGTGAAGTAAGTGTGCTGTCTATATACATTTAGGGAAAGATATTTCTGTGACGTATATAAATATATTTTGTCTAACTATTATAATAAATAATAAAATATTTAAAATTTTATTACAATGTATATCCTTTTTTGCATATACTTCACGATATTCTTACGTGTTTCATGAGAATTTTCACTTTTTATTTTATATATATTTTAAAATACTTTCCGAAGGGTATATTCAGCGTATATTTATACGAAGAAAACAAAGCTTAAATTAAAATTCTAAACCAATGCTGAAAATCCAACACTTAAACACATTAAACAAAGATCAAACATCCAAACCGCATCTCTTTTTAGATAAAGGTTTTCTCATTATAAAAATACGAAATGCTTAAGTAAATAAAAACTTTTAGTGGCATTCAATTTCTTTATTTCTGTTCAATTTCTTCTCTAGTACCGCTGCGAAAATAAGAAACATACAATAGCACTCATTCTAGCTAGCGTAAAAAAAAAAAAAAACTTTTCTAACCTCAGGGAAATTCTGAATTGTTATTTCCTTTATTCTAATAATAGTTTATCTAAATTTTTGAGAAAGAGAGTGGCATTTAAATAAGTGTGCTTTTCAGGAAGTATTTCAATAAAGGAATGAAAGCTCTATTCAATGAAATGCCACATTTTTTTGTTTTCAAGCTGCCTCTTAAAGATCGGAGTAGAGCAGATAAGTGACAGCATTTCGAAATTCTAAAAGTATATAGGGGATAGATAGCCAAGGGCTGATGAAATTTTGCAAAATTAAAAGTGGAGTTTTTAATAGCGTGAAATACTTATTTTTTAATGTTTTTTTTCCTCTTTCAATTGTAGTGTTAGATGAATATGTCTCTCAGGCAGAATGTTTGACATTTTGAAAATTTGTATAAAAGAAACTTTTGAATACTTTTGAGAAACATAATGCAACATTCAACATCAGTCAGGAAAAATTCCATTTTCAGTGATGGAACAGTGTAGCATCAGATAATTAATTGGCACCGCTAAATTTTATTAGTATTCTTCGTCATACTTCAGGTTAGAATTTCTGAGATTTTTCAAAGCAAAGAATACTATTAAAATTTAGTTGTGACAAACGCCCAACTGCTGCGCTACTGTTCCATCATTGCATTTTTATTTTACTATCATTTTATTTAATATCTAAAAGTAAGATTCCAAAAATTTCACAGCTTTCATATCAGTATTGCAGTATGCTAGCTTTAAAAGCACAGTTTTCAATCGCTCTAAAATAGAACCGGCTTTTTTAGGAAGGGGTGATTTGTGGCTGTCGTACCTGCTTTCATTTTGCACCCGTTTCCATATGCAAGCATAAAAACAATCCTCTTTAAAAATCTGAAAGCTGCATAACGTGTTCTTTTTTTATCGTGATTCGCTGCGAGTATGTAAACTTCCAATGTAATCGGAAAAAGCGATATGCAAACCTTTACTCGTAAAATTATGCAGGGTGATTTGATTATAAATGGCCTAGCATATCATACATTTTCCAAATTTTGCTTAACTTATCTTTATCAGATATGTGAGGGACATGATGTTTGGTCAGGTGAAAGACTGATGGCGGATTGTGTTTAGTTTATAATAAAATGATTCAACATTTAAAATTTAAAAGTTGCATTTTTCACAATTTGTGGAAATCTGAAAATGATGTTTTTATTCAAAAATGGGAATTAGAAGATGGTTGCCAATTTATTGGAATAGTATTTTCCTCTTTCAAATTTCATTGCATCGTGAAAATTTTATAATTTAATTTTTAATACATTCCAAATAAAGCTTCAAATTTTAATTATTAGTTTTCAAGGATCTGCAAATACTAGTTAGTTATAATGAAAAAAAAAATAAGAAAAATATTTTATTTTGAAAAAAAATGATTTAATTAAAATTACTTACTGTTTCGAACAACCTGAGGACGAAAATTACCTTTTAATGTTTTCCACATAACTTCTGCATTTTATCAATGTTTTTTATTGTCTAATTTTCATACATGTCTATGAACGGTAACAAAATAATTTTCATCACTACACGTATAGAATTTTCAGATTCAAAACAGATTAAGAAAAATCGAGTAATTTCTTCGAATATACATTTTTAAGTGTGTTAAACTTTACTAATTTTCTAATTTTAGTCTTATTTTATTTTTAAAATTTCATTATAATTTAATTTTTAAGCTAAATATCAACTCTCTAATAAAACTACTTAGATACTTTCAATTAAGTTTGAATCTCACATATAGTAGAGGGTTGTTGTATTTCTTAAACGAAAAATTTGACAAATCTATAATCCTTTCTCATGGATTTCTTAAGCTATCAGATAGTAAACTAATGGTATCAGGACAAACCATAAAGGGTAGCTCACTTATAAGGGGTCCCAAAGGGGCTGAAATCTAAAAAATATATTCTTTATCTTTGAAGAAAAAGGGAGTGTATTCTGATGCAATGTATTTCTGTTCCACGCTCTCTTTTTTTTGGGGAGGGGGGGGGGGAGGTCTGGGTCGTTTTACGAAAGACTGGGTCTGAATGGAATCGAATAGATTAAAATTATATGTTCATATGATAAGCAAAACAAATACTAGGTAATGGGTCTAGAGCTGTTCTTAAAAAAAAGTATATATATATTATATATCTATCTATCTATCTATCTATCTATCTATCTATCTATCTATATATATATATATGTATATGTATATATATATATATATATGGGCTGTTTAATAGCCTCTGCTTATTAACCAGGAGAAAACCCTTTAATTGCCTTCGAGGGGGACTTAAAGGAATCGACTGGGAGCGGAGACTTAATGTCCAATCCGCACCTTCCACCGGTACAGCCTGTTAGTACCCTTGCCTAGTGCATGGAGAACGAACGCGGATGGGCTTCCTCCAACCCGCTTGGCCAGCGTGGAGGAATTTGGCCACCTACCCCCTTTATTTTACCATGAATTCACAAAATAAATCACGGCCCTTAATTCCCGGCGGTCTGAATGTTCCTGGTTACGGCAGCGATCAGAAAGACATGAAGACAGAGGGTGCTAAGAATAACCGGGCTCGGCTAGGCTGCCATAAGTTGATGACCTTGGCTACGTATAATGGACGATCCCTATCTTCGGAAAATCGTTTTCAGGAACTTGAAGAAGAATTAGAAAGAATCAACTGGGACATCCTAGGATTATGTGAAGTAAGAAGAAAAGGAGAAGAGAAGATAGATCTTGCCAGCGGACATGTATTATACTACAGAGGCACAGAAGATGGAAGAACAAGCGGTGTAGGATTTCTGATGCATAAAACGTGGAAGAATCACATCGTAGAATATGATAGTGCATCAGATAGAGTTGCAAGGTTAGTAATACAAGTGTCCAGAAGATACAAGCTGCAAATTACCCAAGTTTATGCACCAACAGTAATCTATACTGATGAAGAAGTTGAGGATTTCTATGAAGAAGTAGCTTCAATGCATCAAAAGGGAAAATGCTACATAAAGTTAATAATGGGAGACTGGAATGCTTGAATTGGGGAAAAAGAGAAAGGTGACTTATCAGTAGGAAATCATGGATATGGGGTGCGAAATGAAAGAGGAAACAGATTGATTGAGTTTGCAGAATGTGAACAGTTGTATATCATGAATTCATTTTTCAAGAAAAAGCCACAAAGAAAATGGACATGGCGTTGTGCAAATGGCTCAACAAGTGAAATCGACTACATCTTAATAAACAAAAAGCATCTTATTCAGGATTGCAGCGTTCTCAATAACTTCAATACAGGAAGTGATCACAGGTTGGTTAGATCCAAACTGCTGTTAAATACTAAAGTGGAAAGAATGAAGCTTTTGCAACACTCAAAGAAATCAATCGATATAATAAATCTCCAGAAACATAAAGAAGAATTCCATTTGGAACTTAAAAACCGTTTCCAAGTACTTCAATCAGCTTTAGAAGAAGAGCAAGATGTTACAGTAGTGAACAAGAAACTAACCAGTACTCTACAAGATATTGCAAAGAAGATAGCCGGTGATGCACAAGTAAAGCAGACAAAGAAAATAACAGAAGAAACAAGAAGATTGGTGAAGAAACGCAGAGAATTTAAAATGAAGAAAAACGATCCTAAATCAAGAGTTGAATATGCTGAATTATGTAAAACGGTAAGAAAATGTGTTACAGAAGATATCAGAAAATTTAACTCTGATCTTGTCAAGAAAATTCTAGAAGATAACAAAAGTTTAAAATCAGCTAGGCGAAAACTTTGTGTTGGAAGAAAAGGTATTTTTGCACTAAAGAGGGCAGATGGAACAATCACCAAAATCAATAAAGAAATAGTACACATTGTCGAAAAATCCTATAACGATTTATATAAATGTGAAGATCAGAGGGAAATCAACTTATGTGATCCACGAGAAAACTTAACAGAAACCGATGCCATAATCCCTGTGACGACAGACGAAGTTTTACAAGCCATTAAATTTATGAAAAAAGGTAAATGCCCCGGAGAAGATGGAATTAATGCTATCCTTACTGTTTTCCAAATGTCTCCAGAAGTCAGATGTACCAGAAGATTGGAATAATGCTGTGATGGTGCTACTTTACAAGAAAGGAGAGAAGGAAAACATTAAAAACTACCGTCCAATCAGCTTACTGTCAGTGATTTATAAAATTTTCACCAAAGTTTTAATGACAAGACTTGAATCAGCTCTGGACTCAGCTCAACCTAGAGAACAAGCAGGATTACGAAGTGGATTCGGCACAATGGATCATATCCAAACGGTAAGGGAACTCATAGAAAAACATAAGGAATATAATTTACCTCTTTGCCTTGCCTTTATTGATTATGAAAAAGCATTTGATTTGGTCTACACATCAGCAGTAGTAGAATCTCTGGAGAACATTGGTATAGACAAACCTTACATCAATATTATAAAGAAGATTTACAAGAAAGCAACAGCAACCATCCGCTTGGACAAAGGAAAAGCAAAGATCAAGCTTTGAAGAGGGGTAGGACAAGGAGACACCATTTCGCCTAAGCTTTTTACTGCTGTCTTAGAAAATATTTTCAAGAAGATGGATTGGGAAAACAAAGGGATTAGAATAAATGGTCATTTAAGTCATCTCCGATTCGCTGACGACATTTTAATTTTCAGTAACAGTCCTGAAGAATTGGAAAATATGCTAAAAGATTTGGCAGAAGCTAGCATTAATGTGGGATTAAAAATAAACTTGGAAAAGACTAAGGTGATGTTCAATTCATTTGCATCAAAAAAGAAAATCGTCTACAACAACACTGAAATTAAAGAAGTGCAAAGTTATGTGTACCTTGGGCAAGAAATATCATCTGATAATAGTATCATGAATGAAATCAATAGAAGAATAAGAAATGGATGGAGTGCTTTTGGGAAGAACAATATTATTCTGAAGAGTAGCATGCCCCTGTGTTTGAAAAGAAAGGTATTTAACCAATGTGTTTTGCCTGTCCTAACTTATGGAGCAGAAACATGGACGCTAACAAAACGGATGGTACAAAGATTACAAACAACACAGAGAAGTATGGAAAGATGTATGCTACGTATAACTAGAAGAGACAGAAAAAGAATAACCTGGATAAGAAGTCAGACGAAAGTTTTTGACATCATTGAAAGAATTAAACGGCTAAAATGGAAATGGCCTGGGAACATCGCAAGAAGACAAGACAATAGATGGAGCACAAACACCCTACAGTGGTATCCCAGAGATGTAAAACGGCCAAGAAGACGACCTCAAGTAAGATGGAGTGATGAAATCAGAAAAGTATCCGGTGTAAATTGGATGACTAAAGCACTAGACAGGAAACATTGGAAAAATCTGGGGGAGACCTACATCCAGCAGTGGATTGAAAACGGTTGTTGATGATGATGATATATATATATATATATATATTATACTTACAGCTTTAATTCATAATATTACGGTTTTTGTTGGTGGTAGGTTATGTTTAATTAATGGTTATATATATATATATTATATAATATATATAATATATATATATATATATATATATTCCTCTTATTAGCGCAAAACTTTCTGACACATTCACGGAGTCATTTTTAAGCGTGACAGCATGGAATATGCAGGCCAGACTATTGAAGGCATATGAAATCGAATAGCCTTTTTTCATTTTTCGAGAATGTATTATATCTTGCGTTGTAAGCGACTTTTGTCTCATGACTAAATTTCTCAAGCTATTACACTCCAAAAATATGCTTAAAACGTTAAATTCGACAAAATTATCTTAAAGATACTTTAGCTTTATCAAAAAATGGAAAACGCTATTCGATTTCATAGTTTCTGAGTACCAGCTCTTGCCAATTTCATATGTCTAAGAATAAAAATAAGAAAAAAAATGTCTGAAAATAATATTTTGTAGGTTTAGAACAGCCTTTACATTTTTTCTTTCTTTACCAAGCGACTTGTTCTTTATTAAAAATTTGAGAAATCCGCTTGTTTTCAGCATCTTGCAGAAAAAAATTACATAAAAATCAAAAATATCTATTTTCATTTTTAATTTTTGTCACCTATTGTTTGTAAATGATGCATGTTACCTCTAATATATGATATCATAGATAGTTTTGTACAATTACAAAGGCCTTTTTCTCTCTTCGTACGAAAAAAAAAATTAGATATTCTAAACAGATATTCGGATTAGATTACTTACAATCCTTTTGCCTATGAATATGGCATAAAATCGATTATTAATTTTTAAAAAATGCACCTCTTTTATTGTATATCCGAGGAATGTTAATTTTTTTAGTAATGCAGATTTCTCAAATAAAGTTCATAGTTTACTTTTTAGTTTTCTGACCAGTTAGACTGAAAGAAAAATATTGCTTTATTAGACTAAAGCTAAAAAATCAAGTGAGCTGAGATTAAAATATTGCGAAAATATTAACTCAGATGTTCTCAAAAGCTAAAAAATTTTACCATTAACAATTGATCGCCATCTTTTCATTTTTATCGTGCTTCATATTTCAAATTACATTAAGTTCGAAATTTTTTTCTGACGGACGCTTCACTGTTTAACAATAATATTAACAACAATGATAAAATAAAAGTGCTCAGTTATCTTAGAATTCGAAAGATAATTGGATTGTGTCCTCAGTTTGATTCCGATTGTTCTCATTTCTACATAAGTTTAAAAATATTTTAATTTCATTAGATGACCAATGAACTAACTTTATTCGAGTTGTAGCCTTAACAGAAATAACAATTTCCAAAAATTACAAAAAATAAAAAATTACAAAAAAAAAAAAATAAAATAAAACATATAATATTTAAAATTAATCACTAAAACACCAACATGCCATTGAAATACATAAGCAATTCTAGCAAGCGTTGCGCTGAAAGTTTGTTTATCCAAAAAGAATTCTCCGTAAAAGCAGTCTTACTGATCTAGTAGACTACACAGGTCTGGTGATTACGCGAAAAAAATGACCTAGGCTAGTTTCACCTTCAAAGTTCATTGAAAACGGTGTAGAGGATAAAATGACCGTTCCGAGGGAGCCTTGAAAAACGCATTTGAAACGGTGCTAAAGTAGTTTCAAGCAATGTCTTAGGGTAATTCCATCGTAACTGACGTAACATTTTATCATCAAATTGTGTTTTCAAAACTATGTAGAAAATTTACTAATAAAGCTAGAACAAATTTTTACAATTTAAAACATTTCTTACTAAGGACTTAATACCCAAATACCTGCAGATTATTTTAATCTCTCTTTTAGTCCCAAAAATTGCAATTCAAAATTCTGTAACTGACGTAACATAAAATATACAAACATTTTTTCTGCCTTCATTGAAGTGTACAAATTTTCAAAACTATCCCGTTAAAAATGTTACTTGATGTTCTCAACAACACTAAGTTATTCCAAATTATGACAGTAACTTGTTTAATTAATTTCTGAATAATAAAAAAGAGAAAATAATGGCATTTACACGTGTAACTGACGTAACATTATGACTTTACAATGACAATAATGGTTGGGGAAAGTAGGGGAATGGCGCTCAGAAGGGTAATCCCTCTCACCCAATATCTCTAAACAGAATAGAATTGAAAATGTGTGATAGGTATCGGCACCTAGCGAGCATCATCCTTAGTTCCCAGTAAGGATTTAGTGCCCGTCGGGAGGAAAGCTTTTTTGTATCCTCAAGTTATTAGTTCGAAGTTGTTTTCTTATAAAATTCTAC
Organism: Maratus speciosus; assembly: GCA_963932465.1. Classification (NCBI taxonomy): domain Eukaryota; kingdom Metazoa; phylum Arthropoda; class Arachnida; order Araneae; family Salticidae; genus Maratus; species Maratus speciosus. The sequence continues at coordinate 83,941,180 of OZ010787.1, forward strand.
AGCCTCTAACTTGAAGGTAAGTGTACACTCTTATTTTCAAATATCAATTTACTCATTATGTCTACAAAATATATACATTTAGCTGTAGTTTCATGCTTTTATTTATTTTTGTAGTACGTTGTTACGCCAATTATAATGCAGTAAAACCCAACATGGCGATGACGGGTAATGGCGCTCGCGTGGAATTCCAGAAGAAGTGTTGCCACTGGACAACTTTTTTTAAATTCAAATTTGTTTATTGACACAACTTTTTTGAAATGGTAAAATTTCCCTGTTTTCGCCCTTATTAATATGGCATTAAACAAGGAGAATTTCACGAGTTCAAAAAAGTGGTGAAAAAAAAAAAAAACTAAATATAAAAAAAGTAGCCGACTATATGTCTAACACAATATGTGTAAAGTGGTTGCAAAAAGTCTGCAGTGGTGTGAACAGCCCACACAACTACATATGTGACTTTTGTCTTACTTAAACGTTGTATTCAAACTCTGAGCGCAATGATCCTATCCTATCGGGCATTACCGCTCAATCGATGGTCATTTAAATAAAACGATAAAAAAAAAATTCCTAAAACTTTTATGAAAATTAGTTGATTGCAAACTGTTCCTTATGATTTGGAGCTATACTTCGTTAATAAAACATTGATTTTTTTCTCCAAATTTGACTAGCTATTCATGTTTTCCCTTAAGTGAGCGCCATTCCCCTACTTTCCCCTACATAGCTTAGTTTGTAAACAGTAATTTACAATGCCTTTTTATTAGGATTTTATTGTAGAATACTAAAATATCAAGTTTCCCAGTCATACCCTTCAATTAAACATACTATAAATTTTGTTCCCTCCCCCCCCCCCCCCACACACACACACAAAATGATGTTTTTCTGTGGAATTGCCCCTTACGAACATTAATGTTAAACTCTGTTACACACATAACACTTTTGATTTTTTTTTTTTTTTTTTTTTTTTATAAATTTAGGGGAAAATACAATTTTATCATTGCTTCCCTGTACTTCCGTTTCCTTATTAACTTGACATTATCATACTTCTTGAAATATACAATATTATTAATCTCCGGAGATATACGACTTGTAAATGTGGTTTACTTTTTCTAAATATTCATCTGAATCTAAATAAAAGGTAAAAGATATCACTCTACGTTCACAAAATTTACTATAAACTCTTTAGTCCTGAAAGTAACATAACGCTATGATTATACATTCATTGATTTTACACACACACAAAAAAGAAAAAAAAAAAAAAAAGACACCATGGAAGACAGAGGAAGCCATTTTTCTGAATTTGGTATTTTAGGAGCCTGTTAATTTAGGTTCACAAATACGGATCTAACATTACTAACACCTTTAAAATACCAATTTAATTGTCAATAACCTAAATTCACGCAGTATCAGATTTAAGGCCTGTACTCCTTTAGCGGGCGGTGTCCACAAAAAATGACACTTAATTTTAATTTCCAAACTGACAAATGGCACCAAGAATATTAAATTAAAATTTTCTTTTTACAAATTACGGGAAAGTAAGCAAGTTTTTATTTTCTAATAAATTCATTTGTAACTTTTTGTGTCATTCCATTCTTTCATCATTTTACTAACAGACTTACTCCGCGCCGGAAAGGGTTAACCCTTTCCGGCATGGTGGGTTAAATTCTGTCCCACTTAATTTTAATTCCCAAATGCCACAACGGCACCAGTATTTTAAAAGGAATTTTTGCCTTTTGGATTGTACGGGAAGAAAAGATTTTACCTATTTTCAAATAAATTTATTCAAAAGTCGCCGGTGTCACTCAATTATTTCAACATTTTAGTAACAGAAGTACGTTGAGTCGGAAAGGGTTAATTAAGTGAATGATCTACAAATTCTCAAAAAATTTTGTTGTAAATCGTTATAATTCTGAAAATTTCTTACTTTCTTTGACATGCTGTCTGGAATGTATTTTGCAAACTCAGATGAAAATGACACTTATTTTTTGAGGAAATAAGCATCAGTGCTGCCATTGATTGGTTTTGATCCAAAGCCAAAAACATTCAGCAATATAGAAGAAAGAGTAAACATGTTAAAAAATCAAATAGCTTAGTTTGTATCCTCCTCGGTTCAGAAGTATCACATGCGATACTTCCGAGCCGATATAAAATATAACATTTGTAAAACTAGTTAACTTCTTTGTGATGTTGAAGAACTATATTTAGTTTTAAAAGCTTCTCCTATTTTACTAGCGCTGCTCTGTTCTTTCATTTAGCTAATAAAGCTTCTTTCAATTAAACTACTTTCATAATAAATCTTATATGCTTATAACCAACAGTTACTGCTTAATCCTTTTGCGACGAGTATCAACTGAACTTTTTTAATCTTTGCGTATCTCTACTACCATTTCGTAATTTTTGCCTTATTATTGCGATTAAATAAGATGAAAATTTCTTTACTGAAATAATGGCTTTAAAATTCAATGATTTTATGCACTTTTTGCAGAAAGTATACGTGTCGGTCCTCGCGAAAATATTAACAGTTACAGAATCTATTGCAAATATTTAACTTTCGACGATAAGAATAATCTAAAAATAATTCGTACTAGAGATCCCTACTACTTTTATAGCATAGAGTAGGTGGGGGTAGAGATACGCACGGGGCAAACATACGCACCAGCTGATTTAATATGAAGAAACATTTCTACAATCATGACCAATAGGTGGCAGTTTGGTGCGAAGTGTACTATTGCAACACAATTGTTTTATGAGTTTGTTTCACAATGTGGCCACTAGATTTTGGTTAGGAGCCAAAGTGGCGACTGGATTTTTAGGGTTTAGGAGCAAATGGCTCCTTACAAAAATTTGGGGAATCTGCACTTATACAGTCATGACCGCTGGGTGGTAGTTTGGTCTCAAGTGTAGTAGTTGTGTGTTCAAACCTTGTGCAAAAAATAGCAATCCGTGCTAAGAAAATGAGGTAAGTTTAAATTTTCGAAATTTGATCTAATATTTTTTTTTTAATTTCACTTTATTGTTTAGCTGCCAATAACTCGAATTTTTTCAAATCCAAAAATACAGTAGAGAACAAAGGTCTTTAGCTTCTAAATGCCGTGTAGTTTACCTTAATCGCATTTGTTTAAACTTGTAGGTAGCCGGTTAAGCGAAATAATGCAGAATGGGGTAAAAGTACGCATCCGTCTTGGGGCAAAGATATGCACAAGTTTAAGATGCGGGGCTTTGCCCTATCGTTTTAGCAGATGGAAAGTATTTTTACGTTGTGGAAAGTTTTATTTTTTATAAATATTGTATAAAATATAATAGCTACTTAACTAATATAAGCTAGCTAACTAACTTTTTCTTTTTCTAGTTAGCCCCACCAGTGGCCGAGAGGTTCTGCCCTCGAAGCTGGTAGACGGGAGGTGCTGGGTTCGATCCCAATCGCGCCCGTCGGCCTAATCGTTCGGAGTTTTCGTGGTTTTCTTCGAACCTTGGATTTTCCAAGTGTAAATGCGGATTAGGTTCCCTTAGAAAGACCCCCCATGGAGGGCACTCCCCCCCCCCCTTAGGGCCTATATCCCTCGTGTTGATAATTGGCCGTCATAAACGCAACCAACCAACCTTTTTCTAGTTAATTTTTTTTAAATATAGAACGTAGGTATCTACCTACCTACTTTTAAAAATCAATATTCTTGTTTCATAAAGCGTTTTTAAGTCTTAACCCTTAACTCCTGTTAACGGTCTCACAGACCGCTGCTATATTCAGTTTTCACAGTTTGACTTGTGATTTTCAGTTTCATTTATTGATGTTAGTTTAATTGATTCGTTTAGTTAGTTTAGCTGATTCGTTTGAAAACTAAGTAGTATCATTACAGACTTCTAAGTGAGGAGAATGTTTATTATAATAGACCTTGACATAAAGTTTTATGTAGAACACATGTAGAGATCTGCACGGGCCTATTTTCATTCTTGGCACTCGGGCCGGTCCTAGTGACTACTCTTTTCGGGCCGAGCCGGGTTAAGGCCTTACTTTTTTCCTGAAGTATCGAGCCGGTCCGGGCCTAACTTATTGTACAGTAAAGTTCCTATTATCCGCGAGCGGATGATCCGCGGTGCGGTTTATCCGCGAAGCGATTTTTTTTCAATTCAAGCCAACAGCAATAAAATGCAATAAGCAATACTAATAAATATAAACAGAAAAATTCATGTCTTCAAAAGTAATAGAAGAATATTTCGAGATTCGGTTGTCATGTTTAAAACATCAGATATAAAGTCTTGATGTTTTTTTTTCTTATTAGCAAAACGTAAACACAGCAATTAAAATATTTAACAATTAAATAAGACTATTATGATAAATCCCAGGGAAGCATATCAAGAATAGCTTCATTTTTGAGATAGAAAAGGTTTTTCCAAAGCAAGAATCAAAAACAAGTGACCGATTTTTTTAAAAAGGTGTAACACAACACTTTTTGTACAGTATATGTATGGCATTCTTTCTTGTTTATTGTTCTTTATTTTAGTCATTTACACGTAAAGCAAAGGTTTCTTCTGTACTGTGCATATGTATGTATTTTAAAAGTTTTATTATGTTTTTTGACGACTAAAACGTAGTTTTTATGTTGAATTTTCTTTTTTTCGTGCTTGCACTACATTTTCAGTCTTTTTCGGGTTATCCGCGATTTTTGTTATCCGCGGTGCCCTTACCACCCAATTCCGCGGATAATCGCGGCTGTACTGTACTAACTTTCTGTACAGAGCCGGGACTGGCTTCATTCCTTGGCCTAAAATTTTCAGTCTTAGTTTTGGCCCAGCCCGTATGAAAATCAATATCTCGGCGTGGCCTGTTTCGTTCAAAAGTCAGTTAAATTAGGCCTGGTCCAAAAATTTTTACAAAAAATGCATATATTTTTAAATCGCCATTATTCTACAATTAAACATAAAATTTATTCTTTTTGAAGAACAGTAGATTTCAACGCTTATTAAAATATAGCTAGATTAAAATATAGTAAAACGTGTGAAGAAGAACCTGCTAATGACGGAATACTGTTTTAACCCGGCAGGACGGGCGCGGGGTGTTTTGACACCCCACGCTGGAAAACATTCGTCTGCTGTCGTTGAGTGCTTTTAATTTATTGTTTATTAATTTTTTTAATTAACTATAATTTAATATTTCAGTTATCATTTTTCACGAGAAAGTGTAATTATCATGAATTTCACTAACAGACAGAATTCTAAAGTGTTTTTTCGTGTTTATGCCATTTAATATGTTTGGGCTGTTCTGACACCCCATGCCCGTTATCGTGTTACTTTTCGTGGCGCCCGTCCTCGCGGGTTAAACTGAAAAACGTGTTGATCCATGTAAAATTTATATACTAATACGTAGGAAAATAATATATCATATAATACATTTAAACTTGCTAAGAAGAGAAATTGTTTATAACGCATTTCTTTTCTTCTTTTCCATGCAATTCCGTCTTGAAAGATTATACTGTATACCATTTTTCAGATTTTTAACACTTCAATATACATGGAATATGAATTTAATATTAATGGTAATTGAAACATGACACTGAATTAATGACATATTAATGATAACTGAAACATACAAGAAATAGAGATTCGTTAAAAAAAATACGTCTATTCGGTGAAAAAAAAAAAAACCTGAATGATAAAAATGAAGATTATAAACATGAAAAAAAAAGTTAAGTTAAATATTTTTGGTCAGAACTGCTCCTACGAGACAAACTTTTAACCAAATCGCCGTAAAAATCAATATTTTGTAGAAATTTGCTCGGGCCGGGTCACTATTTTTTCTTACTGGCCGGGCCGGACTTTTGCCGAACTTTTAATGCTTGTATCGGGTCGGGCCAGGACGATTTTTTTTCTATGAGTCGGGCTGGGCCCGGGATGGAAATTTCGGCCCGTCCAAACCTCTAAAAGCAGTACGTTATTAGTCAGTCAACCTTTTTTATTCATTCAACGATCTAGCGGTCTCGGAGATCGCTCACAGTATTTATGGAACAGGTTTTGTCACAACATTTAAGGGTTAACTTCTGTTTAAGGTCACACGAACCGCTCATTTTAGGTAGCTTTCTTTACAAAAAGCTACCTATTGCAGCCGTTCGGAGGAAAGCGATTTCAAAAAATTTTGGTATATTTTCATCGATCATGACCCCCAGACCCCGAAACCACCCTCCGTTCCAAATATATATATATATATATATATATATATCTGACCTATGTCACACTGTAACTCCCGTAATTATGAACCGATTTTGATGTAATTCGGTGTGTACATAGTACATACCAATGTCTCGACCGAGTTCGTTGGCCAGCTTCATCCGTCGTTTTGTTTCAAAATGGCGGCCATTTAAACTTTTAAAAAAAACTTAAAACTTGAAATGTGGTACCAAAAAATTAAAAATGGAAAAATATTTTTTCCTTATGTATTTGACCTTTATACAAAGATTCCGGAGCAGTTTTTGTTTCGTCTATATCTTAAAAAATGGCTGAGTTATAGCATTTTGAATTTCTAGCGTGGCTGACATTTTGAAACGTCCTGAATTTTGTCACGCGATAAAAGGCGTATTTATGAACCGATTTGGATGTAACTTCATTTATACATAGTACATACCAATGTCTCGACCGGGTTCGTTCGCCAGCTTCATCCGCCATCTTGTTTAAAAATGGCGGCCATTTAAATTTTTAAGAAAAAATTAAATTTGAAATGTGGTACCAAAAAATTGAAAATTGAAAAAATATTTTCTTCTTATGTGTTTGACCTCGATAAAAAGATTCGGGAGCAGTTTTTGTTTCGTCTATATCTTAAGAAATGGCTGAGTTATAGCATTTTGAATTTCTAGCGTGGCTGACATTTTGAAACGTCCTGATATTTCTCACGTAATAACAGGCGTATTTATGAACCGATTTGGATGTACCTTGGTGTGTACATAGTACATACAAATATCTCGACCGAGTTCGTTGGCCAGCTTCATCCGCCATCTTGTTTCAAAATGGCAGCCATTTAAACAAATAATAAAATAAAAAAATTTAAATGAGGTACCAAAAAATTGGAAAATGAAAAAGATTTTTTTTGTATGTGTTTGACCTTAATACAAAGATTCCGGAACAGTTTTTCTTTCGTCTATATAAAAAAAATGGCTGAGTAATAGCATTTTGAATTTCTCTTGCGGCTGACATTTTAAAACGACCTGATTTTTGTCACGCGATAACAGGCGTATTTATGAACCGATTTGGATGTAACTTGGTCTGTACATAGTACATACCAATGTCTCGACCGGGTTCGTTGGCCAGCTTCATTCGCCATCTTGTTTCAAAAGGGTTGCCATTAAAAATAAATTAAATTTAAAATTCAAAATGAGGTATTAAAAAATTGGAAAATGAAAAAGATTTTTTTATGTGTTTGGCCTTGATACAAAGATTCCGGAGCAGTTTTTGTTTCTGAAAATTTGTTTTTTTGTTTATATCTTAAAAAATGGTTGAATTATAGCACTTTGAATTTCTAGCATGGCTAACATTTTGAAACGATCTTGTATTTGTCACGCGATAACACACGTATTCGCCTATTTCGATGTAAGAAGGCATGTGGATCGTATACATCAATATCTCGACCAAGTTCGCTGACCAGATTCATCAGCCATCTTGTTTCAAATTGGCGGCTATTAAATTAAAAAATATATATATATTTAAAGTGAGGGGCAAAAAAAAAAAAAAAAAAAAAAAAAAAAAAATTGAAAAAGGTTTCTTTCTTAAGTATTTGACCTTGATATAAGGATTCAGGAGCATTTTTTGTTTATCTTTACCTTAAAAAATGGCTCAGATATAGCAGTTTCAATTTCTATTGTGGGTGACATTTTGAAAAATCTGATTTTTTTGCATGCGACAGCACTCCTATATATTAACTGATTCCGATGTGAGTGAGCATGTGCACAGCAATTACTAAGGTCTCGACCAAGTTCACTGCTTAGCCTCATCCACCATATTGTCTTAAAATGACAGGCACTTTAAGAAATTGCCGAATTTGGCAGACAAATATAAGTTACTTTAAAGAAAAGCAGCTTGGATAAAGCTGACTAATTTCGCGAAATTCACATTCATTATATTGATAAAAAATTAGTATTGAATCTCCTATATTCGGTTTCCACTAAATTGAGCTTCGTGTGTTTGAATGATATAAGTTGGCTGTTTTAAAATAAGGATTATGAAAGCTACCTCTTCCTCCCGGCACTGGCCGGAAGGACTTTTTTCTCTTTTCGCGGTTTAACTTTTAATTTTTAGTTTAACTATAGATTCTAGTTTAACTTCTACATATTAATTTCTTCAGGTGTCTAGCACTAACACTAGAGACTTCTGAATAGATGAGTTTTAATTATAGTAGTCCTTTACATAAAGTTTAGTACAGAAACAGTACCTTATAAGAAAGTTGAACATTTTTTCATTCTACGATCAAGAGGTCTCTGAGACCGCTCACAGTATTTATGCAACAATTTTTGTCACAGCAGTTAGAGTTTAACTGCTATTTACAATCTCGCAGACCACTGTTTTTTTTTTCTTTTTTAGGGTTCCGTACTTAAAAAGTAAAAACGAAATCAATATAAGATCACTCCTATGTCTGTCTGTCCGTCTGTCACAGCCATTTTACTCGTAAACTATGGAACGTAGAAAGTTGAAATTGGGGGGGGGATGTAATGAAGACTATTGACACACATATTTCCAGATTATTAACCTTTAACTGATTTCAGTTTTCATAGTTTAACTTGCAAATTTCAGTTTATCTACAAACACTTCCGAAATTTTGTTTCGTTTGGAACTTTAGTACTATCACCAGAGACTTTTGAATAGGTGAATTTTAATTATAACATTCCTGTACAAAAAGTTTAGTACAAAAATATTATCTTATGAGTTAATCGCAACTTTTATTTATTATTCGATGGAGTGGTCTCACAGACCGTTTCACACTAGTTATGTGACATTTTCTGGGACATCAATTAAAGGTTAAACATTCACAAATATATTCAGGAAAAATGTAGAGGGGCTAATTAAGTTACTTGAAAAGAAATAAGGTTTTCTTTGTATATCGTGTAAAAGCTTTCGTAACGCTGAACTCAAAAATACATTACTTTTAATTTTAAGTATTATATGTTCAGAGATATCGTCGAAAATATAGTGCAAAAATATGTTCCCTCCCCCTCTATTTTCGAATCTAATGAAACTAAAATTATAAAAAAATTAGAGGAAGTAGAGGTTAATTTAAACCATGCAGGAAAATTATAGAGTTTACCCCAGGTCGCATAGTTTTTGAGAAAGTCGCTTTTTTCCGTTACACACAGATTTCGATTTGCGAGCATTCAGCAAAGTTGTTGACGAGCGCTGGAGGTACTTATTGTAGTAGAATGCAATGCTCAGTAGCAGTATAAAAGCAATAAACGTCAAATTGTTAAAAACAGACTTATTTAATTAGAATTAATCACATAAATACTATGATATATTTTGCGACCTCTTTTCAAAGCGGGCTTAGCACAATGCCAAGTTTAAACTTTAAACAAGGGTTTTGTTTTAGATACACTGTAAAAAGAAAAGATTATAACTACGCGGAATTTAGTTATGTGAAATGGCAAATGAAGTTTAAACATGCACTACTTTTATTGTCAGTACCGAATTAAGTTCAACATAAACAGATTAGGAAAATATTAAAAAAAGAGTTATACAGAATAGCAATATTTGATATCATTTAGGCTTCATATCTCTTTGATCTTTTATGGTATACTCATTCATATTTTTCTAGTATATATAGTTATACCAAACCCCACGCTGTATACTTTTTTACAAAGTATTATTATTCTTTTAGGAACGATTTTTTTAATAATACAGTTAATAATTCATATATTTATTGCACGGAACCCTCTGAGCGCGAGTAATACTCGCACTTGACCGTTTATATTTCGTGGTTTAACTTATAATTTTCAGTTTAACTATAAATAGTAGTGAAATTTACTAACGCTTTTACATAACTCATTTGTTTTATTGGAAATTTGATAAAAAGCCGATTAACGGGGCAAAAATACGCAATGCCTATCTTTGCTCTACCACTGCGTACGGGAGACCGGGGGAATGGCGACACCTTAAGGGAATTTAAATTTTTTCACCTCAAAAAAGTGTTTATTTTTTAATAGTAAAAATTCTAAAGCTGAATCATGATCTTTAGTAGCTGTATAAATTTAACTGTAATCATAACTGTAAAGTAAGAACTCATAAAAAAATTTCTTTCAACCTCTGTACAGTGGCGGGATTACCCAGGATACTGGGGTAATTCCGCCATTGTATCAGGGGTAATGACGCCACTCTTTAATGACCTAGTAAATACATAAAATGGATACTAGGAAACACATAATCAACTGAAAATATTTAGAAAGCAATAATTAAGCAGAACAATGAATAATAACAATGGTCCTTAAGCTAGATTTATTAATGTACTAAGCTTACAATTTAACTCAAATTGGGAAAAGTCGCCCTTTGCCATGGTGGCGGCATTACCCCGAGAGTACAATATAGCGGAAATCCCCCAGCAAAACCGAAAGAAGAACCGAACTTGTGCAACGAATTGCATCAAAATGTCGGAAAAAGCATGTAGATTACGGGTATTATTATCTTAAATACCTAATGTTACAATAAAAGGTGTTTACGTCTACTCATTTGAAGCTCCAAAATAAGAAGCAACTAGATGAAAACTAAATTTTTCACTAGAACAAACGAACGACGTACAACAAAATCGCTCTCAATCTAGGCTCTGTTTCTATGGTTGACCGCTACCGCTATAGTGCAGGCGCATTCACTATCTCAAACTGCCATTAGTTTTTAAACTAGGCGGGGTGGCGGTATAACCCGGAGTGGCGCCATTCCCCAGGTCTCCGCTACTTTTACCCCAACCAATGGGGCAAAAATACGCAGAGCAATGTTTTTAAAAATTGTTTTTTCTCACGGAATTATAAATTGACAGAATCTCGGTTGATTTTGGCACTTGCCTAAGGTTCTAATCTAACATTTTAATCACTCTTTACATAAGTTTAGCCTAATGTTTGTGTTAAAAATCAAAATTTATGGAAAGTGCGTATCTATAATCCCACCTACTCTTTGCAATAGCGGCACAAATAAAATTTGAATATTTTTAACATAATTTTCGTTATCCTTTTAACAGGATGCAAGTGGAGGGCTTTGTAATGTCACAGGATAAAGCAAACTGTCCAAACTGATCATTAAATAAAATTTTAAAGCTTTCCACACCAATTAACACTTTTTTCAGCGTAAACAGTTTAATTGGCTAATTTATTCAGTTTAATGGGCTAATTGGTAAAAGATAAATTTATAATTCATGCATATTCATTCATTTTTTTAAATGTAATATTTGTAAAATTACAAGAAATAATCCTAATTATTAACGATATTTTCTATCGAAATCAGTCTATTTTATTTGCTATGTATATTACGCTTCTGGAAATAAACAGCAGTGAAAACAAAATCAATACAAACACCTACCATATGATACTTGAAACAACAGTTAACTAACTCTCTTATGATAAACCATGCATATTAATGTAGGTACCTAAACATCGATTGGCATTTTCAGCAGTTTTTCAGCAGCAAATTTCCTGACGTCACACTTGCTATAAACCAATGAAATTTAAAGTTATTATTCATTTAATTGATTGTTGATTCTGTATTTTACCTTTACAAAATTTTTAGATTCGATTTCGAATATTTAAATTTTTTTATATTAATATATTACATTTTGAAATGTTTGACTCTTATGTTAATATTATGAATAGGAAAGGTTTATTGATGCATTTCGAATTTTCTAAAGTTTGACAGATATGAAATTTCAATGTATGTAAATTAAATTGAATGCGTTAAACCAGGTGACATTAGTTGAAAAGAAGCAGGCAATTTAGGTAGTATTAGCAATACTACTTATTTTTCGATTAGGAACATAAAAGAGTAGAAAAGCACATAGCTCCTTTTAAAAAAATTTAGTTTTTGATTGCAAAGCATACACAGGGTGATTCATAAAGATGGATCGTAAAGCATATTTATTTAAATATTTCCTTTAGACACATTCTTCCAATTTCAAAGTTTCATAAAAAAGGTGCAAAATTTGATGACATACGTTACAACACTCTGAGGTGTGTATTTGAGAAAATACACAAACTAAATTTTTATACAGCTCTGTAGGGTGAAATTTCCAAATAGGAAAGTTTTCTTTATCCATTCCTGATTTAAACACAAAGAAGTGCATCATGATATTTCTAAAATACACACAGGTATGCTCGTTTAACCCTTTATGACCCGACGGTACTTTAAAGTACCATTAAAATGACTTATTATAAAATTCATTTAATCCATCGATTAGTAGTAAGTAGCAGGGATGATCGAGCTAAGCTCGGTCAAAATTAGCCTTGTGTTCAATTCGACATTTTATTCTCACCGTATCATTCTTGCTGTTTAGATGTAATTGGCATGATTCTGAGACAAAGAGACCCAAAATCACCCAATAATTGAATTTTTTCGAACATGGGACCTAACCGATGCTCTTCTCGAACCTGAAAAGGATAAAATACAAAATTTAGTCAAATTCGTTAAAGTCGTTTTATAAATAAAATTAGCTTAACCCACAGTAACCCAAAACTGACCCACTAATCTAAATTTATCGAACATGTGACCTATCTATCCCAATGGTCTTCTCGTGCTCGGAAACGATGCAATAAAAAATTTTGTCAAAATCGTTTGAGCCACTTTTTAGATGCAATTAGCTTTACCCACAGTGACACAAAAATGACCCACCAATCAACTTAGCCCAATGGTCTTCTCATGCTCAGAAACGATATAATATAAAATTTTGTCAAAATGTTTTGATCTGTTTTCTAGATACAATTAGCTTGACTCAAGTGACCCCAAAATGACCCAGTAATCGAATTTTCTCGAACATGTGACTTAGCCCAATGGTCATATCATGCACAGAAGCGGTATAATACAAAATTTTGTAAAAATGCTTTGAGCCTTTTTTAGATTCAATTAATTTGACCCTGACCCATTGTGACACAAAATGACCCAATAACCGAATTTTCTTGAATATACGACCCTTTTTTAAAACATTGAATGCAGCTAGGGAGCTATCATCAAGCTAGGGAAAATAGCGGGAGTATGTATGCGACTTTTTTATCATTGTACAGTTTTTTTTAATTTTTTATCTTCTTTTTTTTTTAATTTTTCTACTACTCCATGCAAAAATCTTACCTTATTTTCATCGTTTGCTTGCGTGCAGTTTATGATATTCAATTCAAACAACTTTAAGATACTCGTATTACCTCTGCGATTTGTGAATTTCGGCGGCATTTATTCTATTGCCACTCATGTTGCATTTTATTCACACGACATTTACTCGTATGTTTCCTAGTGGGTAAATGCTGTATACGATATAAAAGAGGTCTCTTTAAAACCTTTCTTCTTCTCCAAATTGTTACATTGTTATTTTTAAAATAAATGTTTTTGTAAATGCGAAAAACAATGAACTCAAAAATTGAAAAAGTATTCAAATAAATCAGTTAAATTTAAAAAATCAAAATACCCGATTGCGTAAAAAGCAAACTAATTAATTATTTATCATCAATTTGAAACTAATTTTTATATTAATTACCTATTTTTTTATTTACTTGTTTTGATGTCTTTTAAATTGTGTTTAATTGTTAGTTCCTATCTATAAACACTATTTTGATGAGGCCTATAGATGTCTATGATGGTTAGAGTTGCAATAAAGCTAGAGATCCTACCTACACAACTTCCAGGTTGTATAATATTTAAATGGAGCTTCTGACTGTAAAATAGTCAATGAAACATAGTCTTCGTTTTGAAAGACCTATCCAATGATATGCCAGTCAATATGGTGCGTACAAAATATTTTTCGTTTCTATCGCAATTTTGTATTTTACGGTCGCCATTTCGAATTTATAAAAACAAAACATAGCCTATAACCATCGGACGGTTAAGACGAATTGATAGAGACCTCATTCATTAAAATCCATCCAGCTGTTGGGATGTTTCGAGGGTATAAAGAAATCCACATACCCAGATACGCTTGAAAAACATAACCCTTCTTTTCAGTCGGGTGAAAAGAGTTTTTTTTCCACAAATTTTTTTCAGTTAATCAAATTTTTAAATGGCTAAAATTTGAAATTTTTAAAAACTAAATTTAAAATTTCTTTAAAGAATATACATTGTAAATGGTATATATATATATATATATAAATACATAAAAAATAAAAATACCATTACGGAAGGTTGGGGTTGGGAATGCTAAAAAAAAGTTAAAAACCTTGTATGGATATATAAAAAAAAAAATGTGGTATCATGTATTTAACATCAAAAATTTCTAATAAATTTTTACATATTGTTACATAATACAAGGCTATAATTTACTATCTCAAAATATTCCTCATTGTTTTTTTAAATTTTCACATATTGTTACATAATACAAGGCTATATTTTACTATCTCAAAATATTCCTCATTGTTTTTTAAATGTTATTTACATTCTCATTTTTTATTTTATAATATTTGTTTTTAAAACAGTTAATTTAATCAATGCCCTTTTACTCATATATTTTTATATAATTCTTTATTTTATTTTGTATTTACTCGGTCCTTATTACGTTTATTCCCATTTTTTCATTCTACTTTAACTAAATGTTAATCTAAGTCATTCCTTGATTTCTTCAATTTATTTCATTCCCTTTTTGGGGGGGTATAAATGGCAGCACTAAACATTTTTGTTAATAATCTAGTTCCAATATAGTTTTCCTTTCTCATACCAGATGTCAGCAAAGTTATGGGTTTCAGTCAGTTACTCAACTGCGGCTCACATTTTATAATAGTCCTAACTCTGTTTTGCATCCTCACAAGCTGAAGTTTTGGTTCTTTGTACGTAATTGAGGTATTGTACTCTAATAATTTTTAATATCTTGTGTGAGGTGTATCTTTCTTTAGATCTCTTGGATTTTTATTATCTGTTTTCTTTTATGTTGCGTTATCAGGAGCCAAATTTTGTCATTTTAAACTTAATGCCGACAAAATTGGATGAAATAACGCATCTTCACTATGAATCGACTTACAAGCTCCTCTGACAATTCTGTGGGTTAATCATAGTTTCTTATTTTACGTACTGGTTTCCTATGTTCATATCTAGTTCACCTTTAGAATTTTACCAATTTGTTCATATATTTCTGATTTCAAATTTATTATATATATATACGAGGACGTGAGTTTCAAAACTCATCTTACCCAAAATTTAGAAAATAGTGTTTTCTCTATCAGTCTATTCTATTGGTAAACCTGCACTGAAAAAACACTTCAATTTGCAAAAAAATAGTTTTATCCTGTATTTTGGCATTGTAAAGTGTTGCTTTACAATGAAAACCAATGGACGCAGTTAGAGATTTTTCGCGAGTTCCCAAAGTTTGATTTTCCGGATAAGGCGAGATTTGAAACTCACGTCCTTATATATATATATATATAAAGGGGAAGTACGTACAGATATATATTTGGATATTCTAAAAATTAATTAAATTTATTTTTGCGGATCACCTTAAACAAGATTTTGAGGACCAGATAGGAAGGTATTTGTGAGATTTATTAGTATTAATCTCCTCGTTTCTGTAGTATGACGATTAATACTTCCGAAATGGGAACGATATAAACTAAACTATTTGATTTTTTTTACATTTTTACTTTACTTCTATATAGCTGAATGTTTTTGGCTTCGGATGAAAACCAATAAATGGCAAAGCTGATGCTTATTTCCTCATAAAATAAATGTTATTAATATCTGAGTTCACAGAATGCGTTCCAGACAGTGTGTCCAAGAATATAAGAAATTTTCATAATTAATTTAAACGCTTTACAATAAAAAAATGGAGGATTTGTGTATCATTTATTTATTTAAAGGCCTTCAATTTGTTACTGCGTGATTTAAGTTATCAGTAATTAAATCAATATTTTAAGGGTGTTAGTAATTTTAGATCCGTAGTTGTGAACCTAAATTACCAGCCCAATAAAGTATAAATTATAAATTTCAGTAAAAGGGCTCCTTCTGTCATCTATTGTGTCCTTTTGTTTGTGCAAAATCAATGAATATGTATTTGCAGTGTTATTTTACCTTCGGGTTTGAAAAGGATATCGTTTCAAAATCACAGTAGTGGAAATTAAACAGCAAGTGTGCTATATGTTTTAATTGTTTTTAATTTTCTTCTCAAATGTCCTGCAAGAATACCGATTCGAATAAATTCTAAAAATTGTGACTCAAATTTAATATCTGTATTACGCCTTTTTGATAAAATTAATCTCTTGCATATTTCTCTGAATTACATTTTTGCAATTGACACTATTGAATTTAATTTTGCTGAAATGTTTATACACTCACATGAGTTTTCATTTGTTTATTTTACAAAACTGCTGCCTTCGCATTAAAAATCTAAACATGAAAGGTTTAAACATTGGGCGTTTTTCATATTACAAGAAAAATTACGCATTATAAACTGCTTCTAATTATCCTTTACGAAGAATAATTTAAATATATTGCAGGATAAACAAAAATAAATTAAATCTAAGTAAAATTATTCCGATGTGGATAAAAGGTTTAAAATACTAGGCGAAGTATTATCAGGGAATATTTTATGTAAGTAAATTTTTTTCATTACGGTAACAGTAATACATATTTTCTCTCATTCTGATCAAAATGCTTTTTACAAATTAAAATGAATAATCTCATCCACCTACACTCGAATTTATTAGATAAATAGTCAAAAATATCGTACAGTTTTCTGCTTAAGGGAAACTAAATATGAATTACGTTATTTTAAGGGGAAATCGTAGAACGTAAGTAGTACATTTCACTATCTCAGTAAGATGTAAATTTTTGTAAGACATACTGGAGAAACCAATTTTGATTATGCTTTTGATGTCAACTATTTCATTTTACTTATTTATTTATTTTTGCATTAAATATAAGTGACAAAAATAGGTTTCGTAAGCATCAGGGGATTCGGGGATTTTAGGTGTTTTAGTACCAGGAATTTCGTAAAGTAATGGTCGTTATATTCGAAGAAAAAAAAATTCATTAAATAAACCAAACATTTCTTTACGAAAATTCTGTTAATAGGTGCTTGAAAGTTCTTGAAGCGTACAAACCCTGAAAAACATTTCTTTCTATCATTTAACAGAAAAATAACATAGCTATTAAGTTTTGAAAACATTTTCCAGGTTTTTTTTTTTTTTTTTTTTTTTTTTTTTTTCTCGTTAGCTATCAAATTATTAGCTTCCCATTTTTGCCTCTATAACTATCAAATTATTGGCTTCCCATTTTTCCCTCCAAAGCTATCAAATTAAACTGTATAGCAGATTATATGCAGAAGTTATAATAGACTATATTTATTGTCGTCATGAGTTACATAAACCTTATCTATTCTCATCTAACGGTTTTAATAGTTCAATAAATTTGTTCTAAATAAAATATTTATTTTTTAATGCATGCGTAAATCTTCATTCTCGAAAAACTTATCCTTTGTTACTACATTTCTATTTAGTAGATTGAATTATAAAAGTGATCACGAGCATTATTAATCGATATTTACAGAAAAGATGTCCTATGAAAGAAATTTTGTGTAATTTTCATTTTTTTCCATCACATTTTAGATTGTAAAACACTTTCCCTTTCTGAAGTAAACTATTTTTTTTTTCTTAAAAATTAAAAACTTTCTGGTAAATTTTAAAAAAATAGGTAAAAATATTACATAAAGAACAAATCAAATCATTTTTATTAAATTATCGGAGATAAAAAATGTAATTTATCAAATGTTACAATATTCTTTTGAATAATGCTACAACATACAATATACAATATTCTATATAGCATATTCTCTGTTACATACTTTTTACACTTTTTACTCAAATACAAATTTAAATGACTGCATGTTAATTCAAATGTTGAAATTTTTTATGCTGGTGCAAATTTTATAGAGATTACACATATAATTAAGGAGACGGTGGACGTTAAAAATTAGTTTTTTTAATTTTCCTCATAGAGATATGAAATTTTGTGGAAATATACATTTTACCATAAGTATATATAACACCTTAAAAGAAATTTCCAATCTTATTATAATTTTAATATTTAAAAAAAAATTAAATTTTAAAACGATATTTTAAAATGCTCCATGCGTCTTAATTTTTGAGATATTTCGTCGATTTTGCATTTTAATCACTTAAAACTCTATTACAAACAAATCTGTGAATAGATGTTTTAATCCCTTGAATAGCTAATTTTTTAGAAAAAAATTTCTGAATTTCATATCGATTTTCATCAAAATTTTGTCTTTTAATAAGTTTAAAATCAAATTTAATTATCTTAATGAAGTCAAATTTTAAAATGCATACGCAGTTGCTTTGTAAGCAATATCAGAATTCCTTATCAATTTTATAAATGTTGATCAAAAATTAACACGCATGGAGCATTTTAAAAATCTAAAAAAAATCAGTTTTGTTATCAGTTAAAGAATCAGCTTTGAGAAAAAACAGTTTTGAGATTTCAAAGTATATTAAAGGGCCGAAAATATGTTTGCGTACAAAATTCAAACGTTTGTAACTTTGTTAAAAATAATCGCATCTGCATGTGGTTTTTCGCAAATGGCTTAGAACAAACTGGAGAATAATAGTACGCACAAAAATAATTTTCGATTTTTGCTTAGATAAAAGTCCGTGGTTCCCTTAAACAGTTTTGTTGTTATCCCTTAAAATCTGTATTTTAAGAGGAAGGGAATATTATTTTAAAAAGCTAAAGTAAAATTGATTTCACCTGTACTTTAAGTTAAATAAACATTTAAAAATTTTATGCTGATTTTATTTAAACGTATTTTAAATACATGTGATATTGATAATGTTTATAATCTGCTGTACAAAAACGATAATAAATAAAATACCTCTTTCGATCTCCAATAAAATATCAGTTGACACGATTACTGTTTCGTAAGCAATTAATCGTCTGTTACATTCAACAGATGAAATTGAATGCACGTACATCACAAGGTTTCACGTATCTGCTCAGATCTATTTAATTCTTCTATCTAAATGGTAAAGACGATTCGTTTTCTATTGGATTGTAAGGTTGTAATTGAAGGATCATAATAGCACTTTAGAATTAATACTACTGTAGAAATATTGCATATAAAATTGCGTCATTGTTCACTCATGAGAAAAAAAGTAAATACCCTCCTACTAACACTGTAACTAATTATAATAGAAGAATGTTACTGGTACCAATCAATTGGAAATAAAGTCTACTTCGAAATGATGCATAAGAAATTTCATAAGGGGGCCATCTACAAATCAAAACCAGACCAAACTTTGTTTTTTTTTTCAATAACAACACCCAATTTCGACACTATATTTTAAACCTTCGGTTCAAACTATGCCTAGAAACGAAATTTCTAGTCACTTAAATGATAAGTTTTTAAATTATAAACATTCAAAATTTAGAGCTTCTAATGGTAAATTACATTTTCATAGTTTTACTAATAACTCCTGAAATTATAATCCTAATGTGATAATTTTGTGGATGGTTATACTACTAAAAAAAACAACATTTTAACTTTTTTTTTTTTTCGACGACTGTACATAACATTAACTTTTGTTAGTATACATAATTTCTGTCTCAATTGTCTCAAAAGTCTCAAGGTGTGAAACCAGAGCAGTTTTCTATTAAGTCATCAAGTATGAAACTTGAGATTACAAAAGGGCCAGATTACCAACGAGGCAATATTTCACCAGTAAATTTTAATAGAAATTTTCATCCTATGTAGACGCCATATTCATGAAAAATTACTGTCATGAATAACACAAAAATTTCTATTCTTTCTTACTGATGGAAGTTTGCCCCGTTGGTAATATGGCCCTTTTGTAGTCACAAGTGTCATACTTGATGACCTGATATTATTTTTTGCCTAATTTATCATCTAAAAACTATTTCATAAAGCAATCAGTGGTATGGAAATCAACAGCTTTATTCAATAACAATGAGCGTTTGATAAAATATAATTGTAGATAAAACACACTATGCGCTTTAAAGTCAATATTTTGTTTTAGTACTTAACAGTGTGCTCACAAGTTTCTTGTGAGAAAAAAATCAAATTTAACTTTATTAGATTAGTTTAAACTGGTATTGGAAACTTTAATGCGATTTAATTATCACTTGAATAAATATTTTTATTATTATATAATAGTTTTTCCTTCAAAAACAATGCTTGAATTGCTTTTTATCGTTTACTAATTTTATTTCTTGTTAAAAATATTATAATACAGTGCGTCTCGTAAGTATATGGACAAGCGATTTTTTTGAAATAGCAGCTCAAAATATGAAGCCATAATCACAAAAAAAAATAATAATAAGCATATAGAATCATAATATATGTTTGTTACAACAACGAAATACAGTATAGGTTTTACAGAATTTTTGTAAAAAAATTAAATTCAAAATAAGCTGTCCCAAAAATATATGGATAATGAAGAGAATTGCTTTTATTTCCACCGTATCAACAAAAATTGCATTTTCTGCGTTCTGTACAAGTGAAGTACTCACTGCAAAAGAAAAAATCACTGCTCATTCATCAATTATCGAATAGTGGGAAAATGTCTCGCAACCTTCCATTCTCTGCTGCTGATATACCTAAAATTTGGCGTTTAAAGACTCAAATGTTAAAGTTTCTGATCTTGCTAAACAAATAAAGGGTAACAGATACGTAATTTATGAAATTTTATCAAAAAGTGACAATGGGATTGCAAAAGAACGTTCAGGTAGATCAAAAAGCAACTCTACGATAAGACAGAAATATTTTTTGAGCGGTTTGAACCCAAAAGAAGTTTTTTCGTGAAATTTCGAAGACTATAGCATTTTCTATTGCGATATCTACTGTTCGCCGTTGCATAGAGGCAAGCAAAATTCATAAATATCGCAGAATGTGTGCGGAATCTATGCTGAAAGTGCACCATAGAAATGCATGCGTTCTTTGAACTAAAAAACACAAGCCTGGGAAGATGAATTGTTAAGTGTTTCTTCAGTGACGAAAACAAAACCAATTTGGATGGCCCTGATGGCTGGGCATACCATCGGCATGATCTGCGACGAGACTCTTAGGAGTTCCTTAGTCGACAACAAGGAGGGGATTCTCTCATGGTGTGGGACGCGATTTGTTTCAATAGAACTTCGGATATTGCTTCTCTTAATGGTCAACAGTTCTTTGAGTATTGTTAAAATGTCCTTAAAAGCAATCTACTCCCCTTTGGAAACATTTTTGGAAGGGATAATTGAAAATTCCAAGAGGACAATGCGTCGTTTCACATTTGTCATTCAGCAACAGCTTGGTTTACGCAGAATCAAGTAACTGTTATAGACTGGCCAGCTATCAGCCCAGACCTAAATCCAATTAAAAATCTTTGGGGAGTACTTGCACAAGATGTGTATGCTCATGGTCATCAATTTTCTACTATTCAGGAATTAAAGCTAAACGTAGAGCAGAATTTGTTCTCTTTACAGCCACACATTCTCCAATCACTAGTTTGAAGCTTACTTGATACGGTTTTCAAGATAATTCAAAGAAACGATCCAAAATTCGAATTTAAATGCAAAAAACTCGAAAAGTCCATATATTTTTCAGACAGCCTATTTTGATCTTTATTCTTTTACAAAAATTCTGTAAAACCTATACTGCATTTCTTTGTTGTCATAAACTTGTATTCTAATTCCATACGCTTATTATTTTTTTCGTGATTATGGCTTCTTCATTTGAACTATTATTTCAAAAAAACGCCTGTCCATATACTTTTCAGACGCACTGTATCTCGATCATTGGTATATCCTTTAAAGAATAATTTCTCTGAAAAAAAAGTAAGCGTATTCAAATGTAGGATGTTGTCTTCGTACTATATTCTATTTCTATCATTGATGCCGTTTTAACCCCCTAGTTCACTATAACAAAGCTCTGTATATTGTGCATATCGTAGATTAGGTTTGTCCCAGATACAGTTTTAATCCTTTTCGACTCAAAGTACAATGCTAAGAGTTTTGTGCTGGGCTTAACCATCTTTTGATGCTCCAGTAGCTGCAACCACAAGGTGATGAAACCTCGTTACAATCCCTTGGAGTTACGGTTGAAACATAGATTCAAATGTTGGAACGAGATTTCCCATCTTATGGTTGGAACTACTGCAACACCAAAAGTGGGTTCGACTAAGCAAAAAATTTTTAACAGTGTGGTTTTAAAATACGATCCCTTCTGCTTTAATTCATTACTGGAAAATAAGAAACCACAATGAAAACATTTACACAGAGATTACCATAAAATAAATTCACATTTTTGAGACACACTTAAATACTGTCAAGGCACATGGGTTGAGACACTCTCGTACGAATGGATGTCGATCTAGATCAGAGATAGTCAACGTTTTTACGCAATTGGTGCAATTTAACTTTAAAACCATATTTTTGGCTGCACTGTACATACTCAATTTTTTATATACGTAACTTGAATGTATGGAGTGTGAGATGTGCATTACATAAACCTATTCAATCTGTATACAGGATGGAAATAAATGTAAGATATATTTATGAAAATTTTCATGTGCAAAAGATAACAAAGCTTCTTCATAACTATGAAGGACCGAATGAAACTAATCTCCAGCCTTCTAATGAAACAAATGTCCAAAAATTCTTTCTATTCAATTACAGCTTACATTATATTCTTCGCATTGCATTTTATGAAAATATCTAAAATTCAGAACTTTCTACTTTTATCATCAAAAGCAGTATTTACTAATCGTGAAAGCAAGATGTGTCTTTATACTTCTAAATTAATAGAGGCTCCCTGTGCGCAAGAATAACGGTCGGTTCAACAACTTCCTATTGATAATGCGTAGGACTCCTATAATACAGACTGAATCGTCAAGCATTTTGTTTCCCACTTTGACCAATGAGCAATTGTTGCCCACGCGGCGTGGCCAATCGTTCTTCTTCTACCAGCAATTAAATGGCGGTGTGAGTCAGCCCGTTTTATAGGAGCCTTAATGCTGGGGCGCTGTTGACCCCTGCATCTTGTAATAAACGCAAAGGAACATTTTGCGTAATTTTAATATATGAAGTTACAATTATATTTATATAAAATTTAGTAATGAACTCCTGATTGTAACAATTCAATTTTTAGTAAATATAAGAAGGGAGCTAAGCAGGAATATTTATTATTCAATTATAAATATTATATGTGTATTTTATTTTAATGATTTTATGTTCAAATATATATTTTTTACGCGTAAGTAAGTTTGGATCCAGAGTATTGCAACAGCTAAGTTCTAGGTAGACTGGCTGACGTCTTTAAATGACAATAGGGACAATGTGATATTTATTGCAGGATGTCATTAACTCATAAAAAAAGGACCACCGTGTGTTTATGACTCTTCACCTCTGACCTAAAGAGGAGGCAGAATTTGCATAATTTTATGTGTGGGAGTTTTTGCTGACACAAATTACAGAACAGCAACTCACCCTCCTAAAAGGATACATCATCCAATAAGAGTGCATCTGAAATTTTAATCCGGCCCACACACGGGTAGCAGTTTTTGAGAAGATTTTAGTGTAGGTAGTGAGAATTAAAAAAGTGACCAGAGATGAAGTAACTAAAAGAAGGTGTCTGCGACACTATGTAAGAAGATGCCAATTCTGATGGATCTAGCTATAAGGACCAGGAGAAGTCCCCAGCGAATAATAAAAGGATGAATGGACTGACGAGTGCCTCTTAGACTGCCCGTCCGCAACTCCTCATCTGGCCGCATCGATAAGTGCAGATCCGATTGATCTCAGCGATCCTGCCCCTATGACTCTAGACGACGGAAACTAAATCCCTAAATGGTTCTGACTCTTCTCAACCAAAGGTACCAATTCCATGTGTTTCCACAATATAATTATTCTAACTCTTACTTTTGAACGTTAGATTTTAACGGTAAAACTGACTAATGGGATCCAAACACATTTTCTAAATTTTTCATTCAAGAATTAACGATTTTCTACCTATTTTTTGTTTATATACGTACTTATTCAGATTTTACTACCAAAAAACTGTAGAGAAGTTGTACTAGGTAAAAATATACTCTAAAGATGTTAATACAAAAAAAAAAGTGTTTAGTTGTTTTTTATCTCAAGTTAAGGATTTTGTAAATAATTGTTGTTTTATAAATATGTAAATAAAAATATTTAATCAAGAGAAAATAGTCTCTTCTCTTTTTGTAAACAAATTAATTGAGTGCCATTTAATGTAATGGTATTTATCTTTTAGGAATTTCATAATATTACAGAAGATATTAAGATGACTCAGTAAAGTTTAGTTGAAGGTAATTAAACATTATTTTAATAGACAATATAAAATATTTCTGTCGAGATATTATTGAAAGCCAAAAATTCATAAGTAAAAAGGGTTCTCGTAAATATTCACAACGCATCCTTTTTGGTAAATTGTTTATTTATTATAACACGAATTTTATAGAGGTAATTTTCGTAATTCGCGATGCCCTTTTAACAGAATTTTATGTTTACGATCACATTATTTTTATTTTATTTTATTTTATTTGAGGTAAATTCATATTTGCCAAAATCTGTCTTGTCGAGGGTGACTGATAGTGTGAACCAGTTTAGATTTATTATGAAAATAAATCCAGTTATTAAGGAGTGCTTATATCTGTCCAGCATCCCTGACAGGCCAGTATTTATG
Organism: Maratus speciosus; assembly: GCA_963932465.1. NCBI lineage: Eukaryota > Metazoa > Arthropoda > Arachnida > Araneae > Salticidae > Maratus > Maratus speciosus. The sequence continues at coordinate 83,966,021 of OZ010787.1, forward strand.
ATGCCGTTACACAGGCAGTTTAACACAAGTTAACCTGGTGTCATTAGTAAAATTTTAAAACTTAGTAATGATTTGGTTCAGCAAAGTGTATAATTTAATACAGTTTTTATGATGCCGCTACCATTCGTATTAATTATTAAAGTTAATAATTTAATACATGTGAAACGAATTTGTGAAAATTGCGGAAGTTATATTTTTTCTATTTATTAACTAATTGTTCACTTTTATAGTAATTATTTTATTACTTTAGAATTAAAATTGAACCTAGTAATGACTACATATTATAATATTGCTTTAAAATATAACTGCTAATATAAAATATGTTAATAAATAAAATTTAAGGTTTTCAAAAAGAAAAGTGTCGCAATTAACATTTACAATTAAAATTCATGGAGGTTTAAAAAATTAATATAAGACAAATATATTGTATTGAATATAACTTATTAAGCTGATTTGCTTTTATTAATTGGATTCAATTAGAATTAATGTTGGCTAATAACAACCAAGTTAAATTAATTAATAACATTATGTAGTGTAAAAATTATACAAGAATATATTATTTTTTCTTTATTGTATAAAAATATACAACTTTGATAATTAATCGGTGTATTAGAAAAATCAATTAATATAGAATATTAAATTACATCTTTCTGAAATCAGCTTGCCAAAATCTGTCTTGTCGAGGGTGACTGATAGTGTGAACCAGTTTATATTTATTATGAAAATAAATCCAGTTATTAAGGAGTGCTTATATCTGCCCAGCACTTAATAATGCGTAAGAGCTAAGTTTCGACGTCACAGCAGATCGGCCGATAAACACCAGTGTTGAACCGATTACATCCAACCACACTGGAACTTACTGAGTTAGTTTACTATTGATCTGACATTTTAAGAAGTAAGTTGTGTGCTATTTAAGAAGTTAGCACTTTAAGAAGTAAGGTGCAAGAAATACGTAAAATATAATCTCTCTATTAAACTGATTTAAAACAAGCCATACTCTGAACCATAATCCAAGCAATTAGGTTTAATTTTAGGTTGATATATATTTGGAATGAGAATCATATGGATTTCATAACAAAAAAATGCCATGGGAAAAAAGTTTAATCTTTAGTATTTGAAGCATAAAATAATAAAATCTTTTAGTTATGACATTTCTTATTTAGCTTAACTTTTAATTTCTTAATTTTCTTAAATTTTAACTTTTACTACTGACACATAAAAATTCATGTTTAATAATTTAATTCTATTTTTTCCATCTGCATAGCATGACTAAACGTTGCAGATATTTTTAAATTTTCAAAATATTTCCTTCCACAGGATTTCGAAATTAAATTACGTTTAATTATACATATTTAATTTATTCAAGTATTATAATTCTTTCACTTTCACGTTGTGTTAATAAAAAAAGAAAATTTAAAACCAATAAACCAAAAAATCAAAACAAACCCAAGATTGTTTGGTTGGATCATAATTAATTCAATGACTAGCAACAATCCATTTCATACTGAGTTCTTTGTCTTTTGGCAAGACGAATGTGGCTACTATAGTTGTTTTATAATTTTCTTTAGAAAAGGATACAACAAATTTATACACGATTTAAAAATCTCATAATCATAACCACCTATCTTCGACAGAAAATGTGTTGAAAATTTCATTTTTCGATTAGAAATAATACAGTTAGAACAAAGTATTTAAATACACGCTGAATGCGTAGTATATGAATCAAACTGTAAACAAGAATAAGAACACTCAAAAAATGATTCATCTCATTTTAGAAAATATTATCAGTTATAACTTTGCAATTCTAAGGGAACGACTTGGTAAGGTAGAAACATTTAAAAATGAGGAAAATACTCTATCTGGTCAAAAGTATCCGGGCACATGCGATTTTAGATATTTTGCCGAATATCTAGAGAAACACTTGGCAACTTATTCTAAAACTTGAGGGATTTAAAGAGCATGCTTCAAAACATAACTTTTCATTGAAGATTTACTCACGAAGGCGTTTAGGGGAAATAAGAAATCCTGTAAATTAAAATGTTCCAAATGATTTGTAGCTGTGTCACACTACTATACGGTCCCAGTGCAACATATGTGTTCATTTGTGTAAGAATAGGACGCATGTTCATGGAAATAAAAAAAAAATTTCAAAAACTTCCAAAATTTCGGCAATTTTTTTTATTTGCGTGACAAGTACATGCCTATGTAATTGCCATGCCATAAACAAAAAACACGCGGAATATTTTTGAAACTTTTAAAGTAACTGTTACATCCCTATGAATATGAAGTAACACAAGTATTTCAAAAGGACCACATAGGCATTTGATCTAGCTACAGATCATTTAGAGCGTTATTTTTTACAGGTAGATAGGAAAGATTATTTTTATTCAATTTGTTATTGGTCCGCTAACTGTCCTTGTATCTAAACCTTCGCTGAAAAACATGATGTCAAGCATGTTCTTTACATTTCTGACATTCGTCAAGTTTTTCTCTAGATATTCCACAAAAAGTCTAAAATCGAATGTATCCGGATACTTTTGACCAGATAGTGTAGCAAAAAGAAAATGTAAACCAAATCAAAGGAAAGAATCTTTCTTTTTCAGGCTAAATCACGTTCAAACACTTCAAAAATAAAAAAGAATCTCTCCAAAAGCAGTTGTGATTTAAAATTCTTTTAAAGGAACTTGAAACTTAACAAATGTGATTTGTTATTCTTTCTGGAACGTATTCTATCATGAGAATTAAATAAGTTAAAGGTTAAGTTTTATAAAATAAATAATGAATTATATAAAATAAGGTATTTGGAGACATACTTATTAAAATATTTACTAATTTGCAATATTTTAGCGTAAAACAGCTACACTACAGTAGTTTTTACTTATATTGCATATGTGCAACAGAAGAAAAGATTTGACTTATTGTATGAAAAATGTATCTCTGATTTTTTTCATTATTTTTCCTGTGTAATAAACCTTTCAGATAATCATATATAATTTTTTCCGAGTAAAATAAAAAAGCGCGAATTTAAAGGTTAAATGCATAGTGATGCATATCTACATCACTTTTTATTTCATTCTTATCAACCAGTATATTTATATAGAAATATTAATCTTGTAAAAATTATAGAAATATAAAGTTAAAAATCTTTCTTACAATTTTTGGTGTCTAATCTTTAATATAAGAGTAAAAAACATAATTCTAAAAAATAATTTATGCATTTAAGGGCTAAGTTTTACAAAATAAAAATTATATAAAATAAGGTATAGATTCATACGTATTAAAATATTTACTAATTTGCAATATTTTAGTTTTTACTTGTATTGCAGATGTGCAACATAAGAAAAGGCTGACGTATTATACGAAAAATATATCTCTGTTTTTTTTCTTTTTTTTCCCTGTTTTATAAACCTTTCAGAGAATCATATATAATTTTTTCGAAACAAAATAAAAAATCATGCACTTAAGGGTTAAATTTGCATTCCGATTACATGAAGCAATATAATTAGTGCAAAACGATTTTTATCTAAAACATTTTGTTTAATGTTTTATTGATTGCAATCGTTTATACATTTAAGGTTAATAGTTTTCATGTTGTAAAATTTTCCATGATAAACTTATTCGCTTCACTTCATCTTCAAAACCTAAAATTCTTTTACAAAAATAAATTTTAATAGCTCATAAAATATCTTGTATTCCTAAAAGGTAAATTTTAAAACCCACAAAATAGACAGTTATTTCTAACATCGTTTTGACATTATAGTACTTAACTTTACGAATAAATTATCAAGACAAATAAAAACTTCAGCGTAAGTATCGATATATTTCAATTTTAAACACGGTTGATTTGTAATCGGATGCTAATGATATTTTCACCTTACAGCTCACTAAATTTATTGATTTTCTGAGAATTAATTCTTTATTTAACTAAGCGTACTAAAGTTCAGAATACAGTTTTTGATGAAAGATAAATATAATCAATGACGTTAGATAGTATCCTACAGTGACATCTTTCTGCTTGTGAATAACTATGATTGCTCGAGTCTGGAAACTACGTATGACATCATTTTCAAGTTTCTATTTTCTGTATATATGGTAAAGTGTAGTGAACGTTCTTATAGCACATGAATTAATATGGAACTTACGGATCAAGGAGCATGGCTAAATTTTAACCATCCAATAGAGTTCTTAAAATGATTGCTTACATATTCAAGTAGCTAAAATAGTTCAAAATAAGGTTCTTGACATATTAGATTAGATATACTAGTGGAAAATATTTCATTAGTGTTGTTTTAAAATAATATAAAAATAACAAGTATTAAAATCACATCATTATTGCATCAAATTTTCTTTAAAACGACAAATATTACCTAAAGGTATTTCTCAAGATAACAGAAAAAAATTTAAAATAGTTACCTTTATTTATTTATTCAAGGAAATTCCCTAATTAAATAAGGTAACTACTACTTTTTAGCTCACAGGCTATCGAAGCCTGAGAGCTAATGTGCCCGCTGGTTCTGTATGTATGTATGTACGTATGTACGTAACGCGATAACTCTTGATAGAAACATCCGATTTGCTTAAAATTTTTTTTCTAGGTTCACTCTGATAAGGCGCTTCCCTGATTAGTTTTGGGGTGGTTAAGTATGAAGGGGGGAAAAGGGGGGTTAGTCCACACCCCTAATTCAGATAAATAGGTTTTTCAAGCAGAATTATTCGATTTATCCCGAATTTGGTACACCGGTTTATTATGTTAAGGAACTTCCCTGATTAGTTTTGGGGGTTCATTGGTTAAGGATAAAGGGGGAAAAGGGGGGTTAGTCCACCCCTCTTAATTCAGATAAATGGGTTTTTCATGGAGAATTATTCGATTTGCTCCGAATTTGGTATACCGGTTTATTATGTAAAGGAGGTTCTCTGATTAATTTTGGGGTTTCATTGGTTAAGGATAAAGGGGGAAAAGGGGGGTTAGTCCACCCCTCCCTTAATTCAGATAAATGGCTTTTTCAAGCAGAATTATTCGATTTACACCGAATTTGGTATACCAGTTTATTATGTTAAGGAACTTCCCTGATTAGTCTTGGGGGTTCATTGGTTAAGGATAAAGGGAGAAAAGAAGTGTTAGTCCACCCCTCTTAATTCAGATAAATGGGTTTTTCATGCAGAATTATTCGATTTCCTCCGAATTTGGTATACCGGTTTATTATGTTACGGAGCTTCCCTGATTAATTTTGCGGGTTCATTGGTTAAGGATAAAGGGGGAAAGGGGGACCAGTCCACCCCCTTAATTTAGATAAACGTGTTTTTGATGCAGAATTATTCGATTTGCTCCAAATTTGGTATACCGGTTTATTATGTTAAGAAGCTTCCCTTATTCGTTTTGGTGATTCATTGGTTAAGGAAAAAGGGAGGCTAGTTCACCCCCCTTAATTTAGATAAATGGGGTTTTTTGCATGATTATTCGTTTTGCTCCAAATTTGGTATAAAGTTTTGTTATGTTAAGGAGCTTCCCTGATTAGATTTGGAGGTTAATTGGTTAAGTATAAAGGGGGAAACGGGGGCTAATCCCCCTTCACTTATTTTTTTGAGGGGCATTATTCTTTAAAATAAGAATATACAATTAGTGTGAATAGCCTGTGAGCTCAATGCCATCAGTTTAGCTGGGCACTTTTCTTTATTTTATTACTGGTGCCAAAACATTGCTATAGGCACATTTTTTATATGCATATATGCACTATGGTCCGAAAAGAATTAAATTTATTTAAATTTCATATCTTATATAAACATTGATCGAGGTTTCGCATTTAATAAAAACTTTAATGTGGTTCACTTTTTACAATGGACAGAACTTCCGTCATTTTGTTAATTTTTCTACTGCTAGTCTTTGCTATCGATTATAAACCTCATAGGGTCATCCCATGTCATCTGGACTAGAGGCTCAGGCTCAAACCTCTTCAGTTTTGTTGTAATGTCTTCAGAACATACAAATATCTCGAAGATATACATGTAAAAACTTTCACGGTCAGAAATATTATAGTTGGGTCACCAACGATCAAATTACCAAGTTTGTCATCTTATTGCACATGATACAGGAAACATTACATATTGAAAATAGGTGGTCTATTAAAACTTTTTCTGCTGAAAATTGTAATCCCAGTATTAAAGATAATAAATCATTACATTTGTTATTATATGGCCTTAAAGTAAGCCACACGGCCTCTTGCGATGAATTTTACTCTTACCTTAACAATCTATAACTACACTGTAAAAACAAATCTGTAAAGTTACTAAAGTTTTTCTAGGAAACTGGGATTCCAAGAAATTTTTATGTAACGGCAACAAGAAAAATTCCTGTAACACTGACGCTATTACAGGAATTTTTTTTTTTTGTTGCCGTTACATAAAAAGTTCTAGGAATCCCAGTTTCATAGAAAAACTTTAGTAACTTTACAGATTTTTTTTTTACAGTGTACTAAAAAATAACATTAAAAGTTTGTCACTTTACCAATTATTTACCTATGAAGATGTCATAAAGCTACTGAAGTTATTTCTCTCCTGCTTGAATATTCATTAATTTATTCTTCTTTGAAATCCTTCAATAGGTTTTTAATAAATTCAACCCTATTTTTAGAAGCCCATTTCTCAAAAGGGGCACTTTTAATTTGATTACCGTTTGTACCACTAAAGAAAAAACACCTTAATTGACAAAAAAACTCATGTTTTATTTTGCGCCACTTAAGTGTAAGGTAAAGAAGCAAAGTTTAAAACATCAACGTTGTATGAGATATTAACTAAATATGCCGTAGAAATTGACTCTGAAAAAATCACTGGAAGTCTTTGGAAGAATGAGAACACGGCATTATGGAAAGAATAACATAACAACATATGAAATAAGTAAGTCATTCCATGTCAAGTGGACTAGGGTTCCTAGACGTGTGTCCATGGCCGGGAGCAAACTAATGTCCCGGTACAATAAAATATATCTTGAACGGATAAAACTAGAATAGTGTCTACTTATAATACACTGACTATGAGCTATCCTTAGACATTGGTTGCAGTGCCCACTAGTGGCTAAATGTGGAAATTATCGACCCAATCTCGAAAATTCTGAGAGATAGCAAAAAAAAAAAAAAAAAAAAAAAAAAATGTCAATGACAAATGTGTCGTCGATTTAATATTAAATGACGTTCGACATTTGAAGAGCTGAGTGGAAGAACATGTTATGCGACTTTTTCTTAAAAATGATTTTATCGTTTGGATGAAGGTGTTATCAGGTATTCAATATGGTAAAGCTAAAATACCAAAATTCTATTTAGCCTTGAAGATTTAAGACATTATTAATTAATATTTAATATTTTAATATTTAATAATACAAATATTATTAATATTTTTTAATATTTAAAAATTAAATATGAATAAGTTTTTTTGATAGAGTTTAGTACCACACCTGTTAATAATATAAACTCATGGTATCAAACAGAAAATAAATCATTAAAATTCAGAACAAAAACTTTCAAATCAAATTTCTCCAAATGTAATTTTTGTTACTTAACATGTTCTTCCACTTAGCTCTTCATTTAAAAATTACTATATTAGAAACTCGGAGAATATCAAAGCAATTAGTGGCGTATTTAAGCCAGGGAGTAGTTTCAGAAAAAAATAACATATCTTAGTTTCTAATAAAGTTATTTTTATATGCAAGACATCATTTTATACTAAATCGAGTATACTCTACACGTTTGTAATTGGCATTTATTTTGCTATCTCTCATATTCTCATGATAGGGTGGACAATTTCCACATATAGGCATTGGAAAACGCTACGAACGCTTTTGTATGATAGTGCATAGTCATTTTACTATAAGGGAGATGGGGGCACATGTAAACATCGCAATTTTTCGATGGTTATTATATTATTCGATGGTTTTTTTATTTGAAAAAAATTACTAAGGATGATAGCACCTGTAGACATATGGTAAAAACTTCTTGAAGCTCTATGACATTTTGTTTGTCCTCTGTAGCCAAAACATTGTTTTTAGATCTCAAAAGTAAAATCTTTGTTCCAAATTGATAAATGAATAACTTTATTTATTTATTCATTTATTTGAATTTGAGTGTTATAACATATACTATGAATACTAATAAACATTTTTGATACAGTTCTTTTTCTTCTAAAATTGAGAAGTGTTAATAATTTATCAATTTAATTCTTATAGCAATGTAGGGCACTTGTGAACAGACTAGTTGAGGCAGATATGAACAGTTCATAAGTGCCACAATAATCCTTTCTTGATTCTGTTTCTTTTTAGTTATCTTAATGAGAAATAATGTAAGTTCCATTATCTACAATTTTCCTAAAATAGAAGATATTTTCCTCACACAAAGTTTATTTGGTATTGAAACTTCCACAAACACATCTTTCAGCAAATACATAAAGAGCAACAAGCTCGTTTACGTTCAATTGTACTTTAAATAAATTTAATGTTTTCTAAAATGCAATAAGTATTATATATTATTTTACTAAACGGTTTGCAACAATATTCTTTATGCATTGTTAATATAAAAGTATTATCTTAAACAACTTTGCAAATTTTTCTGTTACATTTGTTCTAACCTTGCAATGGGGGCTTACTTCCATCTCTAAAACAGTTATGTATATGATGCTTTGAATGGAGCTATCCATCCAAAATACCATATCCATAATTACCAGTAATATTTTAAGAAAGTAAAATTTTTAAACTGATAACTACCGTAAAATCTCGATTGTACCCCCCCCCCCCCTTTTTCAAAAGCAAAAGAAGTTGAAGGGGTTATAGTCGAGATTTTTTTTAATCATTAAAATGCCCTTCTTTATCTATAATTTACAAGTAAATAAGGCAAATACAGGAGTGAGAATCTTTCATATTTCGGCAGATTTCCGATAAATAGTATGTAAATGCCCCCTCCCTAAAATTTCCCCCAAACAAAAACTCTTAAGCAAAATTTAAAAGTTTTAATATCTTTTTTAAAATTGCTTCTTTATTATTTTATTTTATTGCAACAATTTTTAATGAATCATTTAAGCCTCTCCCCTCCAAATCTACTTATTTTCATTTTATAATCTTTTGCTTAAACATATCACCCAGAAACTAGAGAAATATATGTATATTTTTTTCTTTATGGTGAATTTAAAAGGTAATATAACTAATGATTACGATGACAAATAAATAACAGAATGAAAAGCATGTTAAAGGATATTTTTTCCTTGTGTTCACATGTGCCCCACGTGTGTTCACAACTACCCCGCTGATGGGGCACATGTGAACAATTTTTTGAATTTATAAAACTATTAAAAAATGTAAGAAAATCTATACAAGGGATTTTTTAGAAATTACCATGTGTAAAAGAAAGTTCTGTTTACTATATTAAGTTTTTTTTTTGTTTATAGAGATTAATCTAGTTATGAGAAAAAGCTATATTTATGCGAATTGTTCACATGTGCCCCCATCTCCCCTATGTAGTCACTATTCTACTGTTATCCCTTCAAGAGATATTTGATTGTACCGGGACACTACTTTGCACTCAGCCAGGAACAACCTGCTAGGACCCCTTAGGCCAGTTGATATAAATGGATTACTTATTTTATATACTCTTATGTTATTATTTCGCTACTGCAGTGTTCTAAGTCTTCCAGAGACAATTTCAGAATCAATTTCCAGAGCAAGTACAGTTGAGAATCTCTCACAAATTAGGTGTTTTGAACCTTGCTTTATTTACCTTATACCGAAGCGGCCCAAAATAAAACAAAATATTCTTGTCAATTAAGGCCCTATACTTCAGTCACGCGAAAAGACCCGTTCGCTAATGCTATTCCTATGGAAGAAATTTATAAAGATATCTCGGTCACATTTCAATATTTTTAGATGATTTTTTTTGCAGTGGCTAACTGAGGTCGATCTGTATGCAGGACGTTTTCTACTTTTTCGATTTTCATCGGGGATTTTTTCCAAGAGGATGCTTTCATTTTAGGAACCGGTTCTGAAAATGAAAGTGTCCTGATTAAAAATAATTGTAAACGAAATTGAAAAAGTAGAAAACGTCCTGCATACAGATTGACCTCAGCTAGCCACTGCAAAAAAAATCATCTAAAAATATTAAAATGCGACCGAGATATATTTATAAATTTCTTCCATAGGAAAAGCATAAGCGAACGGGTCTTTTCGTGTGACTGAAGTAGGCCGTTAAGGTACTTTTTTCAGTGGTATAAACGGTAAGCAAATCAAAAGTGTCACTTTTGAGATATGGGCTTCTGAAAATAGGATTGAGTTAAAAAAAACTTACTGAAGGATTTCAAAGGAGAATAAATTAATTAATATTTAAGCAGGAGAGAAGCAACTTCAGCAGTTTTATGGCATCTTCATAGGTAAATAATAAGTGACAAACTTTCAAAGTTATTTTTTAGTAGTGTTACATCTTATTACAGTAAGGATAAAATGCATTGCGACATGCATTATGGCCTGCTTTGAAGCCAAGTATTGGTGAAGATATGGTATGTCATCTTTAATAATGCAATTAATTTTTTTTTTGCACAAAAGCTGTACTGGATTACCTATTATCAACAAGAATAGTTTCTTGTATCATAAGCAAAAAGACGACAAACTTGGTGATTGATCGCTTTTCTGTAACTGTGAAATACGCAACTTTTTAGAACTCCTAGTAACCCAACCGTTAGATCGTAGAACCGGGCTACTTCTTTCCCTGGAAGTTTGCAGATGTCCACCTTAGACCTATATATACCTTTTTTTGTGACTGCATCAAAATTGAAGAAGGTCGAACAGGAACAGTCTCTAAATTGAGGCCACTTGACATTGGTTGACCCTATATTTAATTTTCGCTATCAAAGAATAACATTTGTTTCTAAAACAGTAGTACTTTTTCCTATGTTTTTCTCATGTAGTACATTCATATTTCGACGCCGCCGAAGCTGCGTATCAAAAGGGGTTCGAATCAAGGAATTCACTACGGGTGCATCGGGATACCTCCGATAAGATAGTTGCCCTAAATCGGGTCCAATTGTTTCTGGAAAGAAACATCTGTTATACGAATTAGACGTTACCACAAAGATAGCAGCAATAGATTTCGTTTTTCAAGATACCTTTTCATATGTGTATCGGAAACAAACTAAACTAAACATCACGTCGCTTAACCCTTTATGTCCCAAATTATGAATTCATGAAAATTTCATCTTCTAAAGCATTTTTGTGAATTTTTGAAACTACATTCGATGAGTTACGCAATCATTTTTTAAATTTTTGAAGGATTTTGTTAATTAAAATTAATTATTTAAATTTGAAATTATAGGGATTTTGTGCAATATTTATAACTTCAATGAAATCTTTTATTAAAAATATTTTTTTTAGTATTTTATAGAATTAGGAAATATACAAATATAATGTTCTTACAATAGAAATATGGAAATATTGACTGAAATATAAAAACTGAAACAACCCCCCCCCCCCCCCCCTCAATCTTTCAGCGTCAAGAAAGCTGAAAAGATGCAAAGGCAAAAGAAATCATCCTTTTAAAAATATTTTTTGTTTTGTGCAGCCGATAATGCTTTTGGAACAAGGTAAAGTAAAATATCTGTAACTCATTTTAAACCGTATTACTATTAATCGATATATTAAATGAATTTTATAACAAATTATTTTAATGGTAATTTAATGTACCGTCGGTGCGTAAAGGGTGAAAGACTATTCTCACTAAGTTTTGCGCTTTTCTTCCTCTTTGAAAAGAGACAGAAAGTGGTGGAAATCGCTTTCGGTGTTTCTTAAAAAGTCATTGACACAGACGAATCAAGATATTTTGAAAATAAAAAAAAATTACCGGTAGATTTCTTAAAAAATAGAAAATAATAAATGATTTTTTCTCTATTAACATACATTGGACAATTGCACCATAAAATATAATAAATAAGATTTATACCTTAAAACACATAAACTTGATCAATGGTACGCAAAAAAGAAATTTTATAAGAACTTGTACAAATAAAATTAACGATAAAGCCTAATATCGGTATTTCGAATTATTTCTGCTGTCGTCTTTAGAGTAAATATAATATTGAAATGCTTAAAAGTCTAGAGACAAAAGCTACGTGTCTAGTCTTGATCTATTATATGAATGGAAAACTGCAGTGAGTACATGCGTACCATTGACTAAGTTTATGTGTTTTAATGCATAAATCTTATTTATTGATTTTTTCGTTTTTTTCACTTAGAATGGGTTTTTGTTTAAAAATTAGCAAAATATTATCATGTTACCACAGAAATATTTAATGATTATCATAAGAAAGATCCTATATTAGACTTTAAATTGGTATAAAATTAGAGATTTATAACTTCCTGTTAAATAAATATCAGCATAAATGTCCAAAATTTTCAAGAAATTCTGCTTAGATATAAAATAACTGGGAAAATATTATAAGATTTTAAACTAATTTTGAACGCTAATAATAAACATTCTTTGAAAATACTGCATGCATTTCTTTATACACTGTAAAAATAAAAAAAAATACTGCCAGTTTTCCGGTAGGAATCGGAAAAATAGTTGCCCTTATCGTACCGGAATAATTTCGATCAAGCTCGGAATAAAATCCGTAAAAATAAGAAAATAGTCAGTAAAACGGTATTTTACGGATTTTATTCCGATTTTACGGATTTTATTCCGAGCTGGGTTGGAAATTATTCCGGTACGATAAGGGCAACTATTTTTCCGATTCCTACCGGAAAACTGGCATTATATTTTTAGAGTGTAGATTCAGGTTTTTTTTTTATTGCGCTGCTCTCTCTTTTCAAGATGAAATTTTAACATAAAATCAGAAAAAAATCTAATACAAATGTCAAAAAACTAATAGCAGTATTTATTGAAATAGGGTCTAATAAGCATAATGCGCAATTTTATTAATATGGTTTAAATAAACACTTAGGGCTAGGAAAATTCTATTGACCCTTGGTGCCGGGGCCCCTTCCGCACCGTCCTCGCTGTGATCTAAGCTTCATTTAACATTAAGCCTTAAATGCTCAGGGTAGAATGCGTTCCAGCAATTGCGTAATTCAGAGAATCGGAATCCATACTAGAAATATCTAAATACTAAATTTCGGTTATTTTATAACAAAATGTGTGTTATTAAATAAATCAAAAATTTGCATTTTAAATTTCTGGTATCAATACGGAATATGTGAATAAAATATCCTTTTTAATCCGGAACACTGATGGTATCATAAATGATACCATGGACATTTAAGGGCGAAGGCTGTTCACAAGTTCTTTGCTCAACAGACGCGAAACTTTCTGACACAATGACGTACACATTTTTAAAAGTAAAGGTATAAAATTGGCAGACCTGATTATAGAAGCGATTTGGAATCGAAATGATTTTTCCATTTTTTGATAAATTACTTGTCGAGTTATAAGTTTTTTGATTTCGTGGCAAGGCGTTTTTTTACCTTCGTTGACTGGTTTTTCTGCTCTCGTCGGGAAAATCGGTTCAAAATGCCAACTTAGACAGTATTTTCTGAAAGATATATTGTGTTTACGAAAAAACGGAAAACGCCTTTCGATTATATAGTTTCTGAATAATAACACTAACCAGTTTCATGCGGTTCCGAATAAAAATGAATTAAAACTTGTGTCACAAAATTGCCCCTTTCAATTTAAGAACAGCCTTAAAGGAACTTCTTTGAAAATTTGACTAATATTTATTTTATATTTTTCAAGATTAGTTTTATATAGAAATCATGAAACGAGAAAAAAGAAATAAAATTAAAGAAGACGGATTTATTTCATCTTCAAATAATATATTTTCGTACCTTGTTCAAAGCTTTTCGAAATTTACTGTATAATTATTATGAAACACATTTTTTTTCTTTTTAGGTTCTTATTTTGAGGTCGTTAGATTTACTTTGTATCCAATGACATATTCCGTATAAAAAATATAGTATTCTAAAGAATTCAAAAGTCACTTTTCAAAGATTTTTCTTTTTTCTCGAAAAATTTTAAATTGAATATTTTAATTTTCTATTAATCTGAAATTTCCTGCGATTTTTATTAAATGATTCTTTTTAATTTATACAATAAATCAGATTCACTAAAACTGATATAACATTTAAGTTAAAAGCTTTTGAAATTTTTAAATAATTGGTTTTATACGGGAGACAACTAGCAGCAATATAGCTAGATAGCAGCAATAGATTTCGTTTTTCAAGATACCTTTTCATATGTGTATCGGAAACAAACTAAACTAAACATCACGTTGCTTAACCCTTTATGTCCCAAATTATGAATTCATGAAAATTTCATCTTCTAAAGCATTTTTGTGAATTTTTGAAACTACATTCGATGAGTTACGCAATCATTTTTTAAATTTTTGAAGGATTTTGTTAATTAAAATTAATTATTTAAATTTGAAATTATAGGGATTTTGTGCAATATTTATAACTTCAATGAAATCTTTTATTAAAAATATTTTTTTTAGTATTTTATAGAATTAGGAAATATACAAATATAATGTTCTTACAATAGAAATATGGAAATATTGACTGAAATATAAAAACTGAAACTACCCCCCCCCCCCCCCTCAATCTTTCAGCGTCAAGAAAGCTGAAAAGATGCAAAGGCAAAAGAAATCATCCTTTTAAAAATATTTTTTGTTTTGTGCAGCCGATAATGCTTTTGGAACAAGGTAAAGTAAAATATCTGTAACTCATTCTAAACCGTATTACTATTAATCGATATATTAAATGAATTTTATAACAAATTATTTTAATGGTAATTTAATGTACCGTCGGTGCATAAAGGGTGAAAGACTATTCTCACTAAGTTTTGCGTTTTTCTTCCTCTTTGAAAAGAGACAGAAAGTGGTGGAAATCGCTTTCGGTGTTTCTTAAAAAGTCATTGACACAGACGAATCAAGATATTTTGAAAATAAAAAAAAATTACCGGTAGATTTCTTAAAAAATAGAAAATAATAAATGATTTTTTCTCTATTAACATACATTGGACAATTGCACCATAAAATATAATAAATAAGATTTATACCTTAAAACACATAAACTTGATCAATGGTACGCAAAAAAGAAATTTTATAAGAACTTGTACAAATAAAATTAACGATAAAGCCTAATATCGGTATTTCGAATTATTTCTGCTGTCGTCTTCAGAGTAAATATAATATTGAAATGCTTGAATGCAAGATGAAATTTTAACATAACATCAGAAAAAAATCTAATACAAATGTCAAAAAACTAATAGCAGTATTTATTGAAATAGGGTCTAATAAGCATAATGCGCAATTTTATTAATATGGTTTAAATAAACACTTAGGGCTAGGAAAATTCTATTGACCCTTGGTGCCGGGGCCCCTTCCGCACCGTCCTCGCTGTGATCTAAGCTTCATTTAACATTAAGCCTTAAATGCTCAGGGTAGAATGCGTTCCAGCAATTGCGTAATTCAGAGAATCGGAATCCATACCAGAAATATCTAAATACTAAATTTCGGTTATTTTATAACAAAATGTGTGTTATTAAATAAATCAAAAATTTGCATTTTAAATTTCTGGTATCAATACGGAATATGTGAATAAAATATCCTTTTTAATCCGGAACACTGATGGTATCATAAATGATACCATGGACATTTAAGGGCGAAGGCTGTTCACAAGTTCTTTGCTCAACAGACGCGAAACTTTCTGACACAATGACGTACACATTTTTAAAAGTAAAGGTATAAAATTGGCAGACCTGATTATAGAAGCGATTTGGAATCGAAATGATTTTTCCATTTTTTGATAAATTACTTGTCGAGTTATAAGTTTTTGATTTCGTGGCAAGGCGTTTTTTTACCTTCGTTGACTGGTTTTTCTGCTCTCGTCGGGAAAATCGGTTCAAAATGCCAACTTAGACAGTATTTTCTGAAAGATATATTGTGTTTACGAAAAAACGGAAAACGCCTTTCGATTATATAGTTTCTGAATAATAACACTAACCAGTTTCATGCGGTTCCGAATAAAAATGAATTAAAACTTGTGTCACAAAATTGCCCCTTTCAATTTAAGAACAGCCTTAAAGGAACTTCTTTGAAAATTTGACTAATATTTATTTTATATTTTTCAAGATTAGTTTTATATAGAAATCATGAAACGAGAAAAAAGAAATAAAATTAAAGAAGACGGATTTATTTCATCTTCAAATAATATATTTTCGTACCTTGTTCAAAGCTTTTCGAAATTTACTGTATAATTATTATGAAACACATTTTTTTTCTTTTTAGGTTCTTATTTTGAGGTCGTTAGATTTACTTTGTATCCAATGACATATTCCGTATAAAAAATATAGTATTCTAAAGAATTCAAAAGTCACTTTTCAAAGATTTTTCTTTTTTCTCGAAAAATTTTAAATTGAATATTTTAATTTTCTATTAATCTGAAATTTCCTGCGATTTTTATTAAATGATTCTTTTTAATTTATACAATAAATCAGATTCACTAAAACTGATATAACATTTAAGTTAAAAGCTTTTGAAATTTTTAAATAATTGGTTTTATACGGGAGACAACTAGCAGCAATATAGCTAGATAGCAGCAATAGATTTCGTTTTTCAAGATACCTTTTCATATGTGTATCGGAAACAAACTAAACTAAACATCACGTTGCTTAACCCTTTATGTCCCAAATTATGAATTCATGAAAATTTCATCTTCTAAAGCATTTTTGTGAATTTTTGAAACTACATTCGATGAGTTACGCAATCATTTTTTAAATTTTTGAAGGATTTTGTTAATTAAAATTAATTATTTAAATTTGAAATTATAGGGATTTTGTGCAATATTTATAACTTCAATGAAATCTTTTATTAAAAATATTTTTTTTAGTATTTTATAGAATTAGGAAATATACAAATATAATGTTCTTACAATAGAAATATGGAAATATTGACTGAAATATAAAAACTGAAACTACCCCCCCCCCCCCCCTCAATCTTTCAGCGTCAAGAAAGCTGAAAAGATGCAAAGGCAAAAGAAATCATCCTTTTAAAAATATTTTTTGTTTTGTGCAGCCGATAATGCTTTTGGAACAAGGTAAAGTAAAATATCTGTAACTCATTCTAAACCGTATTACTATTAATCGATATATTAAATGAATTTTATAACAAATTATTTTAATGGTAATTTAATGTACCGTCGGTGCATAAAGGGTGAAAGACTATTCTCACTAAGTTTTGCGTTTTTCTTCCTCTTTGAAAAGAGACAGAAAGTGGTGGAAATCGCTTTCGGTGTTTCTTAAAAAGTTATTGACACAGACGAATCAAGATATTTTGAAAATAAAAAAAAATTACCGGTAGATTTCTTAAAAAATAGAAAATAATAAATGATTTTTTCTCTATTAACATACATTGGACAATTGCACCATAAAATATAATAAATAAGATTTATACCTTAAAACACATAAACTTGATCAATGGTACGCAAAAAAGAAATTTTATAAGAACTTGTACAAATAAAATTAACGATAAAGCCTAATATCGGTATTTCGAATTATTTCTGCTGTCGTCTTCAGAGTAAATATAATATTGAAATGCTTGAATGCAAGATGAAATTTTAACATAACATCAGAAAAAAATCTAATACAAATGTCAAAAAACTAATAGCAGTATTTATTGAAATAGGGTCTAATAAGCATAATGCGCAATTTTATTAATATGGTTTAAATAAACACTTAGGGCTAGGAAAATTCTATTGACCCTTGGTGCCGGGGCCCCTTCCGCACCGTCCTCGCTGTGATCTAAGCTTCATTTAACATTAAGCCTTAAATGCTCAGGGTAGAATGCGTTCCAGCAATTGCGTAATTCAGAGAATCGGAATCCATACCAGAAATATCTAAATACTAAATTTCGGTTATTTTATAACAAAATGTGTGTTATTAAATAAATCAAAAATTTGCATTTTAAATTTCTGGTATCAATACGGAATATGTGAATAAAATATCCTTTTTAATCCGGAACACTGATGGTATCATAAATGATACCATGGACATTTAAGGGCGAAGGCTGTTCACAAGTTCTTTGCTCAACAGACGCGAAACTTTCTGACACAATGACGTACACATTTTTAAAAGTAAAGGTATAAAATTGGCAGACCTGATTATAGAAGCGATTTGGAATCGAAATGATTTTTCCATTTTTTGATAAATTACTTGTCGAGTTATAAGTTTTTGATTTCGTGGCAAGGCGTTTTTTTACCTTCGTTGACTGGTTTTTCTGCTCTCGTCGGGAAAATCGGTTCAAAATGCCAACTTAGACAGTATTTTCTGAAAGATATATTGTGTTTACGAAAAAACGGAAAACGCCTTTCGATTATATAGTTTCTGAATAATAACACTAACCAGTTTCATGCGGTTCCGAATAAAAATGAATTAAAACTTGTGTCACAAAATTGCCCCTTTCAATTTAAGAACAGCCTTAAAGGAACTTCTTTGAAAATTTGACTAATATTTATTTTATATTTTTCAAGATTAGTTTTATATAGAAATCATGAAACGAGAAAAAAGAAATAAAATTAAAGAAGACGGATTTATTTCATCTTCAAATAATATATTTTCGTACCTTGTTCAAAGCTTTTCGAAATTTACTGTATAATTATTATGAAACACATTTTTTTTCTTTTTAGGTTCTTATTTTGAGGTCGTTAGATTTACTTTGTATCCAATGACATATTCCGTATAAAAAATATAGTATTCTAAAGAATTCAAAAGAATTCAAAACTTTTCAAAGATTTTTCTTTTTTCTCGAAAAATTTTAAATTGAATATTTTAATTTTCTATTAATCTGAAATTTCCTGCGATTTTTATTAAATGATTCTTTTTAATTTATACAATAAATCAGATTCACTAAAACTGATATAACATTTAAGTTAAAAGCTTTTGAAATTTTTAAATAATTGGTTTTATACGGGAGACAACTAGCACACACGTTAATTGGATTATTTGCATAAATGTTATATTTAGTATAGAGAAGTCGTAGTAAAAATATATGGTGACTAATTTCGGGTTACTCTGCTAATTTTTTTTATGGAAGAGCTATGTATTATGAGAGTATTATTACTTCGCATAGCGCACTGTTTATTTAAAGCAGATTGATAACATTCTACATGTTGCCTTATTATACTATTTTCTTAATAACTACTGAAATTATTTTTTTGAAATTTGTAATACAATTTTTCTTCTTTTATATTAAATTTCCATTTTTAAAAGACAGAGCAGTGCAAAAAAAAATCCGTCTATAACAGCAATACAGAATTTACGAGGAAAGTTTATCATTTGAGTTTAAATTTTCTTTCGAAACTTATAATATAGTTACTTATTTATTTTAAGCAGTTTTTCTTTTAATTTAGAAGTGTTTATGTTAATATTTATGTAACAGGTGCCTATAAAATTTTTACTTTTATATCATTTTAAAGTCTAGAATAAGGATTTTCTTATGCTAACTATTAAATATTTCTTACGTAACGTGTGAAATGTTTGTTAATTTTGAAAACAGATACGTTTCTTGGTCAAAAAAAGCAAATTTGATTTTATTTTCTATTTTTTAAAAAACTTCCTGTCATACATCGTTTTGAACATTTGACAGCTAAAATTCAAACATTTCTATCTCGTTTTAGAAAACTATTTAAAAAATGTTTTAATTAGACATGTGTCGCTGGTAATTTTTAATAAACACCGAAAGCAAGATCAACGCCTTTAAAATAGCAATTCAAAACTCGCTTCCGACATCCAATACTTCTTAATTATACCCAGCAAAGAAAGAAACAGTGGGCCATCAGCTGGAAAAAAGATGGCATCCAGCAGTGCCATCAGCGGTTAAGTGCAAGGGTTACATTACTTAAACATGTCGAAAAGTGTCCGAGCCGAATGCAGCTGGCCCTTCAGTGATGACCAACAGCAGGCCAGCATTGGTATGCCATCACATTACTTGAATTCGGCACTTTTCCTGCAGTGCTAGCACATATCCCACTGCTATTCCTTTGCTGGCCCAGCACTTTCCCTTACAAAAATTTCTCATAGAATTCTATAAAAACAAAGTATTATATAATTATGGTTCTTTTTCTATAAGCTAGTTTCACCAAGAGCTATAGAAATATCTGTAGAAGTGTCTATAATAGAAATGTCTATAGAAATATTTGAACTTTCAGCGGTTTCCATGTGGTCACCCTCCCAAGTACTAACCGCGCTCGATGCTATTTGCTTTTCGTGATCGGACATGAACAAGTGCTTTCAGCGTACGCTACGACTGTTCGTAGTTTTCAAGCTCTCATTATACTTTTTAAAGTTTGTTTCTTTTCTGATTTACGTTCCCAATCATTAAACTGGTGTAGAAATTATTCTATTGTATAGAAATCCTATGTATTTTATACGCTTTTTTTATTATTATTGATTCTGAACTGCGTAAATTATGAAAACAGAAATCCTTTGTAACCTAGTAAAACCAGATTTAAGGAGAAAAAAAAAGTGCGTTGAAATAAATAATTTATTTATTTATTCATTTATTTATTTATTTTGTTGCTGGCAGTGGTACTATTTTTTTTAGTTTCAATAAAATTAGCTTCACAGCTTGAATTGCGTTAAGATATTCATTTCAGATTTGTGTTCAAATACTCAATGTCTTCGATATTCACAGCGCCACCTACCGTAAGGGTTCCCAGCAATAATACTGCAAAAGTTCGTGCACTTCCATGTAGTGGTGGGCCAGCGCATGAGATAAAAGGGATGCCCACCAGAATTTTATCTTATGATTTCCAACAGCAAAGTTGACTGAAGCTGTCCAGCAGTGGTCATGCAGTGGTAGACCGTCAGCCAGCACTTCTCCATCATTGCCAGCACCTATCTTGCTGCTGGCCAGCAATTTCCTCTTTGCTGGGTACCTTCTACCACGGCCTCATTCTGGAGTTGGCCGTGCTTCTACGGGGTCGAAAGATTCCAAGGGGATTTTGATGTCTGTTACCAAGAGAAAGATGCCCCTATTGCATCGTGGTAGCATTTAACCGAATCAAAACTTAAAAAAGATATTAATAAAAGTTTTCTTCATTCTACTAAATCGTATAATACTTAATTAATTCAATGATATCCCATTATAGGTAATGATTTTAGGTTGCCACAGTGATTAGGTCCTATTTATGATGGAGTCATATTATTTCCGTATTACTGAATTTAATATATATAACCATATAAATTTTGTATTCATGCATTTTTGCATAAGAGTGCAACAGCTATTGCACCAAAATCTGATAATTTATAAAACAAGTTAGTACGAACGCACCTCATTTGCCACGTTTGACGTACAATTTCCGATTTTTTTATTGTAGCAAACTACAACTACAACATCAAAATGTAGTTAACTGCAACTACTTGTTTTAAAAAGTAGAGACTACAGACTACTTTTCAAAAGTAGTCACTACTTTTCAAAAGTAATCACTACTTTGCTAATTTTGGATTTTGTAAAATGATTCAATTTATAATCCAAACTGAAGACACGGGTTAAATAATACAATAACCCCTCGATATGTCCTGTCTGCCTAGATACAATTAAATGAGTATGATATAACCGAGGGTATTAAAAAAAAATTAAATAACATACAAGATAATGTTATGAGTTTGTCTTGAAAATGTTATTCTATGCACATTTCTTAGCGAAATTAAGACATATATATAATGCAATCAATATTTTAAAAAAATCTGGAGTAATTCCAATCGACTTTCCGAACATTTTACAGAATAGTGTAGGTTAAAAAAAATTGTGATATAACAACAAATAAAAACTTAGATGCTATGCTAAAAATATTTAAAAAGAGAACTTTTATATTTAAAAAGAAAACATCACCTTTTCATAAACATAAACACTGCTAAAAACTTTCTTTTACTTAAGTAAGGCGTCACACAAAATACATACATAAAAAAATAAACAACTTGAAATGTTTAGGTTTCATTAGAGATAAAAACCACTATCATAAAAATTCATCATCGACCAAGACGAATGACACCGGACAATGAAATATATACAACAGATAAAACACATACCCGCCCCCTATTGTCAATTAAGCTCTTAGATGCTAATATTGCAAAGTTGGGCTCCTGGGACCCGAAAACATGAGAAAATTTTAATATATACGCCTACATCTACACACCCATATGGTATCATTGTAAAAATAGCTAAAACGGATTCAAAGGACGTGAAAATGTAATATTATAACAATATTTCTGTAATCGGGTTTGTATCAGGATTATAATATTTTCCTTCCATTGTATGTGTTCGGAAAATGAAAATACGTTTAAACATAAAACGCAGCTTATTTTTTTCTAAAGCCACGAAAACAGAGTATATATTTGAACGAGCAATAATACGAGATCTACTCATGTATATAACACACACATTTATGCCCAATCATATCACTGCTTAAACTTTGTTTACTATTCTTGCATCATTATAGCATTGGGTTATAAAATTACCGTTGAGATGTACATAGCAATGATTTATTTATTTAACTCTCCAATACACTCTTAATATATTAACTGTATTGAGTTCTAATGACACTTGATTATGTTTAGTTGTCCAAATTTTTAATCTAGGAAATTGCAGGAAAACTACACTAGATGCAAACAATAAATAAATTCCAAATAACAAGAAACCCGGCATTAAAACCTGAAGACCTAATATGAAGTAAATGCACAATTTTTGTAACAATGAAATAAATCCTTTGGTACGATACTTACTTGATTTTAGCAGCAAGTGTCAATCGCAACATATTTTTATTCTATGCGATGCGTTGCTACACATGGCCAAAGGTGACCGGTCACTTGCGATTTTAGACGTTTTGTTAAATATCTATAAACATACATGAGGAATTAACCTAAAACTGCAGGTGTGCAAACAGTATAGTATAGGTCATATATTTCCGTGAAGATTTTTTCCCGAAACCCCATAGGGGACCGTCAACAAATTGAAAGAGAACGAATATCCTTTGGATAACCCTGTAAACACTAATGTAGCAAAAGCGTTCGAACTCGAGATTATTAATAAGTGGCTTATTGTAATATACTGTGTTCATTTTTATGAGGATAGCATGTATACTCGTAGAGAAATTAAGGTTTTTATAAAATTAGTCCTAAATTTTGCCAAGTTTTTTGCATATAATTTCCAGAGTTCTTAATATAAAAAAAAAGTTCTTTGCAGGAAATATGACAAACAACATTGCACATAACACTCTGCAATCAGAATTAAAAAATAACAAAAATTGGATGAAAAATGAGTAGGTTTACTAAAAAATGTTTCACTGCGCATTCGCGAATGCAATCAAAATATAATATGCATAATGAATTAACTAAGTACATAGAGCAACTTTTGTGAAAGTCTCAGAAACACAGCTTGAAAATTATGAAAATTAACGTCGATAGAATAAGCTCAAAATCCGTTGTTCCCAAAAAGAAGCAAAAAGATGAGGGATTGTATGAAATGTCTGTTGATTAGTGTCGCCAAGATAGCGTAGACAATATTGCACGTAGTACTATATTTGGGTACAACCCCTCATCTTTTTGTTTCTTTTGGGGAACAACGGATTTCGAGCTTATTCTGTCGACAATAATTTTCAAGATATGATTTTGAGACTTTTACAAAAGTTGCTCTATATACTTAGCTAATACATTATGCACATTATATTTTGATTGCATTCGCGCATGCGCATTGAAACATTTTTTAGTAAACCTACTTATTTTTCATCCAATTATTATTATTTGTTAATTCTAATTACAGAGTATTGTGTATAATGTTGTTTTTCATATTTTCTGGAAAGAACTTTTGTTTATGTTAAGAACTTTGCAAATTATAAGCAAAAGACTTGGCGAAATTTTGGACTGTTTTTATCAAAACCTTAATTTCTCTACAATTATGCACGCTATCTTCATAAAAATGAACACAGTATATTATAATAAGCCACTTATTAATAATCTCGAGTTTGAACGCTTTTGATACATTAGTTGTTACAGGGTTATTCAAAAGATGTTCCTTCTTTTTTAATTTGTTGACGGTCCCCTATGGGGTTTCGGGAAAAAATCTTCGCGGAAATATATGACCTACACTATACTTTTTACACACCTGCAATTTCAGGTTAATTCCTCATATGTTTTTCTAGATATTTAACAAAACGTCTAAAATCGCAAGTGACCGGTCACCTTTGGCCATATAGTGTATATACTGCAGCTGAGACTCGCCCTTGAGATTCGCAAATTGTTGAGCAGAACAAATTTTGCAAGAAAGAAGTGTGGCTCATTTCCCCCCCTGAAGTAGCGTTAAAAGTAGCGTCCGTTCTCGCTACAAACTATTTAATTCTGTATCGCGCTAATCGCTACACTACTTTGTTCAAAATATAGCGCACTTCACTAGAAACTATTGTAAAATGTAGCGATTACTATAGTTTCCCTTCTTGTAGCGCGCTACTTCTGACCCCTACTATAACCCATATACCTTTTAGCCAGTTAAACATTTCCATAATGTGTTTTGTTTATAATTTTTTCTTACCTTCCCAATCCAGCAGAAGGGTAAAGAGGTGCAGGCGGAACTTAACTTTAGCATAGCTTTTAACAAATGATTTATCATCTCTCCAGCTTTATTCTTTATTGTTTATTAAGGTTCTGCTCTCTAAGCTGGTATACGGAAGGTTCTGGGTTCGAACCCAATCGAGCCCGTCGGCCTAATCGTTTGGAATTTTCCGTGGTTTTCTTTGAACCTTGGTTGTCCATGCGTACATACGGGTTAGGTTCCCTTAGAAAAACCCCCACAGAGGGCAACCCCCCTCGGGCCTATATCACTTGTACAGATAATCGACCGTCATAAACAACACCACCTATTGTATATTAAATGTATTTGTTGGTCCCTCAAGGATTTTCCCAATTCAATCGGATGTCTTGTAAGACTTTAATGTAATCGTAGATCGCAACTGCATAGGAAAAAATAAAGAAAAGTATATACCATGAAATTTGTTAAACCTTTTGTCTTGTAGCGTCGTAAAAGTATTTTTTCAAATATTTGTCGCTTTTAAAGCAACGCTCTTGTACGGCTTTCATAATTTAGAAGAGGTTTAAATTTGCCGTCCAATTTAGAAATCTTAGACTTTTTATCCGACCTCCATTAGTTTCTTTGATTTTAAACTATATTTTGTTAGATTTTTTTAAGAGTATATTTTAGACTTAAGTTTTGTATTAGAGCTTTCATTGAGGTAATTATTTAGCTTAAATTTAATGTGCCTTCACAAAGATGAATATGTACCGTATGAATATGTATGTATACCGTATGAATTTCATGACGATCTGATGAAATGACGATTCCTTGAGTTTAGACAAGTAAACGCAGAAAATGCTAACAATTCATATACCGCTGTTATGAAAGAAAGAAAGATAAGTGTTTATCGAATTTAGGAAATTTTATTTTATTCACTTTCAGAAAGAGTGTATGTCTGTATGACTCCATATCAGAATAACTTTTGTTTTAATTAATCCTAATTATTATTATATATATATATATTATTACCTTGTATTAGTTCAACATATACAGTTTTATGCAATAAAATCATTTTTTTTATTTGAACATCAACAAAATTTATAAATTTATATATTATTTGTGTTTTCTTTTTAATGCACCATACTTTCCTAACAAATCTAGTGATTATAACAGTTGTAAATTTCCAAGTGGGTGAAAAAAGTCCGGGCCAGAATTCGAACCAGGGTTATTTTGGCTAAAGCAACCGATGCTCTACCGATTGATCCATCCCGGACGAATCTGAAGGACTAATTTACACAACTAACCTTTCAAGATCGCAGTATCTGGTCTGGCATCTGAATCAGCTCAACAGAATAAATCGAAGGTTATTTTTGTAACTGCAATAAACGCTGCATGCGTAATTATGTTAGATTAAATTTTAACACATTTATTCAATTGGTAAATAAATCATAACAGCTGTAAATTTCCGAGTGGGTGAATCCTGCCCCAGACTTTATTCACCCACTTTGAAATTTACAACTGTTACGATTTATTTACCAATTGAATAATTGTGTTAAAAATCAATCTAATATAAATCTGATGATTGCCTATGTCACTCATTAAATTGATTATATCTTTCTCTCTCAAATTTCCTGCATATGTATTATAGTTTTAAATATCAACATCGATAAAATTTTCAAATAAATATGTCATTCATATTTTCATGCAATTTCCGACACAATGAGATATTAACATATTAATACAAGCATTCTCATACTTAAAATGTAAAATACCTTTTGAAAAACACAATACATTTACGGAAAATCTCGACAATTATTTCGAAAAATAACCTGAACATTCATCATGCGACTAAAAAGCAAACTGCAGCCAGACTCGTATAATTCTTTATCGGTGCACAGGGCTTTTTATTCTCCCGACGAAGAACCGTCTTAGTATTTTTCGTCAAAAAAGCGAAGAGACATGATTTAAAAATATATATTTGGTATTATTTGGTAACAAAATATTTTATACTTTATTATCAGCCTCCGCCCGCTACGCTGGTCGGTTTCTCTAAAAGAATCGTCAATCAAGCAGAATATATCTAGCAAGGATGAAAAAAAAATTCTTAACATCTAATCAAATATCCATAATTGTTGTCCTATTCGTATGATCTTGCATTATCCAGTCCAAAGTCGATGTTGGCGACATAATAATTAAAATAGCTCTAAAATCACCTGAAGTACTACTGTATTTAACTATTCTCTTTTAGTAGGTTTGTTATCTTGATTTTTGACAACCCTTTTAACCCTCTTAGGCGGAGGGGGGGGGGGGGGATTCTAAAGTTTCGGAAATATGCATTTAATTATTTTTTAATAGATTTGTTATCCTGAATTTCTTGCTCCTACCTAAAACTGCTGCTGACATATGGCGAAATGACCTAAACCTTGCGACCACCCCATTAAGCCCCCTTAGGTGTGAATTTCTGAAATCGATAAAATGCATGTGTATCTGTTCTAGTAGATCAGTTATCCTGAAATGCATGCTTCTATCTAAAACAGCTGATGAGATATTGTGAAACGACCTAAAAGTTTCGATACACCCCCCCCCCCGCCTTTTTTTTTAATCCTCTTAAACACACTTAAATCTTTTTAAAAGAGAGGAGAATTTCAAAAATCGCTGAAATACATGTTTAATTACATTTTTATAGGTTTGTTATCTTGAATCTCATGCTCCTACCTGAAACTGCTCCCGAAATATGGCCAAATGTTCTAAAATTTTCGACCCCCTTTTTAACCCACTTAAGGGAGAATGTCACTGAAATACATATTTAATTATTCTTTTAGTAGATTTATTTTCTTAAATTTCCTGCTCCTACCTAAAACGGCTGCTGAGATATATCCAAATATCTTAAAATTTTAGACCCCGCTTTAACCCCATTGGGAGGAAATTTACAAAATCTCTGAAATACGTGTTTAATTATTTATTTAGCACATTTGTTATCTTGAATTTTACGCTCATACCTAAAACTTTTGCTTGGATATTGCCAAGTGTTCTAAAAATTTCGACCCCCCCCCCTTCAACATCCTTAGGGGGACATTTTCTAAAATTGCTGAAATAAGTGTTTAATTATTTCTTTAATAAATATGTTATCCTGAATTTCTCGCTCCTACCTAAAACGGCTGCTGAGATATGGTCATATGTTCTAAAATTTTCGATCCCCCGTTAAACCCTTTAGGGAGGGGAAATTTCTTAAATTTCTGAAATATGTGTTTAATTATTTTTTAGTAGATTTATTTTTGGAATTTCACGCGCCTACCTAAAATGGCTGCTGAGATATGCCAAATGTTCTAAAATTCCCGACCCCCCCTCTTTAACTCCCTTAAGGGGTACTTTCTAAAATCGCTGAAATACGTGTTCAATTGTTTTTTAGTAAATTTATTTTCTGGATTTTCACGCGCCTACATAAAACGGCTGCTGAGATATGTCAAATGTTCTAAAGACCCGTTTTAACCCCCTTAAGGGAGAATAGAATGTCTAAATACATGTTGGATTATTTTTTTAGTAGATTTATTTTCTGGAATTTCACGCTCCTACCTAAAACGGCTGTCGAGATATGGCCAGATGTTGTATAATTTTTGACCCCCTCCTTTAACCCCCTTGGGGGGATTTAAAAAAATCCTTTCTTAGTGCACGCTTGTGTCCCCCCCCCCCCCAATTTCATGATTCTAGCTTCAGTAGTTTGGGCTGCTCGTTGATTATGAGTTAGTCAGGACAAACTCTTATATATATATATATATAGATAGATAGATAGATTAACTGACATTACTTTCGTGCTTTTTTAACTTTTTTTTCTAATGATTGGTTATAATATGTATAATATTGATTCAAACGACTCTATTATAATTTGAACATAAATTTATTATATAACATAAATTTATTGCATTATTAAATGCTGTACTGTTGCTAATTTCACGAAATACGTTTCACACACAGCGTAATATCATATTATAATAATAATTTTTTTCGATATTTTACACATTAATTCTATTAAAAGTCATGCATTATTGAGAAACATGATCTTTACTCAGAATATTCTGACATAGTATCTCTTATTGAAATCCTCTTATATTCCATGGCTCATTATCACGGATAAGATTCGTCAATAATAAACGGAGTTAAAGCCAATTACAGAGTGGCTATGCCAATCTAGTCAAGTCAGATTAATTTTAATCTAGTAGAACTCTATTACATTAGTGCCAAACAAGAGACAATGAATTTCACAGTGAAACAAGTGGGAATGAATCATATTTATTTCATTATTTATTTGATGTAGCTTTTGTGTTACTCACGCAATGGTTATTGGAACTTTAGTATGGCGATACAGATGTTTTAAACAACAGTAATGTTAAGATATAAAAGAAGTGGCTTAAAACGCAAACATTCCTTGGCAATTTAATAGAATGTGACATAAATTCCAACAAATACGCAGGTAATGTACATTGTTAACTAAAAAGTGTTGAAAGAATTATATTTAAAAATTTAAACAGATTATGACAATCAATTATATCTAATTAAAGAGCCTTTAAAAAGCATATATTTTTTAAACGAAAAGATGCAAACTGATTAATCGCTAATGTGAACATATTTATCCGCATTAGGCGTAACTATTTGTAATTAAAAATTAAAAGCCAATATGACAGAACATAAATCAAACACTTTGTGCGAATTTTAATAAAAAAGCGAAAATCTCGAACAACGATTTTACGCACAAATGCGTACAAACATGACAAAAAAATTCTCATACGATCGTTTCGAGGATTCCCGGATCCCCTTCTGCAGTGAGGGGAAAAAAAGAATTAAAATGGGTTCGAAGAACCCCTCGGTTATAGCCCCGAGTACTGGCTTATGAATTGATTGAAAAGGCGAAAACAAGAGTTTATATACAGCGAAACAGCACCGAAAACTGGCGATGTGAAACTATTATAATAATAAAGCTTTGTAAAAAATCACCAAAAAGTAA
Organism: Maratus speciosus; assembly: GCA_963932465.1. NCBI lineage: Eukaryota > Metazoa > Arthropoda > Arachnida > Araneae > Salticidae > Maratus > Maratus speciosus. The sequence goes on from OZ010787.1 coordinate 83,995,593, forward strand.
AACATAACATAGGACGCGTTTCAAGCTAAAAATATTAACAGCTCGTCATCAGCTACAGTAAACACGTGTCCGAAAGGAGACAAGGTCAAAAATGAACTGAAAGGTAGAGAATAGAGCTTGCAAAGAATTCGACAGATGGCGCTAGCTGAAAGGGTCACATGCAGAAGACGAAATTGTTACCAAAATGTTAAAAGAGAAATTGATAGGGAAAAATAGAAATAAAAGAAATAAACAAAATTTAAATAAAATAAAAGAAGTAAATTAAAAAATATAAATAATAATAATAAATAAACAAATATAAAAGAATAAAACAAGAAAAAATCAAAACTTCCTTTTTTTTCCATGGCCAAAATTATTTCTTCCCCTGCCTCAACTTCTCACTTGAATTTTCATGAAGCATATTTTATTTCTAAAAATTCCGATAATCTTGCCAATGATCTCTCATCATCTCCTTTCCTCTCTCATCTTATAAGGAACATATATATAGGTCTAAGATGGACATATACAATTTGTCAAAGTCAGAAGAAGTATAGTTGGGTCACCAGCAGGGACCCGGAGCTGGAGCGGGAGCCCGGAGCCCAAGCGCTCCGGAACTGTGTTTTCCCTGGAGCTAGAGCAGGAGCTGGAGCTCTAAATTTTCTCCTGCTCCAAAGCTCCTTATTTTTTTAATATTATTTTAAATCATTTTTTTCTGTCTGTTTAATTTCTAGGCTTAAAATATTTTAATTTTACATCATTATTCAGTATTTTATTTATATCATTTTTTAGGGTTTAAAAAAAAATTAGAGATGAAAAACGTCTCACAAAAACGCAGTAACACTACTTTACTTCTACTTTGTACTTGAGTTAAGTGACAACACTATTTGAAAACAGATATGGTCGCCTGTTGTTTACATGTGTAGTTGAACAATTTTAGTTGTTTGAAAAGTGTAGTAGAAATTTAAGATTTTTGTGTTTAAAATTCCATAAAGATTTCTTATTTAAAAGTAAAAGCTAAAAGATGTCAGATTTTCTGAACAAGCATTTCAAGTTTGATGAGAAGTAAAATGCATTTTGTCAGATCTTTAACGAAGGCAAAGGAAGAATTTGTGACCAAAAATTAACTGTGTAAATTAAAATCTGCAATTCAAAAGCGCGAAGTCGGAGCTGAATTGGAGCGGTTGCTGGAGCCGGAGCCACCGAATTTTATCTGGGAGCGGAGCTGGAGCTGGAGCTGGAGCTGGAGCATGAAAATTTTTCGGCTCTGGGTCACTGGTCACCAGAGGTCATTTTGTAAAGCTCATTATTTCACGGTCGCAGAAAAAGTATCTCATCACCATGTTTATCATCTAATTTCTCATGACAGAAGAAACCTTACTTATTGAAAATATGTGATCTAGTAAAAAAATTTCTGCTAAAAATCGTAATCTTAAAGATTACAAATCAATACCTTCGTCATTACTTGTCCTCAAAGTAGGCCATACGATCTGTCGCGATAAATGTTGCCCTAACTTTAATAAGCTATAACTACTGGACAAATTACTTTAAAATCTTGGCATTTTACCAAGTAATACATATGAAGGTGTCATAGAGGTGTTGAAGTTTCCTACTGCCTAGATACTCATTAATTTATTCATCTTTGAAATCTCCTAAAAAATTATTAATTCAAACCCATTTTTAGAAGACCATATCTGAAAAAGGACACTTGTGATTTGATTAATACTTATACCACTGGAAAAAGCACACCTTAATTGAAAAGGAAACTTTTGTATTATTTTGGGCCTTTTTGGTATAAGGTAAATAACGAAATTCAAAGCATCTAATTTGTGTGAGATTCTCAACTATATCCTTAGTAGAAATTGAGTTTAAAAATGTCTCTGGGTGCCTCTGAAAGACTGGGAATACTGCAGTCGTAAAAGAATAGCTCAAAAAGCATATGAAAAGGTGGGTCATTCCATGTCAACTGGCATAGCGGGCCCTGATCTGTTGTCCCTTTCCGGTTTCAAAGTAATGTCCAAGTACTCTCAAATGTATCTTAAAGGGTTATGGCTAGAATAGTAGAACAATTATCTGCCTATAGTGAGATGAGTTTGCGCTATCGTATGAGGGTGGCTACGTTGCACTCTACTACCTAAATATAGAAGATGTCGACCCTAACTAGAAAAATATGAGATATAGCGAAACAAAGTGGATTACAAAAGTGTAAATCATCATCGATTTAATACAGAGTGACATCTACATGTAAAAATAGCTTTGTTAGAAGCTCTGAAAATATCTAAGAGATTAGTGGATTATTATGCCGGTTATTGGTTATCGAAAAATTAACACTTCAGAGCTTCTAGTAGGTATTACATTTTCAGAGCTTCTAACAAAGATATTTTTACATGTAAGACGTCGCTTTGAACTTAATCGAGGATGATCTACACTTTTGTAATTGAGTTTTTTTTTGCTATATCTCATATTTTTATGAGATATGGTCGACAATTTTGACATTAAGTCGCTAGAGGGCGTTGCTGCCACTCTCATATGATAGCGCATAGTCATTTTGCTATAGGTAGACATTTCTTCCACAATTCTAGCTTTATCTGTTCAGGAGATATTTGAGTATTACCGGGACATTACTTTGCACCCGCACAGGACGGCGTAGGCCAGTCGACATGGAATAACAAATTATTTCATATACTTTTGTGCTGTGCTATTTTATCCCTACAGAAATGTTTTCAGCCTTCCAGGAGACATCCAGAGAAATTTTTGGAATCAATTGGTACCACTGATATAGTTGTAAATCTTAAATAAAGTATATGTTTTGAATCTTGCTTTATATACTTTATACTGAACAAGCCCGAAATGAAAGAAAAATTTTCTTAGAAATCAAGGCGTATTTTATTTTCCAGTCGTAAGAGCGGTAATAAATTCAGAAGTGTCCTGTTTGAGATATGGGCTTCAGAAAATGGGTTTGTATTTATGAAAAAAAAAATTAACAGATTTAAAAAAAAATATTCAATATTTAAGCTGAAGAGAAACAAATTCAACAGCTTTAAGACATCTTTATAGGTATTGGTAAAGTGACAAACTTTTGAAGTAATTGCTCCAGTACTTATACTAGATTAATTTTAACACAAATATTCTAATTGGTAAATAAATCATATCAGATGTAAATTTTCAGCTGGGCAAAAATTTCCGGATCAGAATTCGAACCAGGGATCTCTTTGCTGAAGCCGCCAATGCTCTACCATCTGAGCTATCCCGGACGAATCTGGTGGTACTTTTTCACCTAGCTAACCTTATTGATTATTGCTCTAATTAATAAAGTTAGCTGTGCGAAAAAGTTTCACCGGTATTTATAGTTTGTTAAAGTAAGGTTACAAGTCATCATGACAGATCGTATGGCCAAGTAATGATGATGATTTCTTATCCATAACTTTCCAATTACATTTTTTAGTACAAAAACTTTAACGAGATCACATATTTTCCATAGGTAAGTGTTCTTGTATCAGAAGCAATATGATGGTGATTTGATAGTTGGTCTGCGACTGCGAAATAGTAAACTTTATAGAAGGACAGCTGGTGACCCAACTATACTACTTCTGACTCTGACAATTTGCAGATGTCCGTCTTAGACCTATATATATATATTCTTTGGCAATTGCATCAAAAATCAGAGGGCTCGAGCAAGAAACACATCCAAATTTAGGCCACTTGACATGGAATGAACCAAAAGATAATGAATAAGTCACTAAATGTTGACTTATTTAATAACAAAGATTATCTTTCAGCAGAAATAAAATTAGTTAACTAGCGCTTAAAATTATATTTGATATCGTATTTTGTTCATTATTGCAGATTTTTGTATTCTTTTAATAAAATAGCTAAAACGATAAAGGTAATTATACTTCCTTGAATGAAACATGTAATTGAAACGCATGTCTTTTATTTATTTTGAATTAAATCATTTATTGTCTTTAACAAAAAAGATGTTATTATCAGTATTCTTTGCTTATGATTAATTTTAACAAAGTTTTAAATACGTTTAATTCTCTGCCAACTGCCAGCGGCAACGTGAATATATTTAAATAAATAATGTTAGTTGCTAATCTTTGACAAAGATAGTTGTAAGTAATAAATAATTCAGTAGATTATCTGAAAAGTTTTAAATCCTTTTCATTTGGTATTAAAAAGGTGAATAATAAATGATTTATCCTTAGTTTAAAATCTAGAAGGATTTTCCCAAATTATTTTATAATTTTAGTTTACAACGAATTATTAAAAATATTACCGCATTAATGTTTTGTTCATATGGCTTTCCCAGTTCAGTGTTTAGCACAATGGCTGCAAAATTATGTTCTAGTAGTCCGGAATGTCTTAAGGTTTGCGAGGTTTAGCTTGATCCTAATAGTTCGTGATTCCACGTGGCCTTAAGTGGAGAGGTTGTAAATCATTTTTAGATATTTTCTAATAGTATAGGATTATCTATCTTTTGAATATTTTTCTGAAGGCATTCTTCCAGAGCCGATATGACCAAAATTAGATGCATATACTGATAGCAGTATTTAATACGACAATGAAAAGCTTTTCATAAGCAACTAAAGAGAAGACAACGGACAACGATTATAAACTAAACAAGTCTAAAATTGCACGTCGAACGTGGCAAATGAGGTTCGTACTATAACGAAGTTTTATAAATATTCAGATCTTGGTGCAATAGCTGTTGCACTAATATGAAAAAAAGCAATAATAGTACTCCATATTAAAAAGGACGTATAATCACCATGGCAACCTAGAATCATTGCCTATCAGGGGATATGATTGAATTATTTACGTATGATAGTATTTAATAGAATGAAGAAAACTGTTATTTAAGTTTTGACTCAATTTTCATAAAATTTGAAATTCCTCGAGAGGATTCTGAAACTATTCTATATATTAAATTTCAAAACATTCGGCTTGGTAGCTTTTGCGATGTTATATGCGGACAGACGGAAATTCAGACAGATAGAACAGATGACGACAATAGATGTTTATAATTATATATATATATATATATATATATATATATATATAATTACGACATTTCCCTATAAACTATAATGTAATGGGATACATTTGAGTATGTCTGTAAGAAAATTATTAACGTTATATACTTTATTTTCAATACCGAACATGGCATAGTAAATCTCACAAGGGAACCACGTTTGGTGCTGCTCGCATCTAGCATCGAGACCTGGTGCAATTTGTAGCCCTACACATAAAAGTTAGAGAACCGATAAAATTTCTTTGTTAAAATAATACTTTATATACTTTTTTATGCTTTTAATTTTTTAATATTACATTTTTAGCTTTTTATTTCACGCCAAAAGTGAGTTAAGTCGCCAAATATGGAGCTACAATTTTTCCGCCCGCTTTATCCTGGGATTAAATACGGTACATTTTAGAATTATGTCAGATTGCGATTTGTTTGATAATTGATAGCATAAGAAACATGAATTAGGTCTTTTCTTTTTTTTTTCTATGCTGACGATAAATATATAAATAGTAAATATATTTCTATAAAAGCTTTCAAGATCATTTAAAACTATTTTTTAGTGAAATACGAAATAAGCAAACTATTTTCTTTTGAAATCGAATGGAATAAAGTTTCGAATGTTTAAAATGAAATATTACTGTATTAAATGGTTCTTTGGTAAAAGTAATCATAAAGTAAGTTAATATTTTTACACAATTTAGAAAAATTACTGTGGCTGGTTAGGTCGACATTACAATTTCTACTGAAGTCCAAAAACCTCTCCTCACGCAAGGCAAACAGCTATGACATTTGGCTAGGGTTGTCGGAAAGCTCTACTTTTGAAAAAAAAAAACGCCAACGTTTAACCCGCCAAAAAATATGAATATAATGTTGCAATTTTTCAAAATCAAATTCTTGTGTTCTTGAAGGAATTTTTAAAATTTTTTTAATATTTTATACTTATTATTAACTGATTTGCATTTTTAAATGTTTTTCTTTAAAAAATTCAGTGTTAATAGTCCGATAAGTGGTCTCGAAAATTGCATTTTCAGAAAGTTATGCTGCTGTAAAATCAAGAAATATTATTTTAACAGAAAAATTTTATCGATTCTCAAACTTCGTAATATAGGGCTTTAAAATGCAACAGGTCTGAATGCTAGGTACGAGCAGCACTAAAAGTGGTTCCCTTGTCAGTAACACATAAAAATTATAGAGCAATTCAATTATATTAACTTAAATTCGAGTTCGGACAGACAGACGGCCAGATGGACAGACAAACCACATTCACAAACACTTTTCAATTATGTTGGAAAGTTTCTAAATTTCCCTTTCAGCAATTTATACCAATAGACAGAAGCTACTTGAATACTTTTTTACAACACTGAATTTTACCTACTATCTTTATATACACGTCACTATTTATCTAATCTAAAATTTAATAAAGACTAAAACACGCTTTAAACTACTGAAATCACACTTTTAGAGATTACCATCCATACACAGGCATGTATCCAGTTCTTTGCGTGGCCGTGTATATAATTTTATATATATTCTACAAAGATATCTTAGTATACTAAATGTAGTTGAAAGTAAAAATGCATAACTCTTTTAGAAACCACGTTTATGCTATTTTCGTTCATACTCAATGACCCTTACAAATTCTTTTGTGTAACGCTGTATATGATCTACAGCATTTATACACACAACCTAATGTGCAAAAATTTAGTTAAAAACACATATCACAACTAAAAATGCACTTGCACCGATCATCGCTAATATACAGGATTTCTGATACAGTATAGTATCCGAAATCATTTGTGTGTCGCTGTAAATTCTATGCGCTTTCTATTATATAGGAAGTATCTTGTAGTAATCTCAGGAACGTATATCAATTTCATTATATGAGAAATAGATTACTATAATTAAAATACGCCCTAAACAATGTTTCCCCATACCATTATGTAATGGAATACTTTTGTGTGGCCCTGTAAATAAATAATAAATATTCTTTGCACCACATACTCATACTCTACAGAATGTATATTGAAGTGTACTTCATAAATGCACATCAATTTCATTTCATTCTAAAGAGCTTAACATCATTAAAATGTACTTGATACTATTTTTTCCTATTGACCATAATGTAACGGAATACTTTTGATTATCCCTGTAATTAAACTATATGCATCTGATTTTCATAAAATTTGTAATGACTCCACAAAATTATGCAACAATTATATATTTTAAATTTCAAACGATTCTGTTGGGTAGTGTTTGAGCTGTTATATGCGGACAGACTGCCAGACAGACAGACACGGGGACCAGATGACGACTATAGGTGCTACGTATTTATATAATTACGAACACGTCTAAAAACGAGAATTTTCATCCAAATCTAATCGAAAATGTCTCAAACTAAATGTCCTCTACTGATAATTGGCAGCCGATAAAATTTAGATGGAATTGCCGATGGTTTACTCTTGTTTGTCAAAATGCGATTTCTTGAAGAAATAAGACGTACTTAAGATAGGATTTTGTAATAAACTTTTCTTCACTAGGCAGGGCGAGTCAGAAAATGCATTAATTAGCCGAAATTTTTCCACATTAGTCTTTAAAAACATGTATTTAATTTAGAAACGACCTTCAAGCTTCCGTGTGTTTCTTTGAATATCACTTTTATTGTATTTTACCTAAAAAAAACTTATAGCTATTTTCACTACACGCACAGTTTATGCAATGAGATAGAGTAATGTGAGAGAAACGCTTGCATGCGCCCAATGGCGTCGTTTGAAAAGACGCGACTAATGACGCATTAAAGAATATAAGACCAATGTCAGATGGGCGTCTTTTTTGCTGTTTTTTTTGCTTAAGTATTATCCATTCACAATGCTATAGCATTGTGAATGGATAATACTTAAGCAAAAAAGCAGCAAAGAAGACGCCCGTCTGACATTGGTCTAAGTATAACGCCTAGAATATATAGTGTGGAAATCGGCTATCCCTGTAATACTTAAAAAAACGCTAAAATATTGTATCCCTTAAATGTGCAACGATGCTGATGAAATATGAAGATCGCAGCGACATCTGCAGGGTATTTTCTATAACTGCAAGATATTGCTAGTCTATACAATGTAATACGAAAATCCTGCAGATGTCGCTGCGATCGACACTTGGGATTTTCGCAGTATCGTCGCACATTTAAGGGATAAAATTTTTAGCACTGTTTGGATAGCATATTTACACACTAGGTATTCTAGACGCTGTAATATAAGTATATAACAGGGCTGTCACAGGCAACTATTTTTTAATTCTATCTGGCACCACTTTCTCAAAACAGAGAACCTTAACATACACTTTGACAAGATTTGAAAAGGAAATATACTTCAAAATTTAGATTATTAAAAAACTGGTGCGAACAGAGGATAAAAATAGTCGCCTGTTGCAGCCCTAATGTATCTGGTGTGTTTTGGCTAAGATCGAAGGCTGGACAATTAAGTATGAATGGGTTGTTGCTACTTGGTTAGGCCCATATACACACTCTTTATTCATTAAAAAGGAAAAAAGTTCTGTCATATTGATAAAAAAGCGAAAATCTTTAACAAAGATTTTATGCACAAATACGTACAGACACGACAACGATCGTTTCGAGGATTCCCGGATCCCCTTCTTCAGTGAGAAAAAAAAGAATTAAAATGGGTTCGAAGAACCCCTCGGTTATAGCCCCGAGTACCCCCTTATGGACTGATTGAAAAGGCAAAAACAAGAGTTTATATATCTTAAAGAAATGACGTAATGGACCAGAACTAACTGAAAAAAAGGAGTCACTGCGCAGAATCCTTCCACACTGGCGAAATGGTGATATGACCAACACCCCTTTTTTTTTCGGAAGTGTGGAGGGATCCTGCGCAGTGACTCCTTTTTTTCAGTTAGTTCTGGTCCATTACGTCATTTCTTTAAGATATATAAACTCTTTTAAAATAATAAAGCTTTGCAAAAAATCACCGTAGCCTTTGGCAGACAGTACCAATGGACGCTTTAACCATAGATGTCACACGTGTTGAGGCCGCTCTTCGATTCTGTTTGGCTAAAACAGCAATATGCCGATCATCTGCGGGGGGTCGTAACCCTTGGGCGGCCGGTTACATGTCTTTGAACAACAGTTTGACTGGTTAGGAATTGTTTCCATAATCTTGAAATTACGGCATGATGAACGCCAAAAAATAGCAACATCTGTGATTGATTGTCCAGCTTCAATGCGTCCGACTGCACGCCAACGCTCAGAATTTTCCATTCGTCTTCTTTAAGCCATATACACAGGTCTGTCTTCAAAACAAAACTTCCGAAAGTTCTAAACACTTTTTAAAATCACATACAGGCAACTCCTGTAACCCTTCACAAAGCTGGCTTTTTATACGACTGACTTTTTTGCTTATTTCTCGACACGAAATGGTTATTGGCTGTTACATAACATATTTGGATACTTCCATCTAACTCCGCAGCGGATTGCAGATTATCTTCCGGAAATTAACACCGTCCTGTGCATTCTTAACTTTTGGCAGTGAGTGCACAAGAAATTAGGAAAAGCCTCACTTACTAAAGTGTCAACTATCAGTAACTTTAAACAATAACATTTACAATACCTTAATGAAAACAGAAAATAAATATTCTTGGATATTTATTTAAACTCTTTTTTCTTAATTATCCATCTCGGCTGATGGATAAATGTCAGCTGAAAGTGATTTTCTGTGCGTAACTATAAATCACAACAGTTTGTCAATGCTTTTAGGTAGCTTTCATTACAAAAAGCTACCTATTGCAGCCGTTCGGAGGAAAGCGATTTCAAAAAATTTTGGTATATTTTCATCGATCATGACCCCCAGACCCCGAAACTACCCTCCGTTCAAAAGTTGATATATATATATATATATATATATATATATATATATATATATATATATATATCCATATATATATATATATATATATATCTGACATTTGTCATACTGTAACTCTCGAATTTATGAACCGATTTGGATGTAATTCGGTATGTACATAGTACATACCAATATCTCGACCGAGTTCGTTGGCCAGCTTCATCCGCCATTTTGTTTCAAAATGGCGGCCATTTAAAATTTTCTTAAAAATTTGAAATTTGAAATGTGGTACCAAAGAATTGAAAATGGAAAAATATTTTTTTCTTATGTATTTGACCTTTATACAAAGAATCCGGAGCAGTTTTTGTTTCGTCTATATCTTTAAAAATGGCTGAGTTATAGCATTTTGAATTTCTAGCATGGCTGACATTTTGAAACGTCCTGAAATTTGTCACGCGATAAAAGGCGTATTTATGAACCGATTTGGATGTAACTTCGTTTGTACATAGTACATACTAATGTCTCGACCGAGTTCGTTGGCCAGCTTCATCCGCCATCTTGTTTAAAAATGGTAGCCATTTAAATTTTTAAGAAAAATTTAAATTTGAAATGTGGTACCAAAAAATTGAAAATTGAAAAAATATTTTTTTTTATGTATTTGACCTTGATACAAAGATTCGGGAGCAGTTTTCGTTTCGTCTATATCTCAAAAAATGGCTGAGTTATAGCATTTTGAATTTCTAGCGTGGCTGACATTTTGAAACGTCCTGATATTTGTCACGTGCTAACAAGCGTATTTATGAACCGATTTGGATGTTACTTGGTCTGTACATAGTACATACCAATGTCTCGACCGAGTTCGTTGGCCAGCTTTATTCGCCATCTTGTTTCAAAAGGGTTGACATTTAAAAAAAATTAAATTTAAAATTTAAAATGAGGTATTAAAAAATTGGAAAATGAAAAAAGATTTTTTTATGTGTTTGGCCTCGATACAAAGATTCCGGAGCAGATTTTGTTTCTGAAAATTTGTTCTTTTGTTTATATCTTAAAAAATGGTTGAATTATAGTACTTTGAATTTCTAGTATGGCTAACATTTTGAAACGATCTTGTATTTGTCACGCGATAACACACGTATTCGCCTATTTCCACGTGAGAAAGCATGTAGATAGTATACATCAACATCTCAGCCAAATATAAGTTACTTTAAATAAAAGCAGCTTGGATAAAGCTGACTAATTTCGTGAAATTCTCATTCATAATGATTTAGTATTGATAAAAATTAGTAAGTGAATCTCCTATATTCGGTTTCCACTAAATTGAGCTTCGTGTGTTTGAATAATATAAGTTGGCTTTTTTAAAATAAGGTATTTGAAAGCTACCTCTTCCTCCCGGCACTGGCCGGAAGGACTTTTTCTCTTTTAATATCACGGGGTCGCCATTTAAGGGCGTAATTGTTATTTTGATTAACAAACTAGTTAATAAAACAGTAAAAAAAAATCATTAAAAATTCAGATAAACGTCGAATTAAAAATCACTTGAAGATACAACAGACGCGTGTAATATCTGACGTCAAGTGAATGCGACGCCAAGATCATCCATTTTTGGCTTTATGGAGAAGTACCTATAATTTATATAAACCAGTATTAAGTTTTTAAATAAATTTTATTTTGACTGACACCTATTAAACATGAAAGTCTTGTGTTTAATATTAATTTTAATTGCACCAATTAAAAGAGTTATTTCAAAAAAAAAAAAAAAAAAGAATTCGTAGTCGAGAGAGTTAGCATATCTGATATGAACTACCTATAAGAATATCTGAAGCTTTGTCTCTTGTTTTCGATCATAAAATCCATCTTCAAAGAATAAATTAAAAACGCGGGGGCAAGATGCTTTGATAATTTATTGGTTTGCAAATTTGCAGTTTTTAGAAAATAATATTTTCTAACCTTCATAATTTCTTAAATTATTGCTAAAATATAGGGTATCCACGTCCAAATGTTACAATAAATTCATGGAAATCGGCTCAGTATTGTATAAAGCAAGGAGAGGACAAAAAAGAGTAACAGGGGAAAACGGCGACGTGCTTCGTTCAACCAATAGTGCACATATACATTTTTATTATTGAATGCAAAAAAAAAAAGAAAAAAAATCAATATATACGTCCAATATTGTACTAAATCACATATATGTATCTTTTCATTTGTGTTTTGTAATAATAGCTTGAAATTGTAAAGAGACATTGTTGTCACGTTTTACATATAATGAAATTTTGATGTGGCCAAACGCTTTTCTACTATTAGTACAATTTCCAAATTTGAATCAATAAATTGCTAACTTTATTAATAAAAATTTCACATATGTTTATTAATAGCTCATTTTACATGTTGAGATGTTATAAGCTGATGGACTACGATTTTTTATTAGCTATATCTGTCTGGCTTCCCACTGTTTTAAGTTTTTTGTTTCTTCGCGTAACAGAATTCCTTTAAGCCATTTTTACTAAATGTCACACAATATAAACTTGTATTAATGTATCAGTAAAGAAAAATCTTTATATAGTTTATATTTCCTGGAATCCAAATTACTCTTTATTTTAAAATTACTTTAAAGCTTTTATTATTTCTTTTTTTTTCTTTTTCGCCTAATTAAGCCATACATATTTTATACAGTTAAAAATAAATTATAGACAATTACCATGCTAATGAAGTGATTTATCTTTCGCAATTGTTGATAAAGAAAGCCTGTGATGGCAGCTACCCATTGGGACGGGATTGTTTTGGGATCTGATTAGACAACGATTTTTTATAAGCTACATATGTCGGGCTCACCACTATTTTAAGTATTTTGTTTCTTTCGCGTAACAAAATTCCTTTAACACTTTCCGGCGAAGAGAAATTCTGTTTGTAAAATGATGAAATGATGGACTGACACCAGAATTTACAAACGAATTTATTAGAAAATAAAAACTTCCTTATTTTCCCGTACTTTATAAAAAGAAAATGTTCATTAAATTTTCTGTGTGCCGGTACTTTTAATAATAGGTGTATTTTTTTGTGGACACCGCCCGCAAAAGGGTTAAGCTATTTTTACTAAATGTCACACAATATACACTTACATTAATGTACCAGCAAAGAAGAATCCTTATACAGTTAATTTTCCTGAAATCCAATCTACTCTTTATTTTAAAATTACTTTAAAGCTTTTATTAAATCTTTTTTTTTTCTTTTTCACCTAATTAAGCCATACATATTTTATACAGATTAAAAACAAAATTTATAGACAATTAACATGCTAATGAAGTGATTTATCTTTTGTTTGTTGATAAAGAAAAGCTGTGATGACGGCTACCCATTACAACAGGATTGTTTTGACATCTTCCTAATTAGCGTATTTCCGGACGTAGGAAGCAACTTAATTTAATAAATGAATTTAACTATGCTTTAAATAACAAAAGCAGCTCCCAAGTAATTTATTTTTCTTGCACAAAAGTGTTTTAAAAATAATATTTAATTAACACAATATCTAAAAATTAATTTCATAAACTATAATAGTGTTAAAAAATATATTTATGCATGATGAATATTTGGTTTGAAAAAGGTTTTTTTTTTTTTTTCTATTTATACAAGCCATACAGCTGATACCACATGTATAATTTATATTACTAATTAATGTAAACATTTCGTATTAAATTTTTTGTGTGAAGTTAAGAAAACTATTCTAGCAGATAATTAACTAATAATAGAGAAATTTATTTCGATAAATAAAGTTTTTAACTTTGTGTCAAGTAAATTATTTGAGATATGAATGTTAAAAAATTATTTTTAAATATTTAAATAATTGATAGCAGTCAATATTGAATGTTAACAAATATATAAAATCTTCTTTTATACTATATTTTCTTTAAGTAAAAAAGTTATTTAAAAATAAGGAAAGAAAACACTCTTTATATATATAAAAAAGGTATCACTATGTAAAAAATAAAAGAAATGGTTATCAAGTAAAACTGTCGTAAATTTCATTGAAGTTTTTGCATTTCTCTAATTTAGTATTATTTGTTTCACCACTTTGGGACCGGCGGCTTTTACACATATTTTATTCGGTTGGCACCACTTATTTTTTTTTAAAAGTTCCCTTTACTTAAACAATCACGAAAATGCTCTAATTAAAGAAACTAAATATTAATTTTCTGTTTTACTGGTGCCTAAAACAAATCCTGTATACTCTTTTGGAGGGTGCATATATGCGCCCATGGTCCCGAACGGGTTAACTATATACGAATGTTAGCTTTGGCGTTAAAACCTTTACTATGTTTAACCCTTTTAGGCGCAAAGCATTTCGGTTGCTAAAATGCTGAAATGATTGAATGATACCAGGATTTGCAAACGAATTTATTTTGAAACAAGTAAAAGTGCATTATTAAAGCAATATTTTATATCAAAATCCTGGTGCAATGTGGCATTTGGGAATTAAAATAAAGTGCGATAGATTATATCCCACCGCCCCCCAAGGTGTTAAACAATACGTTATAATCCAATATAGTAATCCAAAATGAAAGTCGAACATTATTCAAATTTAAAAATTATGATTTTGCTTTCAAAAATGTATGCAATATATATATATATATATATATATATATACATTCTTTCTGTTTGCTAAGGAATTCACCTTTAACCCCTTAATTCTCGCTCCCGTCATATTCTCGGGCTGTGTCTTTTACTCAAATTGTTTGATTCCCACCAGTTTTATAAAATAGTGAAATTGGCTATATTTTAGTATCGTTTTTCCTGTCATTAAATAAGGTGAATATTTCTTTTTCATAAAAGTGGTGCCATTAAGCAATTTGAATTTTTCAACCGTAATTTAATTCGAGCGTTAAGGGGTTAATTAGCAGATAAAAGATACTTCTACCAAATAAATTCATGCTGTTAGATTCTAAGGCCATCTTATTCTTGTAGTGACTTATATCTTGTAGGGAGCGTCTCGGACCCATGAACGGCAGCAATTACCTAATTGTTTATATGTCCTTTGGCAATTGCGGATAGTTTCAACCAAATACCGGCTTTGTCGTCACTTTCGGACTTCTGAATCTTTTGCCACGTCGCTATTAAAAACGTAGGTGAACTTTCATATGAAATCACTCTCAGAAATACTTTCAACAATTTACTGAAATATTCCTGGCAGCATATACCGGAATATACAGTGTGTCCACGTTAACCTGACCAACCTTTTTTTTTTCGCAACCGTTGGTCCTAGATGCATACTTCCAATTACAAAAATGGTGAAATTTGGGTGCAGGGTTAAGATTAAAAAAAAGTTTGAAGCGAAAAAACAATTTAGTGAAGAATTACAGAATCTAAATTTGCATACGGTCCCCCGGTGCTATAAGTTATATTTAGTGAAATTTCCCTGTTACACTGGCAAGTAAGACAAAAAAAGCCCCGTTATTCTACGATTAAAATTGACCGAGTAATAGCTTTTTAAAGTTGGAGCATATTTTTTGCTACAGATTAGAGGTCATTCACAAATTTAGTAGCAATATAATTTCGTCAGATATATTAAAGAAATGGTTGGGAGTAAAATTAGCATTGCAATATAAATCTGAAATCTTTAATCATTCTGACATATTATTGCAAAATGTACAATTTGTACTGAACATAAGAGAATAAAAATAACAGATTTTTTGTTAAATAAAAGGATGAAAAACAACAGCCTCAATACAAAATGATACATATACAAAATGATACATACAAAATGATACATATACAAAATGATACATACAAAATGATACATATACAAAATGATACATACAAAATGATGCATATACAAAATGATACATACGAAATGATTCATATTTTTAAATGCCGTTAGATTACACTGTCTTTCAAATTTTGGGTTTGTGGCATGTTTTTTAGCTTTTGAAAATTGATTCTTATGTATTTTTTAGCACTGGATCCAAAAATGACCTCCATTTTAAACCATCACGTCAGAATTTTCTCAAATCGCAAATTTCAAAGTTAAAAAGCTAAAAGTTAAAACTGATCTCCCCTCCCCTCCCAACCTCATCGGACCCTAGAGCTGTATAGCTGTAAGAAACCCAGTATAAGCCAAAAAATCTAATAAATTATTGAATTAAATAAAATTAAACTGAATAAAAAAGATTTGCATCTATTTTATAGTAACAGATTTTTTGTTATTTTTTAACCTTGAAATTTACGATTTGCGAAAAATCTTGACATGATGGTTAAAAGTGAAGTGAAGGTTTTGATTCAGCGTTAAAAAATACATAAAATGTAACTATAAAAGTTAAAAAACACAACCATCGCAGGTTTATGTTCTCTAATCTAAAACTCGTTCTTAACCCTTTATCTACTGACGGTACTTTAAAGTACCACTCACTTTAAACTTTCATCCCACAGTGAATATTACTAATATTTTAATGGTACTTTGCAAAAAAAAAAAAACACTGTTTTAACTCCACTTTATCCGGATACATGGCAGCAGTAGTTCTAGGTTTGTTATTTTAGCGAGGAAGGAGGCTATCTTTGAAGCAGTCGATGTATTTTGTGCCGACATTTTGTACAGATTGTCATGCTCGTCTTTTTATTGCTGCAAACACAGTAAAGGATATAAGATAAGTGTTGGATTTTTTTTGTGTGTTCATTATGATCTTAGAATACAATTTGACTAGCTATTTTAGGTGAACGGTGTATGTATTTGATTTAATAGTTGAATTACTCGGTGATACTTATAAGTACCGTCAGTACACTGGGAGTTGGAGAAAAACTTCTTGTTTACTTTTCGTCTGTGTAGTTATCCATCATTTTCATCTGCTTTATAATGTAATTACTAAAATGTAATGTAGTAATAATTTTCCTAGTATTTCTTTTCTGTTTCATTATAAGTACTTATAAGTACCGTCAGTACACTGGGAGTTGGAGAAAAACTTCTTGTTTACTTTTCGTCTGTGTAGTTATCCATCATTTTCATCTGCTTTATAATGTAATTACTAAAATGTAGTGTAGTAATAATTTTCCTAGTATTTCTTTTCTGTTTCATTATTATTTTTTATAGGAAATCGAAAAAGTTGTGGCACCGGCTCTTTTTTGCTGTGCTAGAAATGACATATGTAAATTCATATATTGCATATGTGGAGATGCGAGAGAACATGTTGTCCCTGGAATATAGACGTCGCATAACTAAAAGACTGCTATCAAGATCGAACCCTAAAATAAAATTAGTTTTTTAATCCTTTCAGGTGCAAAGAATTTTCAATGCTAAAGTGTTGAAATAAATGATTGGCACCGGAATTTGCCAAAACATTTATTTGTAATTATGAAAAAGGCTATATTTCACATACTTATTAAATCGAAAATATTTTACCACAATTCTGGTGCCATTTGAAAAACCTTGTGAGTTTTCTGTTACGATATTTAGTCATAGTGTACTGACGGTACTTTAAAGTACCACTTTAATTAATTACCTCTAAGGAATTAAATTTCTCACGGGTGAGTATTTGTTTTATGTTTATCCTTTAATTTTCATTGCAGTAACTGAAAAAAAAATATATTACATGAAAAAACTTGCAGTAGATAAAGGGTTAAACTTCTTGACGGTAATCTATCCGAATTTTTTCGTGTTATCCTTTAGTATAAGTATGTATAAGATGGTAAGAGTCGAAAATCATAATAATATTTCATTGTCATCAGATTTAAGTCATTATGTAAAGTTTAACTTCTATAGGACGTTTGAAAGTAAGTTAAAGTTCGAGTACAAATTTTAAACTGGAAAGACGATCATTGCAAGTTAAATAAAACCTTATGAAAATAACATAATTTTAGTTAAAAGAAATCATAGCCTCAAATCCTTACAAAATAAAACATATGCTGAAATACAATTATTTTAACTAATCTGAAACTTAACTAATAAAAGCTAATCGTAATATTTGTACGATTTCTTTCAAAGCGCAGATGCCTTGAAATAAGTTTAAGTACTTTATACACGATTCCTGAAAGCATGGTCGAAATTATCTCTTTTGATATGCAAAAAAGTGGTATATTTCAAAGTTTCATAACTCGGTCAATTTTAATGGTAGATGAATGGAACTTTTTTTGTCTTACTTGTTAGTGTCATAGTATTTTTTTTTTGTAAATATAACTTATAGGACCTGGGGACCGTATAAAAATTTAAATTTCATAATTTTTTAATAAATGTTTTTCTTGACCCAAATCACTTTAAAAATAATTCTTTACCTTATTTAAACCATTTTTGTAATTGAAAGTATGCATCTAGGACCAACGGTTGCGAAAATAAAGGTCGATCAGGTTATACGTGGACACGCTGTATGCGGGAATTAAAGAATGTCCATTATTTTTTCTCTGTGACAAGAAAGAAAATATCCGACAATTGAAGAAATTTCCGTTCTTTTTTTTCGCTCTAGGATAGAACATTTCCGTAAGCTGAAAAGGAGTAAAAAACTACTTGTCTCGTACTTCTCATTCGCTCTCTCGTTCTTGATTTTGAGCCTGTGACCGCCCGTTTTGAATCTAGCATTTTAACCTCTAGACCAGGAAGCCCTTGGTAGATGGTGAGTTTAAAATGAAAATATGGGTTCTCTTCAAATTGGGAATTATTAAGTGTTGTAAAATTTCTTGTTCAGAAAGCTCGGAAATTTAAACTTAATTGCAGAGACGTTTCCTCGTGATGAAATAATGGTTGGTGTTTTAGCACTTATAGAATAATAGAGGATAAAAATTATTACATATTAGACATATTTTTAATGACATAATTTGATTGTTAGATGAAAAATATGAATATTATATTTTTTATTAAATTTGAGAATAAATGTTTGATTTTTTGAATAAAATCGATTATTTTAAGTTGGTTGAACTACTATATATTTTTTAAATGTGTCCGTTTAGAATATATTTTACATGCGAATATTTTTTTAACAGTCTAAAAACACATTGCGAATAAGTTTACATATTAATACAGCCAATACACTTGCGTGCAAGGAATAAATGGAATTCCCCCCCCCCCTTTTTTTTCAGACTTTCGAGAATAATTAATGGAAAAAGCAGTGTTGCCAGATTAGGGACATTTTAAATTCAGATTATTTGACTGTCACCACTTTTTAAAAATAGTATAATTCGCTTATTTTTCAGAATTTTTAAATAGGCCGACTATTTCTATTTCATAAAAGCGGTGACAATCAACAATCTGGGGACAAAAATGTCCCCAATCTGGCAACACTGCGAAAAAGCATGCTTTCTAGCAGTACAGAAATCATTTGTTTCAGAATGATGAATAATTTAGTGTATAAAGACGAATTTTTCTGACAGTATAGTATAAATCATTGATTAAATTTTACTATCTTCGAATTATGTTTGAGATAATTTAACCAACTTTTAGAAGGTATATTGAAATATTCTGTATTTTTAATTCTATTTGTGTCTGAAAGAAAAATATGTAAAAAATAAAAATCTCCTAATAATCCCAGACAGTTTAAGGCCCTTTGTATCACCACGTTGTATCTGCAACATCACCCAAAAGTCAATCTTACCTATACAGTGGGCTTTAAAATATATTTTTTTTAATTTAAAATCTTTCAACTCAGCATTTAATATAAATTGTTCAAAAATTCTCAAGAGACAGCCGGCGATACTGAGTTATTTATTTGGAATTTTGTCAAATTAAAAAGGCTGGTGACGGCAAAAAATAGATTTTTTACAAATGTAAGTTCGTATACTTTACAATTTTGAATTAGAAAATTGACAATATTTAAGAGAAGTATGTAATTTTCTGTTTATTGTAGACGTGAAAAAAGTGCTTTTTAGTCACTATTTTTTTTTTTTTATGTTCTAAATTTTTGTATTTTTTTTTCATGCATAAAATGATGTTTACTAACATCTAAGGAAATATTTCTCAAATCAGAGTTGTTGAATCACAAAGGGTTAAAGTACACTTCATTTTCGTCATACATTATCATTACTAATGCAAGTTAAATATTTTCTGTGTCAATGTTTGTAGCAAACTGTGGAATATATCAAAGCGGTGGCAGAGAGAGCTAAATAGAGTGAAGGGCAAATAGTATCAACTGTTTTGGCTGTTCAAAACGGCATGATCAGAAATAAAGCAGCCATAGCATATTGTATTACAAGGAGAGCTCTTTATTTTGTTCTATTTTGGTGTAATACCTACAAAATATCTGTTAATTAAAGTTAAACGATGTATTCATAAAATTATGGCGTTATTAAAAACACATACTACTAATAAAAGTACTCTAAAGTGTCATTTATTTTAAGCTCTTGGGGCCACAATTAAACAGCGTCAAGAGTATGCATGATTTAATATTGTAAAAATATGTATCAAGATTACATCCAAGAGCATTTAAAATGCTAATTCTGATAAAACGCAGTTTATTGTTATCTGAAACCTGAACGTGGCCTTATTTGGTACAGGTACCTTATTAATAGAAAGTAATTTAAATCGCAAGATGGTTCAGGCGATTTTGTCTGCACCCGTCTGACTTTTCCTCGGTTCTTCGAGCAGAGGAATAGAAATACTTCTGTTTTTTCTGGATTTTGAGATCACAGTCGCCGGCTCTCTCGTGAAGTTACACAAAATTAAAAATATTCACTTAATCAAGCTACTTTTCCAGTTCTACGGTATCTTTTGTTAAAAAAATATTAATACTTAACATCTCAGAAAACATCTTTAATGGAGATCGATTAAGAGTTAGTTTTGAAGTTTCCTGTTTTATTTGCATATTTAAACTGCCCCATCTGTTTTCTGGGTGGTCATACAGAAAAGAATGAATAAATAAATAAATAAATAAATAAGTACTCATTCTTTTGGGGTATCTTTCCTTTCCTAACGATGTATTTAAAAAATAAATATATTAATATTTACTATTTCAAAAAATACTTTCTGAAGTTCGATTTCGCATTAGTTTTCAAATTTTCCCAATTCTTTTGACGTTTTTCGATTTTTCTGCACTTTGTAACTACCGTCTTGGTTTCTCGATTGGAAATTAAAAAAAAAAAAAAGAAAGAAAAAACTTTATTTAATGTACTCGTCCATTTCTAATGGTTTCTTTGGTTTAAAAAAATATTAATATTATCAAATATTCACTGGGTTGCATAATGATATGAACACCCACTTTTTCAAGCATAAAAAAAGAAGAAAATGTTACAAAACAAACTGAAGTCAAATCAGTGTTAGAAATAGGACAAATCATTTTATTTTATAAAAAAAATATAATCGAAACATCGATTTATACATAAAATAAACTGCATTTTTCCATTTTGGGGTGTTAGGTAGATTTTGTATGAAATACTACCTATTACATTCTCTCCTATGTTGGAATTTCTGAAAAATGTTTGCAGATCTACACCGATCATGACCCCTAGAACCCCAAACCACCTTCAGTAAAAAAACTTATATATATATACACACACATATATATAGCCATAATATATAGCCATAATATATAGCCATATATATAGCCACAAATCATCATCTATTCCAATTACAATAATTTAATAAATTTAGTAGCAAATTATAACTGTAACATTATACAAAATACAGACAGAACCCTAAACATGTAATACAAATTAAGCAAAGTCCACCAATTGGCAAGCACATTGCATACGATTAATCCATATTAACTTATGGAAAACCAATAAATTTTTTTGATAAAAAAAATCTCTTAAAGACTTATGAAACAAGAAACCACCTAAAAAATGTTGAACACTTAAAAGACATATTGTAAACAAACAATAGATCAATTTGAAGGATGGAGAAGGAAGCTTATATAGCATTCCACTTCAACAGGGGTACATGAAACACCAATATAAGCAAGCGCATAGCCGATTTCTGTAAAAGAATCCAGCATAAGCTAAAAATTAGATTCTTATGCACCCGATCAACCACACACCAAAAAAAGGCTTAAATTTACCATGACATATAAATTTAATTAAATAAAAATATTAATCAAAATAAGATCCTTAATAATCAACAATATTAATTTAAAGAAACAATTAAATTTGAAGACATACCAAGCAATAGAATTGCAATGACCACATTAAATCTTGAACAATTAACAAAATAATCACAGCAAATGTCCCGCCGATTTAGTTTTACAGTTAAAATCGAATTCTTACGGTTGCAAAACAACACAGTGTGCAGAAAAAATGCACAACCACTACTATAAAAAAAAAATGACATATCGTCTTTAATATAAAAATTATTACATGCATTAAAAGTATCCTATAATAAATTATTACTAAAAATATATATAATAAAATTATTTACATTTAAGCGTATAATTACTTAGAGAAATATTAAAATATAAATAAATTATACGGCAACAATATTATTAGACCTAAATAAATAATTATTTAGTGCTGCCATCTAGCTTAACTTATTAAAAGAACTCATACAGCTTGAAATAAAATATTTTATTGTGCTGCCAACTGTTGTAAATAATGTAAATGCCTTATATAACTGTAGAACTATTGCATCTATTCTTAAAACGCAAAAAGAAGAAACAAATAAAGCACATCCAAATATCGATAATAATCACTTATCATCTATATTAGAATGTTTATAATTATTTTTAATTATTTATTAAATAGTAAGTAAATTAATATTAATATCAATCAAGCCAAAATTATGATAAAAAAGTATGTTTATTATGCACATATTAAATTTAATGTTTTTAATTTTAAATGTACATTACAATATATATATATATATATATATATATCACTTTCTTCTGGACACGATAACTTTCAAAATTTTGCACAAATCTCTTCGAAACTGATACATAAAATCAAGGGGCATAAAATCTCGGTCAAGTTCGTTAACGGGCAAAATCGGACTAAGGAGATGGAAATAGGGATGATTCAATAGGGAAATTCAATATTTCTGTACAGTTTCCATGCTCGTTTAGTGATAATTTCGATCAATGTTCATATCTTTTTGCAACACCATTTTTTTTAGATAATTCATATTTTCAATGAATTTAAAGATTGATATTCTTTTACAGCTATGTATTATGTAAAATTACAGTTTTTGTCTCGAGAATGGAGTTTTCTGATAATTATTTATGACTTTTTGACAGGATATCACAAAATTACTAGGTGTTCATATCATTATGAAACCCAGTGTCTACTCAAAAAATATTTCTTGGATGTCGATGTGCGTTCGTTTCCGTTTTGTAAGCAGTTAATATTTTTTTATTATTTTCGATGGAAATAGAATAAAATAATAATAATAAGTGTACTCTCATTTATGGTACTATTCTGGTTCTAAAGATATATTTCGTTTAATAAAATATTAATAATTACTATATATCTGGAAGTCGTTTCATGAATCCACCAGACGTATTTATTTATTTTTTTTTTTCTCGTAGCCTTCTCAGATTCCATTTCGTGCTTTACAAGAACTGTGCGTTGGAACATTTTCGAAAGGGGAACATTGATAATTATTTTTCAGTACTACGTGAACAGAGCAAGGGGAGAGAAATGGAGACAGGGAATCCTTTCTGTTTTTCTTTTCTATTTTCAACAATGCGAAATAAATCGTGTAAATCCGGAATTCGAAAATTTTCACAAATCCAATACTTTCTTCTTGTATAGATAGGAGAAAGTAAAATTTTATAAAACATATGTTGAACATGAAAATGGTTACTTGATAATAAATAACATCCGAAATACCTATATTCCAGGTTAAGAAAAATGATTAATACTCTATAAAAAGTACTCGAAAACGTTTCCGAAAATCAGCAGCAGCAAAAGGAACTTTGTTTTCATAAGTGCTCGAAAATATCGTGACTTTCTATGTTTCTAAAGATGAAGAGCACTTTTTGGAATCATGAGGAACTCGGAAGAGGTTATAGTATATTTTCGGACGTTGTTATACTGGGTGTCCGTAAAAGAATGTCACAAATATAAATATTAATGGTATCAACTGCAAACGTTCTAGAGTATTGGCTCAAGGTCACAAATAAAGAGAAAATCAAACAGTTTTAAATAAGCGCATGCGCTAGTGTTGCTTTCTTATTTATTAGCTTGCAGTGCTACATACGCAAAATGGCGACTCCTGAGCGTAAAGTGTTATTGCTGGGCTGAAGATTTAAAAGCGTACACTGCTGGGCATAATACCATGCGATTTTTTCCTTTGTGGCTTTATAAAAGATCGTGTCTATGTTCCACCGCTATCTAATGATTCGACAGAGATGAGATATAGAATTGAAGAGGCAATTGCTTCCATTATTTCGGACTTGTTAACCGAAGTTTGGGAAGAATTGGAGATTAGGTTGGATGTGCACCGTATAACTAAAGGTGCACGTATTGAACATTTGTAAAAAAAAAACTAGTTTAGTTTACCTTCAATTTGATGTATGATTTGTTTAAAATTGTCTAAATTAAACAGTAAGAATATACCACTGAGACTGGGACATACTTTTATGGACGCTGTGTTATATTTTTCTAGATTAAGAAACAACTGTCTTTTTTACCCGACTGCCAAGAAGGGTTATGTGTTTCACGCGTATCTGGGTGTGTATTTCTTTAAACACTAGAAACATTCCAAAGGGCTGGGTGGATTTTAGTGAATGAGGTCTCTATCGATTCGTCTTAACCGTTCGATGGTTATAGGCTAGGTTTCTTTTTTATAAAATCAAAATGGCGGTCGTCAAATACAAAATGGTGGTAGAGACGGAAAAAAAATTACGCATCATATAGAGTGGCATATCATTGGACAGATCTTTCAAAATGAAGATTATGTTCCGTTGACTATTTTAAAGTCATAAGCTCCGTTTAAATATTACACAACCTGGAAGTTATGTAGGTAGGATCTCTAGCTTTACTGCAACTCTAAACTTCATAGACATCTATAGGCGTCATGAAAACAGTGTTTATAGATAGGAACTAACAATTAAACACTACTTAAAAGTCATCAATACAAGTAAATAAAAAATAGGTAAGTGATATAAAAAATAGTTTAACATTGATGAGAAATAATTAATTAGTTCGTTTTTTACGCAGTCGGGTTTTTTTGAATTTTTTAAATTTAATTTTTACTTGTTTGCGACAGTGAAACAGCGAACTTTACGGAGTCATCCCTGGTACCAAATATACTGATTTCGACAGCTTGCAGATGTCCATTTCAGACTTACATGTATGTTCTGTAGCGCCTGTCATAAAAAAAGGATATTGAACAGGCATCATGACCAAATTTAGGCCACTGGACATGGAATAACGATTCTACTTCACTGACTCATTTATCATACTGGTGGCCCACCAGTGAAATAGGGTAAGAGCTACCACTGGCATGAATCTGGTAAAGAAACCGTATTTTATCTCTTTATAATGCGGTTAAGTAACCGTTGGCTATAAATGTAATGGAATGACTGGATAGCATGTTGCAGAAATTACAACTAAAATGACCGACGACATTTTACGTTAATTATTTTTACAGTTCGAATTTCCAGTCTCTGAAAGTTCTTTTAATTATAAGAACCATGATTTTCAATAATCGCTGTCAAACTTTTCAGTAATTATGTCAGTAATTTCACATGATAAGGTTTTTCATGAAAAAATTTGAACATGATTTTTAGAGTAAGGGGAAAGAAACACAAACTATTAGGAAAAACGAAACAGTTTGAAACTCTAGTCCTTTGTGCAGTGCACTACGACTTAAAAAAATATACATGTATCTACTTATAACTTAAAAATTATTAGATTCCCTTGTTTTAAAAAAGGATATTTAAATAACCCTTGTAGTTTGATTTTTGCTTATATCTAAATTAAATATTTAAATATTTGCAAAAACCAAAGTAGAAGGGTTTTTAAATATCTTTTTAAGGCAGGTGCACCTAATACTTTTTAACCTTAAATCCTTTATAATTTTTGCTAACTTTTGACATTCCAAAGGTACCCGATATTTTAAATAGAACGAACTACGTATTTTAAAACATCCCTTTTGCTCTATCTGAGAAAAAATCAGAAATGTTAAAAGGAGTTTTTTTTTCTAAATCTTCTAACTGCACAGATTCATATCACCTTGTTAATCTACACTTAAAAAATATTACTAGCCCTACAAATTGGTAGTTCATGCTACTTGCCGCATAATAATAACATGGATATTGCGTGCCTTCATGCATGTTTAATAATAATAATAATAATAATAATAGTAATAATAATAATAAGCTATAATAAATAGCTAAAGTATGAATAACAACCTCTGGAATTCCCAAGTCTTGTATCGATTTGTTTTTCGTATAACAATTACTCAACTGTCTGAGGCTTTGACTTTGTTTTTCACTTGTTATTAGTGTGTCTGGCTTAGCATTTCTGAGTAAATTTATTACATTTTGTCACTTTAAGCAGAACTAATTAGATGCGGTGTGCAGAAAACTGTACTAGGTCAAGCGATTTTAGTGAAAAAAAGTTTAAGTGGACATTTCCTCAAGCAGACTGTCTCATTTCACTTGAATACAAAGGAATAAAAGTATGTTACGTAATAGGCAAAAACTTTAAAACAGCTTCTTTCAGTTATTAATACTGATAAATACAGATACATCTTTCATTTGTACCTATCTATAAGAAAAGAAGTTTTTCTGTGATTCTCGTTTTTCTTTTCTCTTTTACCATTCACAAGTGCAACTTACGTATAATCTATTTGATAAAATAATAACATATAATAAAATACCAAAAACAACTGTATTGACAGAGCCATTCAATTAATTAGACGTTCATTCTGAATGAAAAAAAAAAATCTTTCTTTTTTTTTTAGCTACAAGAAAGGAAATTGAAGTATTTCTACTATTGTTTTTTTTTTTTTTACTTTATTTCAAGTTATTGCATTGTTTTATCATTAAAGCTATATAATATGCATACTTACTGTTCGAAAGAAATGTAAAAGAACTACTTTTGAAAATAAAATTTATAATTAATTTAAAATTCAAATATTTAATAGAATTATTTTCAATTAAATCATGTACTGAAATAAATTAGAGCCGATAAAAAAAGGCACATAATTAAATAGTTAATTAAGAAGTGTTTATTAACAGAATAATGCAGAAAATTAACAGAAATTATCAGAATTAAATACGCAAGTTAGTTAAATGATCAACAATCGTTTTTCAGTGCATTTAGCTTTTTTAATCTTTTTCTCATTTTTCTGTGCAGTTTTTTGAAAACTGTTTTAACGCTTAAATGTTTTCTTTTTTTACTCTATAATAATTATTTTAAACTGTATTAGTGCAGGAATTTAATTCAAGTTTCAAAATATAAATAGTTCCACGTTTGTTACAAATTAGAATAGCCATTTCTTTACACAGTAAATTTTTAAATTAATTAATAAATTAAAGACCTGTTATCTTTTGAAATTAACATCACACATATAATAAAAAGATTTACTAAAATACGTATATTATACACATAAACTTTCAAAACATTAAAAATAAAATTTTATTTTGAAAGTTTTTATAAATCTTTTTATTATATAGGGTAAAATCACCAATAATCGGCCATTGAAGCACATCGTTTTTGTATATAGCTCGTAGCGGATTTTTTAAAAGCACTACAACATTTTTAACAGTGATACATGTTAATGTATATTTTTTTTTACTGTTTCAGCAATTATTTTTTTTAAATAGCTCATTAGAGTTTTTATTTATGCAAAGTTAAATTTAAAAGTCGCAAATTCTCTAGTAATCAGCCATTCAATTTTAGTGTTCAATACTTGTAACTAACTTAAGGTATAATTTTTCTAAACAGAACAGCATTTTAAAAATGACATTGGTTAATTTGTACTTTTCTTAGGGGGTATATTTATATAACGTTATCAACTTTTTGGTAAATATACTCGAATCGAATATAGTCAAAGGAAAGAGAACATTCTGGGCAGAATTGTGGCCTGGGATGAAAAATGAGTGTACTACAACAATACAAGCCGTAAAACAATAGTTAATGCTCTGAAACGCGTAAATCTAAAGTTCAACCGCCGGGTGTCTCACGAATAGATTGCTGAAGACTAGCGGAAAAGAAAAAAACTGTTTTTTGGCTCTGCTCAGAGGTCAAAGGAAAGAGAATATTCTGGGCAGAATTGTGACCTGGGATGAAAAATGGATGTACTATAACAATACAAGTCGTAAAAGAGGGTGGTCAGCTCCTAGGGAATCAGCAGGTTCGGTTGCAAGACGTGTACTAACTAACAAGAAGGTGCTTCTCTGAATGTGGTGGGATTGTCGCGGAATTCTGTACAAAGAGTATCTGAAAAGCGGACTGACTACAAACAGTGCGATATACAGCAACATGCTAATCAAAGTTCGCGAGGCCGATCGCGAAAAATGAAGAAACGAGTTCAGAAGTAAGTTGGTTCTCTTTCATCAAGATAACGTCCAGTCACACGTTAGTACGATGACCGGCTGAACGCTCAACCCTCTACAAGCTAGAGTGGGATTTAATGCAACATCCACCACACAGTCCCGACATGGCGCCTTCAGATTTCTATCTGTTTTCTCATCTGCAGCTGCATCTTGATGACGCAATCTTCGATTCAAATGAGGAGGTCATAAATCAGGTCAATCTCTTTCTGAACTCGCGCACGCCCCAATTTTTCGCAGAAGGGATTTAAAAGTTGCCAA
Source organism: Maratus speciosus (assembly GCA_963932465.1). Lineage (NCBI taxonomy): Eukaryota > Metazoa > Arthropoda > Arachnida > Araneae > Salticidae > Maratus > Maratus speciosus. The sequence goes on from OZ010787.1 coordinate 84,024,104, forward strand.
AACGTTGGCAGACGATTGTAGATTTAAACGGAGATTACTATCTTCATTAGTTTTGATGATTTTGTATGTATTTATCATTTTACAATAAAAAAAATTTGCGGAAAACTTTTTACTCAACGTAATACTTTTCAACTGCATTGAAAAGTATTAAAAAACTATTATAATGTTTTAACTAATTATTGAGACATTATAAGGGGCTGTGCATATACACTATCTAATCAGAAACAACTGGCTGTAAATGATCGCGCCAAGCCAGAAACTTAAAACGTCAGTCATACAAAGATGTGATATCACATAAAAAGAAGCGATATAGAAGTGCATACTTGGAGTGCCGTGTAAAAATCTATTGATAAATTAAATAAACATAATAAGCAAAAAGATGAGGGTTGTATCAAATATCTGTTGATCAGTGCCAAGATAGCGTACACACTATTGCAAGTACTACTATATTTGGATACAACCCCTCATCTTTTTGCTTCCTTTTGGGAACAACGGATTTCGAACTTATGCTATCGACGATAATTTTGACAATTTTCAATCTATGATTTTGGGACTTTCACAAAAGTTGCTCTATACACTTAGCTAATATATTATGCACATTATATTTTGATTGCATTCGCGCACGTGCAGTGAAACAATTTTTAGTAAACCTGCTCATTTTTCATCAAATTTTTATTCTTTTTTTAATTCTGATTGCAAAGTTTTGTGTACAGTGTTGTTTGTCATATTTTCTGAAAAGAACTTTTTATTATATTAAGAAGTTTGCAAATTATAAGCAAAAAACTTGCCGAAATTTGAGACTGTTTTTAAAGAAACCTTAATTTCTCTACTAGCATACATGCTATCCTTATAAAAATGAACACAGTATATTACAATAAGCCACTTATTAATAATCTCGAGTTTAAACGCTTTTGCTACATTAGTTTTTACAGGGTTATCCAAAAGATATTCGTTCTTTTTCAATTTGTTGACGGTCCCCTATGGGGTTTCGGGAAAAAAATCTTCGCGAAAATATGACCTATACTATACTGTTTACACAGCTTTAGTTTTAGGTTAATTCCTCGTGTATTTTTCTAGATATTTAACAAAACGTCTAAATTCGCAAGTGACCGGTCACCTTTGGCCATATAGTGTATAACGTTATCACTTTAGGGGAAGGGGGGGGGGGCGGCTGGCGCATGATATCGTAAGATAACTCTAGGGGGAGGGGGGATTTGTCTTTTGATATCGTTATCATTTTTGATCCAACCAAAATTTTCATTTTATTTGTAATTTGTTCTTTACATCAAAATTTTCCAATTTTGTTTGTAATTTGTTCTTTTCATGAAGAATTTCTCTTTTTATTTGTAACTTAAATTTTAGGTCAAAAAATCCTGCAATCTTTTTTAGCCTGTTATCTATTTTTATGAAAATACAAAGTTATTATTAAAATCATTAATTGATTATAAAATTATTTAATTCCAAAATATGGAATACCTCAATGTTTGGCATTACTATTATTTTGTCATATGTGTATCATATATAATCCGCTGTTCGAGAAACAAGGTGCGAAGTATGTTTGTAACGATACTTGTATTTACCAGCAAAGAAAAGAGAAAGAATGTTTTGCACTTGTTTTGTTGATAATATGTTTTGCCTGCTCCCCCCACCTTGCGGATTTATGATGGTAAGAAGTTTTTAATTTTAAAATTCCTTTGATATAAAATTATTTTATATAATAGTGATATTTTATTGACTTATATTCATTTGAATCAATAAAGTATGCAAATAATAAATGTATAACCATATCTGTATATCACTGCATAGAAAAGAAAAAAATTGCAACAATCAAAAGAATTTTTAGACTTTTGATAACAATATTATTAGGGCGCGGGGGTGGGGGTGGGGGAGGGTACAAGAAATGATAACATAGGATATCGTAAGGGGGATGGGGTCTAAAATTACCAAAAAGTTGATAACGTTATATAAGTATAGCCCTAAGAAAAGTACAAATTAACCAATGTCATTGTTAATATGCTGTTCTGTTTATAAAAATTTTACCTTAAGTTAGTTACAATTATTGAACACTAAAATTGAATGGTTGATTACTAGAGAAATGCGAATTTTAAATTTAACTTTGCATAAATAAAAACTATAATCAGCTTTTTAAAAAAGTAATTGCTAAAACAGTAAAAGAAAAATATACATTAACATGTGTCACTGCTAAAAATGTTGTAGTGCTTTTAAAAAATCCGCTACGAGCTATATACAGAAACGAAGTGCTTAAATGGCCGATTATTGGTGATTTTACCCTATATAATAAAAAGATTTATAAAAACTTTCAAAATAAAATTTTATTTTTAATGATTTGAAAATTTTTGTGTATAATATACGTGTTTTAGTAAACGTTTTATTATATATGTGATGTTAATTTCAAAACGTAACAGGTCTTTAATTTATTAATTAATTTAAAAATTTACTGTGTAAAGAAAGACTATTCTAACTTTTAACAAACATGGAACAATTTATATTTTGAAACTTGAATTAAATTCCTGCACTAATACAGTTTTAAATAATTATTATATAATAAAAAAAGAAAACATTTAAGCGTTAAAACAGTTTTTAAAAAACTGCACAGAAAAATGAGAAAAAGATAAAGAAAAGCTAAATACACTGAAAAACGATTGTTGATCATTTAACTAACTTGCGTATTTAATTCTGATAATTTCTGTTAATTTTCTACATTATTCTGTTAATAAACACCTCTTAATTAACTATTTAATTATGTGCTTTATTTTTTATCGGCTCTCCTTTATTTCAGTGCATGCTTTTAATTTAAAAAAATTCTATTAAATATTTGAATTTTAAATTAATTATAAAATTTATTTTCAAAAGTAATTTTTTTACATTTCTTTCGAACAGTAAATATGCATATTATATAGATTTAATGATAAAACAATGCAATAATTTGAAATAAGGTAAAAAAGAAAAACAATAGTAGAAAAACTTCAATTTCCTTTCTTGTAATTAAAAAAAGAAAGAAAAAATATTTTTTTTTCATTCAGAATGAACCTCTAATTAATTAAATGGCTCTGTCAATACAGTTGTTTTTGGTATTTTATTATATGTTATTATTTTATCAAATAGATTATACGTAATTTGCACTTGCGAATGATAAAAGAGAAAAGAAAAACGAGAATCACCGAAAAACTTCTTTTCTTAAAGATAGGTACAAATGAAAGATAAAACTTTTTTATTTTATTCAGAAGGAATGTTGAATCAATGACGTAACTGTGTCAATATACATATTTTAGGTAGCTTTCAATACAAAAACTACCTATTGCAGCCGTTCGGAGGGAAACGGTTCCGAAAAATTTTGGTATATTTTCACCGATCATGACCCCCAGACCCCAAAACTACCCTCCGTTCAAATGTGATACATAAGCCGTTCTTTCTGTGTATGTCCTTTACACAAATCTTCAATTTTTGACCGATTTGCACGAAACTTCATGTACAATCGTGGAAAAAATAAACACACCCTACTAAGTCCTCAACAAATTATCGTAGACGAAAGTTACTGGCACCGAGCGATTGGAAATAAAGTCTACTTTTAAGTGACGTATATAAAATTTGCTTAGGAGACAATCTACTTAATTAAACGAATCCAAACTTCATTTTTTTCAATGGCAATACCCGATTTTAAGCAGATATTTTAAATCTTTTGTTCAAACTACGACTAGACATGAAATTTCAAGTCATTTGAATGATAAGGTTTTGAATTATAACCATTCAAAATTGAGTGCTTGTAATGTTAAATTACATTTTTATATTTTTATTTATAACTTCTGAAATTATGATCCTAATGTTTTAATTTTTTTTTTTTGTAGAAATAATACTTATATACCCAAACATAAATACGTTGAATTTGCAATTTTTATAATTTTCTGATATGAATTATGAAATTAATATTCAAAAAAATTATGAATTGCAACCTACAATTTTTTTGACGGATTCAGATTTATTAAGTCCTGCTTTACGGAAATCCAAAATTTCACATTTTTCTTCCAAGTAGTTTTCAAATTATGCTTAAAAAATGGCAAAATGATGGTTTAAGGGTTCGTCTATGATAGAAGTGACTAAATATTTTGAAATTTCTTATGCTATCCTGTAATCTAACAGGCTTGACTACTTAAGAGGCCACACTAGTCACGGCTTGAAGTTCGAACGCTAATGATAAGTCTATGGCAACAATGTTTTCAAATATCTTGCTTGATTTTTAATATTTTTAAATGATTTTTTTTGCACAGGATAGCTGAGGACTATCTGTTTACGGGCTATTTTTTACTTTTCCGATTTTCGTTGTAGTTTAATTCTCAGGATCCTGTCAATTTAGGATCCAGTGAAATTCGAGGTATTGTGTCCTTTTTAGTCTTATAACATTCATATCAGCAAAATTCAGGAAAATTTTTTTAATAACAACGAAAATATAGAGTTTAAGCTTTCCAATAACATGCTTTCAATAGTTCTACTACAATTAGGCTGAGCAAAATATGCAAAGATTTTGATGAAAAATGTGTCAAAAATGGCCTCGTAATGTTATGCTCTCCGCCTCTACCAAGACGATGAAAACCACGCCTATTAAAAATATGATTGGCTAGTATCCAAACACTTTAGCAAATGGAAACGATTTAATTGTGATTGGATTATTGTATCGTGTTAAAATAGATCACTCCTATTTCAAACCTTGGATTTATTTTTTTCTAAAATTATTGTTTAATTTCAACAAAAGACTCTTGAAAGAATGAAATATTTTAAATTCTATATTTCTATGAATAACGAAGGAAATTATACATTTCGTTTATATAAACAATTTCAGAACCACACAGAGGGAGTTACAACATATAGAAGTTATTAAGGAATCAAATTTCAGTCCTAGTTTATTAAGTAAAATGGTGAAAAAATAGACGAGTATTTTTTAAATTATTTTTTAAGTTAAAATAGTTAACAAATAATTACGAAGTCATAATTTGTTAGAACATATTTGTGGCCTGGCCAGGAGACTGGTTTTCAAGCCTCCTATTCTTGTATATGTATAAAATATTCGACAATTTAACATTTTACGTTCGAAAAACAGTTTTTTTAATTAAAAATCAGCAGAATTTAAAGTTAATAAGTTTTAAAGATTGTTAACTTTAAAATTGTAAATCAACTTGTTCAAAATTTTAAAGAAATATTTTTATAGTTCATTACTTTAATATTTATTATTTTTAAGGGGACAGTACACCTTTAACAGTCGGAGAACGAAATTTGTCCTGTGTAACAGATATATTTTTTAAAGAGCCCACTTCAGACACGGAGAGAAAGTAAAACGAAGTCTATGGGGGCGTTAATTTAAAATTTCTCGCTTTGTTTTAATATGATGTTTTTTACATAGGATAGCTGAGCACGATCTTCAACCAGGCTAGATTTTACTTTTTAGATTTTTATTTTATATATATATATATATATATATATATATATTTATATATATATATTTTATATATATATATATATATATATATATATATATATGTATGTATGTATATTGAATGTTTTCCATTGAATGTTTTCTTTTCGTTCATGGTTTTGTTAGTAAGTTTTTTCCATGGTTATTTTGTTAATTTTCTCTGTAGTTCAGTAGTTTTGGGATTGGATGAGTAGTGTGTGTTTTTTGGTATATATATATATATATATATATATATATATATATATCGCTCAGCCTTTCATCCCTTTGGGGTCGATAAAATGAGTACCAAGCTTGCTTGGGAACTAAACACCGAGGGTCTCGCGTTAGGCTGACCACCTGGCCGGGACGCATGCTGTATAGCACCTCGGGCCTAGGGTCAAGAAAACAGAGATGGGCACTGTCGGCCCTGATCCTCATGGATTGTATAGCTGCAGAGTTTAGTTTAGTATATATATATATATTAGGAAAGTTTCAATTTCAGAAACGATTCACCCCTGTTCCGAAATTAAAAGTAATTTTTTTTAAATATCTGAAACCAAAATCGAAAGAGTAAAAACTAGCCCGGTTATAGATCGTCTTCAGCTATCCTATACAAAAAAAAATCATTTTAAAATGTTAAAAAGGAAGTGAGATAAAAAGGAAGTGAGATTTGAAAATAACGCTCCCATATATTTAACGTTAGCGTTTACATTTTTTCCCGTAACCTGCGTGGGTTCTCAAATTAACGCAAAGATATTTTTTTTGCAACGGTTAGGAAACGCGAAAATTTATCATTAACTTTAATAATGTAAAACTAAAAGTTATGAAACTGTAAGATAAAATATAGCATTTTATAAAAAATATACTAGCTAGCAATTTTTTTTTTCTAATACGTATTACCTTTTACTATTTTATACTTCACTTACATGGACATTCAAAAGTATTTTATATTATGGTCTATGTGGAAAAATACATTTGCGTGTATTTTAATGACATAAAACAATTTTAAACATACAATTTATTCACATTATTGAAGAGCATAGGTACTTGTACAGGGGAATTAAAAAGTATATTTCGTTACGTTATGGACTACGAAGAAAAAACGTTTGCGGGGTATTTTAATAACGTTTTCTGTTACAACATAATGAAATTGATATGAATTTATGAGGCGCAGTAAAACATGCTTTCTGAAGGGATAGCAAAGCATTTATCATTCATTTACAGGGTCACAGAAAAGGGTTCAGTTTTATTACAGAAAAAACTGCTTGCAAAGTGTGTTTTAGTTATGTTTCACGATTTCAAACAAGATGGAATTTATATACGTTACTGAGGTTTACAATATGATGCTTACATTATAATATGATGTGCATCACATTTTATTTAATTTACAGGGGCACATAAAAGATATTGGATACAATATTGCATATGAAGTATTGTCTATTAGGGATGATTGCTGAAAGTGAGATTTCAGCTATGATATACGTTTTTAACTAAATTTCTGCATACTAGATTATATATATAAATTCGATAGACTACGTATAGGGCTACGCAAAAGAACTAGGAAGAATTGTTGAGAAATTGATTAATTTTATTTTCAAATTCAACTACATTTAGAAAGATATGTTTGGAAAATAAAAATATAATAATATACAAGGCTATTCAAAGAATTGGATGCATGCACGCCTATTTCAGACACGGGAAGGAATGAAAACGCTAATTTTAAGTCTATGGGGGGGGGGGGGGTCATTTTCATATTTCTCGCTTTGATTTTAATATTTTTGAATCATTTTTTCTTTTTCTTTTTTTTTTCTTTTTTTTTGCATAGGATATCTGGTGACTATCGACAGTGAGGCTAGCTTTTACTTTTCGATTTTGGCTATAGTTTTTTTTTTTTATATATAATAGGATAGTTTAAATTTTAGAGCGGATATGAAAGTAAAAGTAATTTTAAAGAAAAATATCTGAAACAAAAATCGAAAAAGTAATAACTAGCCCGGTTATAGAGCGTCCTCAGCTATCCTAACAGTTTCTTAGCAACAACGAATGATAGCTTAACACTGTCATGATCGGTAAGGTCAAGTAAAGACTATAAACTAAAAGCACTGCTAATTTACCAAATTCCAATATAGGTAAAGGATTGGTAAAGGATATTACGGCAACTCCTCCTGATTATTAACTGGGAAGTAGAGGAAGAAGATGGAGAATCTCTGGAGATATTTGACTGTGAGCTTTCAACTGACAAGGTAAAAAAAAAATCTCTATCAGCAATGCGGGGAAAATAAAATTGTAACTTAGTCTAAAGATAAAGATGCAGAAAATAAATTTATTTTCACTGATTTCTGATAAAGAAAAAGAATGCTTTGGTAAGATTGGAAGAAATTCGAAATCTTTGAAATGGAATTCTATGAAAATTCATTATCAGAATTGCATATCAATGTAATGAAAAATCCAAGCAGTTTTCAGAGAAAATAAAAACAAAGTCTTTCTCAAACAATTGTAAAAAAAAAAAAAAAAAAAAAAAAAAAAAAAAAAAAAAATACAGCTGTATTTGTTACAAAAATCTCCAAATTCAGAGTAATGAATTAAAAAAGGTTTTTATACACAATCTAGGTATAAAAACACAGATAGGATGTTTTTGTGCCTGTCCACAGATTCCTAAAGAGTGATACAAGATTTCACAGGAAAGGATTGTTCGACGGGTGGCAATTGCACAGACCATCAGCTCATCAAGTTGAAGGCTGAAATTTTAGGATTAGATAGAACTCAATTAGCATATTAAAATGCAAATGGTCTGCTAAGTCATATCTTGATAGAAAACACCTGCACACCGGAGTTTAGTTTTTGATCGATTGGTTAACATATCATTGTATTTTGCAGCACCCAAATGTATGAAAATATTGAAGTTTGGGTGCATGAAAACACAATGGTAAACCTGCGGATCAACCACTAAATTGATGTTCTGCAGATGGTTTCCACCAAGATACGACTTGGCAGACCAATGCATATAGCTTGTATATAAAATAAACGGTCAAGTACGAGTATTACTCGCGCTCAGAGAGTTCCGTACAATAAATATATGAATTATTAACTGTATTATTTAAAAGAATAATGAAACTTTGTAAAAACCTATACAACGTAGAGTTGGGTATAGCTGTATATATTAGAAAAGTATGATTGAGTATACCACAAAGGTTCAAAGAGATATGAAGCCGAAAAAAAATTAAATATTGCGATTTTGTATAATTCTTTTTTTAAACGTATCTTAATCTGGATATGGTGAACTTAATTTGGTACTAACAATAAAAGTACTGCATATTTAAATTTCATTTGGCATTTCATAAAACTAAATTCAACATAGAAATATTTTTCTTTTTACAGTGTAGATGAAATAAAATCCTTGTTCAAAGTTTAAACTTGGCGTTGTACTACGCGCGTTTCGAAAGGAGGTCGCAAAGATGCAACTCGACTTTGTCCGTGCCGCGTTTTTTCAAATAGGTCTTTAATTATCATTTAAAGACACGGGAGGCATATTGAGAGATCCACTCAACGCAAACTAGTCGCGAATCCCATAGTATTTATGCGATTAATTATAATTAAATTGGTCTGTTTTTAACAATTTGATGTTTACTGCTTTTATGCTGCTACTGGGTATTGCATTACACATATATATCATTAAAAGTTGTTATCTAGTATTTAAAAACCGATGGTATATAGAGTACGCTGCCTCTGCCATTATGTATGTCCAAACCAACCGTGTCTTTAAGGGTTAAGGCTCCTGCCCCTGCCAGCGAAGACAATCACGAGCTAATGCTAATCGTATAGGGAAGGATTTTTCTAATATCTATTTTGTATTTCGATATTTAAAATTTTTTTTTTTTGGCATTATATAGCCGAGATCCGTCTCTACATCGCACCTTTCTTTACTTTTTCCTCCCCATCGGATTAGCATTAGCTCGTTAGTGTCTTCGCCGGCAGGGACAGGAGTCTTAATATCTCGGCGAATTACCGACGATTTTTTTTTCGAAAATCATTATAAAGAATGCTTTTATACTTTTGATACGATAGGTACCTTTAGCGCTCTTCGATACCTTTGCTGAATGCCCGCAAATAGAAATCTGTATGTAACAGAAAAATGCGATTTTATGAAAACTATGCCACTAGGGCAATCGCTATAATTTTCTGCGAGTATTAAATTAACCTCTACTACCTCTAATTTTTTTCATAATTTTAGTTTCAGTAGATTTGAAAATAGATTGGGGGGGGGGGGGCGGGGGGGCACATTTTTGCACTACATTTTCGACGATATCTCTGAAAATATAATATCTAAAATTAAAAGAAATGTATTTTTGAGTTATGCGTTACGGAATCTTTTAACCGATACCCCAAACGATACACAAAGAAAATATATTTCTTCTTTAAATAACCTAATTATCCCCTCTACGTTTTTCCCACATATATTTGTGAATGTTTAATAATCTGTAAATATGTGGGTCAATAGTCTTTATTACATCTCCCAATTTGAACTTCCACGTTCCGTAGTTTACGAGTAAAATGGCTGTGACAGACAGACACAGGAGTGATCTTATAATGATTCCGTATTTTACTTTTTAAGTACGGAACCCTAAAAATCATGATTATTGCAACTGAGAAATACAAAAACATAAGAAGATGAATTATTGAAAATAAATAAAACAAGAAAGGAAAACCATGTGTCAAGTATGGATTATGAACCCTTTCCTACATTTTTAGTTCAGTTAGAAAAACACATAACACATTTGAATATACACATTTATTAATTCCTAACAATAGACGGAAACGTACTTCAATTGTTTTGTGAAGCTCTGTATGTTCCTTATAAATTTTTATTACACGCCACATACTGAGCTGAAATTTAATTCAGAAATAAATACGCTGAAAATTACTGATATCACACTTCTAAGGCTAACATTAGCTTAAGAATTGCTATCCATGGACGGCCATGTATCCAGTTTTTTGTCATATCCCTATTTATTTATATGCTACAATGTCACTTAGCCGACGGGACATTTAGCAGACAGCAATTAGACGACAGGATGTTTAGCCGACAGCGACTGTTAGCCGACAAGACAGTTAGCCAACAGAGGACAATTATTCGACATGGACATTCATCCGACAGGATATTCATCCGACTTAACTGTAACGTAACTGTAACCTGATCTTAACCTAATTATAACCTAAGCATAAACTAACTGTAGCGTAACTGTAACCTAACCAATACCAAACTGTAACGTAACTATAATCTATCTGTAACCTAAACGTAACCTAAGTGTAAGATAACCGTAACCTAACTGAAACCTAACAGTAACCTAATTGTAGCCTAAATATAATCTAACTGGGACGTAACCGTAATCTAACTGTAACTAACGTTTATCTAATTATAACCTAATCGTATGCTAGCAGTAATGTAACTGTAACAGAACTTTACCATGACCAAGCTGTAACCTAAGCGTAATCTAATTATCACCTAAACGTAACCTAATTATAACCGAACAGTTACCTAACCATAATCTAAACGTAACCTAAGTGTAACCTAATTATGAAGTAACCGTAACCAAACTAAAACCTAACAGTAACCTAATTGTAGCCTAAATGTAACCTAACTGGACTTAACCATAATCTAACTGTAAATAACGTTTACCTAGTTATAACCTAATCATATGCTAAATGTTATGTAACTGTAACATAACTTTACCATGACCAAGCTGTAACTTAAGTGTAATCTAATTATCACCTAAACGTAACTTAATTATAACCTAACCGTAATCTAAGAGTAACTAATCGCAATTGTAACCAAACTGCAAATTAACTGTAACCTAGCGGGAGGTGCATAATATGAAAGAGTGATCAAAGGGCTGCCCAGTCCAATGATATATCACTTGAGGGATGTCGGAAAAGTCAGAAAAATGCTCCCGGTGATACAAATTGGGGGAGGGGGAACGGGAGGTACATAATATGAAAGAGTGATCAAAGGGCTCCAATGCGATGTATCTCATGAGGGGTGTCGAAAAATGTTAGAAAAGTACCGGCTAATTATACTATCAGCTAAATGTCCTGTCGGTTAATCGCCTTTTCGGCTAAATGTCCTCCCGGCTAATTGCCACGTTCGGCCAGTTGCCTGTCGGTCAATTGTCTGTATTGCTAAAATTATTACTATATGTCCGTTTCGATCAATTGTCCTGTATGCTGTATGTAAATTTCAGCTAATTGTGTTGTCGGCTATATGTACGTATCGGCTAAATGCACGTCTCAGCTAACTGCAATCTGCTAAATGTCTTGAAGGCTATTTGGTGTCGGCTAAATGTCTGCGACCGGCTACGGGTCAAACATCTATACTAAAAGTAGTTGAGCTTGAAAATGCATAAATCAAATTAAAAAACATCTTTAAGTAATTCATAGTCATTCTCGGTACTACTGATGAAATCTTTTGTGTAGTGTCTATGCAACGGAATAGCAATAATTTCAGCAATACAGACAATTGGCCGACAGACAACTGGCCGAACGTGGCAATTAGCCGGGAGGACATTTAGCCGAAAAGACGATTAGCCGACAGGACATTTAGCTGATAGTATAATATGCCGGTACTTTTCTAACATTTTTCGACAACCCTCATGAGATACATCACATTGGAGCCCTTTGATCACTCTTTATATTCTATGCAATTCATATACACCACCTATGTGCCTGTGCAAAAATATTAGTTTAACTTAACTTATACCATAACTTATCATAAATCAAACATATCATAATTTAAAACTCACTATCAGCAATCATCCCTAATGTTTCCCTGTAAATGAACAATAAATTCGATGCACACCATATTCTTATCCAAATATCTTGCACTCTTTGTCTCCCCTTCTTCCGAAATTTCGTTTCCCGTTTTGCTCCCCTTACAGTATCAAGGTTTAAAATCTTTAAAATTCCTTAATATTTTCTTTAATTTTCTGTTTTATTTGTTACTTTAAACTAACAATAAATAGTCAGTCATAAATTTCGTTATCAATTTATTTCATCATATTCATTTCATTAAAAGTTCTTGTAAATTGCCTCCATCGAAAATGTCATTTCTCCCTTTTGCTCCCTCATCCACGGTACCCATATTTTAAAATAAAAACCCTTTAAAACGCTTTAATTTTTTTAAATCTTTTCTGCTCAATTTTCCACTTTATTTTAACAATAAACAAACGATCATAAAAATTTCTCCTCCCCCCCCAACCCCAACTGAAATTGGTATTTCCTCCTCGCCTCTCCCTCTTACCAAGCATCTGAAATTTTAAAGTCCTTAATTTTTTTTCGTTTATTATTTTTTTTAACTTATTTGTAAATATTTCCTTAGGTAAGTAAATAATAAGTCGCCGATAAACTTCCGCCCCCCCCCCCCCGCAAAAAAAGAACTAATTCTGCTTATTCCTCTTTTTTTTCCCTCAGATCACAAAATTTTAACCTTAAAAGTCATTGCTTTTTTAAAAACATTTTGTACTCTATTTCAAATGAAAATCAAATTTCAAATTTCAAAGTAATTGCTTAAAAGGCGCAAAGGCCAACATAGTGATAAAGATTCCAAGCCGGGACTCGAACCCGGGCCATCAGTATAGCGCACTGACGTTCTACCGACTAAACCACTTGGAACGATACCTAGCTCGGAAAATTTCTCACTATTATATGTTGGAAAGGCTACAAACGCAGCAAAAGATGGAATATTTATCGTGAGTCACCGACCTGGGACAAACACGAAACATAATTAAATCCAGCATCGATAGAAATTATATTAATACATGGAAATTATTCCAGAGAGAAACATTCGCCTTGCATACAATATTTCACCGACCTGGGACAAACACGAAACATAATTAAATCCAGCATCGATAGAAATTATATTAATACATGGAAATTATTCCAGAGAGAAACATTCACCTTGCATACAATATTTCACCGACCTGGGACAAACACGAAACATAATTAAATCCAGCATCGATAGAAATTATATTAATACATGGAAATTATTCCAGAGAGAAACATTCGCCTTGCATACAATATTGGGACAAACACGAAACGTAATTAAATCCAGCATCGATAGAAATTATATTAATACATGGAAATTATTCCAGAGAGAAACATTCGCCTTGCATACAATATTTGAAATATTGTATGCAAGGCGAATGTTTCTCTCTGGAATAATTTCCATGTATTAATATAATTTCTATCGATGCTGGATTTAATTATGTTTCGTGTTTGTCCCAGGTCGGTGACTCACGATAAATATTCCATCTTGTGCTGCGTTTGTAGCCTTTCCAACATATAATAGTGAGAAATTTTCCGAGCTAGGTATCGTTCCAAGTGGTTTAGTCGGTAGAACGTCAGTGCGCTATACTGATGGCCCGGGTTCGAGTCCCGGCTTGGATTGGTAGATTTTTTGACGGCCGATTATCTACACGAGGGATATAGGCCCGGGGGGGAGTGCCCTCCGTGGGGGTCTTTCTAAGGTAACCTAATCCATATTTACACATGGAAAATACACGGCTCGAAGAAAACCACGAAAACTCCGAACGATTAGGCCGACGGGCGCGATTGGGATCGAACCCAGCACTTCCCGTCTACCAGCTTCGAACGCAGAACCTCTCGGCCACTGGTGGGGCCCCGGCTTGGAAACTTTTTCACTATGTTGGCCTTTGCGCCTTTTAAGCAATTACTTTGAAATTTGAAATTTGATTTTCATTTGAAATATTGTATGCAAGGCGAATGTTTCTCTCTGGAATAATTTCCATGTATTAATATAATTTCTATCGATGCTGGATTTAATTATGTTTCGTGTTTGTCCCAGGTCGGTGACTCACGATAAATATTCCATCTTGTGCTGCGTTTGTAGCCTTTCCAACATATAATAGTGAGAAATTTTCCGAGCTAGGTATTGTTCCAAGTGGTTTAGTCGGTAGAACGTCAGTGCGCTATACTGATGGCCCGGGTTCGAGTCCCGGCTTGGAATCTTTTTCACTATGTTGGCCTTTGCGCCTTTTAAGCAATTACTTTGAAATTTGAAATTTGATTTTCATTTGAAATATTGTATGCAAGGCGAATGTTTCTCTCTGGAATAATTTCCATGTATTAATATAATTTTGTACTCTATCTGTTAATTTATTGTAATCATAAATAATCATATAACTATACTCCTCCCCCACAAAAATTGACGCTTGCTCTGACTCTACCCTTACCAAGAACACAAAATTTAGTCTTTTTTTGTCCTATTTCTTATTCTTTAGTAAGGTAAATAAATAAGTCATCAAATAAAATCCCCCCTTTTTTTTTCTTTCCCTTATTTAAGTTTAAAATCTTTGAAAGTCTTTTTTTAATACATTTTCAGATTTATCTGTTTCATATTGAACAATAAATAATCGATTATATAATTTCTTCCACCCCATATAAAATTGACGTTTTCTTTTCTCCCCCATTATTTCCATGCTCATAAAATTTAAAGTCTCTAAAACTCCTAATTGCAATGTTTTTGCCCTATTTGTAAATCTTTAATAAGTTACATAATCGGTCATCTATTAAACCCCCCCCCCCCCCGCCAAAAAAAAAAAAAAAAAAAAAAATCTGTTTCTTGATTTGTCTTACCCTCAACTCATGAAGCTAAATATCTAATTTACAGTCTTTAAAACTTTTTAATTTTTACTTTTTTTTCGTCCTAATTATAAATCTTTATTATCTATAATATTAACTAAATCATTTCAACTATGTACGAAAGTGTTAACAATAAAGCGATAGGTGTACATTTAATTGTGCATAAAAAACATTTTAACTGTATTTTTCAAAGGAAAATGTCTTTAGAGAGATATTTGTAAGGAAAATATTGTGGTTTCTCGTCAACGTGCAAGTAAATTCTCAAACCTTTCGAAATCATTTTATTCCGACTAGCTCAGAAAGAACCATCAAACATAGATACCAAAGGTGCCTGAGTAATCGACTGAACCGAGTGTGTCCATAAAGAAAAAAGAAAAATCATGCGTCTACGTCGATACTTTCCAACACTTACAGAACACTGTAACAAAACTTCGCCGTTTAATAAAGTAAAGAAGATATCTAACTAAACATTTGTAATACCTATGACACGTTTGAAAAGCAGATTTCAACAATTGCACCCATAACCTGGAAGGTACTCAAATTCTTTTGTGCAGCTCATATGATATATGCAGCTCATATGAGGCAGTGTATATGATATATTTGTACTGCATATATTTGTACGGATTCTACATACTATGTTAAAATTTAGTTTTGTAAGAAAATACATAAAACAGTTGAAAATTCACCCTCGGCAATTTCTACTTATAGACGGAAACATACTTGAATTCTTTTGTGCATTTCTGTATATAGAAATTTTTATACACGTCAAACAGTATTAAGCTGAAATCTAATTCATGCAAAATCATGCTCAAAATTACTGAAATCACACTTGCAGGAATTATTTTCTATCGGCGGCCCATGTATCCAGTTTTTTGAATATCCCTGTATAGGATTTTATTTGTATGATACAAACATCTCTAAGCATATTAAATGTAGTTGAGCTTGTACATTTATAACTAAAAAAAACCTAACATCTTTAAGAAATTCATACTCATTCTCAGCAATGGTTACGAATTCTTTTGTGTGGTCCTGTATAGGGTTTGTAAAATATGTGCACACCACGTAGTGCGCAAAAATTTAGTTAAACTTAAAAACGCATTCTGTAATTGAAAATGTACTTTCAGCATTAATTTTTAATAGCTATATCGGATACAGTATTGTATCAAAATATTTTATGTTTCCCTGTAAATGAACGCTAAATGAAATGCAGACCATATTCGAATGTAAGCATCTTGTAGTAAATCAAAGTAATGTGTATCTATTTCGTCATGTTTGAAATAGTGTAACGTGATCAAAATACGCTACAGACAGTTTTTCTCGTAGACCATATTGAACCAAGTTCTTTTGTCTGACGCCGTAAATAATTGTTAAATGCTCATGTTGTACAGAAAGTAGGCTTAGGACACCTCAGAAATTCATATCAATTTCATTATCTTTGTGACAGAGTAATATCAATCAAATACGCCGCAAACGATATTTCTTCATGGGCTATAACATAACGGAATACTTTTGAGTCCCCTATACTCGTACTTTAAGCATTACACATAACATAGTCTATAGTAACAATTTTAAAGTGTGTCTCAATGTACATAAATTTAACTGTGTTTAACATTGTGTAACACTATTAAAATACATCCAAAATAATCCCCCCCCCCCACATAGACCATAATGTAGCGAATACTTTTGAGTGCATCTGTAAATGAACCATGAATGGTGCACCGAACATACCATGATGATTTTCAATATCGTATATCAATTACATGGCAATCCGACTATATTTACGCTAGTTAGAGCAAGGATAGACAGACAGACGGACGGACAAACTCAATCCATAAACACTTTTCAACTTTCTTGGGAAGTGTTAAAAATGGAAAAATGTAATGAAAATAAAAGTATTTTAGTGTTATTTAGATTACGAACCGCTACAAAAAACATTCTTATTTTACCGCATCATTTAAAAAATATTTAGTGCTCAGAAATCCCCCCCCCCCCCACACACACACACACCTGAATTTACTCCTGTGCACTTAAAATTTCAAATTGTTAAAACTCCTTTATGTTTTATAACATTCTTGTAAAAATAATCCATAATCTAAATTTTCTTCTGCCTGAAAATTTCACTAAAATTTTTGCCATCCTTCTTTCTGCTAACAGCACACAAATTTTTTAATATTTGGAAAACTTTATTTTTTCTGTCGCATATTTTAGTGCTAACAACAATAAATTGTGTACTATATCTATAAATGACTACGCTGGGATTTAGATTTATACCCCCTCTACAGATGTACAGTACAAAATATACAGTTTATTTGTTTAACTTTTCCTCTCCTAATTTTATGAACATCTTATTTTTAACCTTCAATGTTATTTAGCTTTTATAAATCTCATAAATTTTATGTTCTAAAAAGAATTCGCACAAAAGATAGTTATTTTAGAATATTTGTACCTGATATATTTCCCCCCTCATTCAATATCTCCCCCTTGATTTTAAATGTAATTGCCTTATGTGAAATAAAATAGTTTTTATACTGCACTAATTTCAATTTTATGTTTGTAAATCTGTAAAATAAACCTAAAAAAAAAAAAAAAAAAAAAAAAAAAAATTGAAAGTCAAATTGTTTTAATTTTTGCACTTTTATCATAAACAGATTAAAATTCTTTTTACGGCTTTTACCGTTATCGAGTCTCCACAAAACAGTGGGCTTTGATCTACGCTTGTAAAGCGAAGACAATTGAAAAAAAAATCCTTTACACCTGAAACCTACTGGAAATTATCACATGTAGCGCTCAGACGAAGTGGGGTGGGGGTTGGAATCGTGCCAGATAATTGGCCATTTGCTGATTGGAAGAGCTCGCTTGTCAATCATTTGAATTTAGACCATCCTTTCAATTCAGCTAAAATGCCAGCGGCCATCTTTATTTCTTTTTATCTGTGACTGCAGTGAGCTCTTAAGGTGCCTTGATCAAGAATGGAGCTCTCTCGGTTAAAAGTCGAGTACCGAACTTCAATTTGGATACAGCCCTTAAAATACGCTCGTTATAAAATAATTAATTTCTCGGAAACGTTTCATACGAATTGCATAAAAATTTGTTTTTAGACTAATTGAAGGGTGTAGAGTTCATTTATGCTGTCAGAATTGTGTACTGCTATTGAAAAAAACAAAGTTATGGTTCGTTTTAATATGTAGATGGCCCCTAAGGAAATTTTATATACATCATTTAAAAGTAGACTTTATTTACAATCTTTTGGTACCAGTAACTTTCTCTACGATAAATTGTTCAGGAGTTAGTAGGGGTGTTTACTTTTTTCCCCCCACGACTGTACATACGTTTTAGAACGTGGAAAGCCCCGCCAGTGGCCGAGAGGTTCTGCTCTCGAAGCTGGTAGACGGGAGGTGCTGGGTTCGATCCCAATCGCGCCCGTCCGCCTAATCGTTCGGAGTTTTCGTAGTTTTCTTCTAACCTTGGTTCTCCAAGCGTTAATACGGGTTAGGTTCCCTTAGAAAGACCTCCACGGAAGGCACTCCCCCTCTTAAGGCGTATATCCCACGTGCTGATAATTGGCCGACATAAATACAACCCAACTAGAACGTGGAAAAGACCGCTGTCTACTTTAAAAAATCATCAGACCAATATTTATTCCTTTGTTTTACCACTTTACTTTGTAACATTATAGAAATATCTCTTTTTAAAACTTTCTGATTTAATCGTTTCTTTCCTGTTTCCACATCCTAAAAAATGACACAATAATGTGAAAAAAATAACGATAACGCGTATATTTTGATTTTATTGTGTTAAAAATTTAGATTTTCTTGCTATATTTTTGCATTTTTGAAATTGAAGTCATTCTAAACGGAAAATGCGCATTTTTTTATATATAAAATAAAATCTAACTATAAGAGCAGTAAAATGATGTAGCACCTTAATTTGAATGTTTTTTTATTTTAATAAAACATCTACTTTAATACAGACAGTCAAATTTCATGAAAACGATTTAGGAAAAAGAAAAAATAGAGGCTAGATATGACATCTCATTCTATCAAATCTTTTCAACGTGTAGTCAAACTCACTGTAAAATAAATGGCTCCTATATTTTATTTAATACTTCGATTGTATACACCAGCCATATCTTTTAGCTATACGTTATAACTAAGTGTTGTATTGTTTTAGATGAAGTGGTAACATTTTCTGTTATTTATAGCAGTAAGAGAGAAGTTATTTCCCTTTTCAAAAAAAGTTCTTGACTGATGTCACGATTTAAAATTTATGGAAGATGACACCATTTCATCTAATCATTGCAGATTTAATTTCTATTAATGAAATTTTAAGAGTGATGTTTTATTTAGTGTGGAAACCCTCTTGATCTAATACTTTAATTAAATCTTATAATTACACGTAAAGTGAAGGTTTTAGTTTTAAGCAAATAAAATTTCAATTTTTTCAAATAAAATTTCAGTAACTGCTACCTCATTTGGATGCTATTGTATTTTTCCCCGTATTGTGAGAAATCGTATACTTCTGTTGCGCGTGCCAAAGAAAACATGTATTTTAATTTTAAAAGTTTAAAAAATTACCACAATGTGTACAAAGAACATCCTTTTTCTGAATTTAAATTTCACGAGTTCCAAAATTAAAACTAAAAATGTGAGTTTTTTCATAAACGTCAAGTTAGGTCTGTTCATAAAGTTAAGGCTGTTCTGAAATCCAAAGGAGCTACTTTTTGACATATTTTTAAATTCATTTTTGTTCTGAAACGCATGAGATTGGCATGAGTTCTTATTTAAAAACTATGTAATCGAAAGATAGTTTCCATTTTTTTGGTAAAGGTATAAGATCTTTCAGTTGGTGTTTTGAATTGAATTTCGGACGCAACACCGCGATAAAGGAGAAAAACCGGTCGTTACCACAATTGCTCATAACTCGATAAATAATTTATTTATCAAAAAATGGAAAACTCATTTCAATTCCAAATCGCTTTAATAGTCAGGCCTACAAATTTTAAGCCTTTACGATTAATGAGTCAGAAAATGTTTCGGAAAGTTTCGCGTTGTTGAGCAGGGAACTGATGAACCACCTTAAGCATTATTGAAGGTTAATATTTTGTAATTGAGTTGCATGCCTGATATTCGCTTAAGACATAAGTCATTCTATATTGTCTTAAACAAAAGTGCATGCCATAATAGGTGTGAGGCACACTTATTAAAATACGAATACGCTAACTACCGCGCAGCCCGATTACTGAAGATTAACTCGTCAGTACTTCAAGAGATAAAAATAGTTATGCATTTTTTATTCAGGTAATAAGACTAATCTTTCATAATTGGGTTCACATGATTATACAATTTCCCCCTATAATTCTATGACTAAGCAACGGAAAACAATATGTTACGCACTAAAATCTTTCCTGAAAAGCTAATAGTGTAAGTCGCATGGAAATCCGTTCTGAAATATTCAAGTTATATGCATCCGGAACGAAATTCCCATTTGTATTTTATATACTTATTAGATTATTTTGAGTAGTTTGATTTGATATCTGTTAAATTCGTGCTTTATTTCTCTTTATTTTTGGCGCTTTAATTTCGTTTGCCAATTTAGTTATTGAATATTACACGAAAACAAACAAATTCTGAATTATTTAATGTTGTTGAATAATTGAGTTAACATTTTGTAATTGGGCTGCAAGCATATTTAAAAAATGTTCATGCTTGAAAATTACTTTAAAATCCATTAAAAAATCTGTAAACTGAGATAAACATTACCAACAAATTTTATTGAATGTACTTTTGTTTTCTATAAGACGTTGGAACAATCGAATGTGCGATGTTTAGAGGTTAAAATGCAGTAAAAGGGAAATTTATTGTCGTATTAGATTGTTGCCACTGAAAATATAATACCAGCGTTACTCATAGACATGTCTTTTCTTTATACTATTGCATTAAGAGTAAACGGGTTCATCTTTTGTAATCGGATTGCACGCACCTTTAAAAATATCCGTGCTTGAAAATTACTTTAAAATCCATTAAAATCAGAAAATTGATATACCATTTTCAAACAAATTTCATTTGAAAGAACTTTTTTCTATTCGACATTGTAAAAATTGAAATTGTATGATGTTTAGAAGTTAAAAAAATTGCAGTAAAGGCACAATTTATGGGTTACAATTTATAGGGCACAATTTATGGGCACTGACATAGTGTTTTTACTTTATAATTTAGATATATACCATACAAACGAGAATTTCACTAAATACTGCGCAATTTGGTGATTTTTTGCGTATTGTCAGGAATGTTACATATTTTTCTCTTACACCATCCAAAGAAAACACGTATTATGTTATTAAAGCTCAGGGATTATTACCATGGTTCAGAGACAATAACGTCATGTTATCTGATTGTCTTTTTAACAATTTGTGGATGGGAATGCACAAATTTCAGTTATTGTGATTGCCGTATTATTTCGTTTTAAATTATTTTACCTGGAAGGCGGCTTATAATTGACACGGGCGAAGCCGGGTAGTTCTGCTAGTATTCATAAATATATATATATATATACATTATATGTATGTATGTATATATATATATCTCATTTTTGTCATACTGTAACTATCGTATTTATGAGCCGATTTGGATATAATTTGGTGTGTACATAGTACATACCAATGTCTCGACGAGTTCGTTGGCAAGCTTCATCTGCCATCTTGTTTAAAATGGCGGTCATTTAAAAAAATAATTTAAAATGAGGTACAAAATAATTAGAAATTGAAAAGATTTTTTCTTATGTGTTTGAGCTTGATACAAAGATTCCGGAGCATTTTTTGTTTCGTCTATATCTTTAAAAAAATGGCTGAGTTATAGCACTTTGAATGTCTGGCATGGCTGGCATTTTGAAACGATCTGATTTTTGTCACGCAATAATACGCGTATTTATGAACCTATTTGGATGTGACAAGGCATGTACATAGTACATAGCAATGTCTCGACCGAGTTCGTTGGCCAGCTTCATACGCCATCTTGTTTCAAAATGGCGGCCATTTAAAAATTAAAAAAAAAATAATTTAAAATGAGGTTCAAAAAAGTTGGAAAATGAAAAAGATCGTTTTCTTATGTGTTTCAGCTTGATAAAAAGATTCCGGAGCATTTTTTGTTTTGACTTTATCTTAAAAAATGGCTGAGATATAGCAATTTGAATTTCTAATATGGGTGGCATTTTGAAAAATCCGATTTTTTGCCTGCAACAGCACTCGTAAACATCAATCGATTTAGTTGTGAGTGAGCATGCGCACAGGAATTACTAAGGTCTCGATCAAGTTCATTGACTAACTTTGTTGCACTTATTATGTTGTTTAAAATAACGGGCACTTCAAGATATCGCCGAATTTTGCAACCAAATATAAATCACTTTAAATAAAACCAGCTTTGATAACGCTGACAAATTTCGCGAAATTCTCATTCATATTCAGTATTGATTAAAATTAGTATTTAATCTTCTATAATCGGGTTCCACTAAATTGAGCTCCGTTTGTTTGAATAATATAAGCTAGCTTTTAACAAGTAACAATTAAATTTAAAAAATCAAAAAACCTGGCTGCGTAAAAAGCGAACTAATTATTTCTCATCAATATGAAACTATTTTTTATATTACCTATTTCCTTTATTTACTTCTATAGATAACTTTTAAGTTGTGTTTAATTGTTAGTTCTTATCTATAAACGCTTTTTTGATGAGGCCTATAGATCTCTAGGAAGGTTAGAGTTGCAGTAAAGCTAGGGACCCTACCTACACAACTTCCAGGTTGTGTAATATTTAAGCGGAGCTTCTGACTGTAAAATAGTCAATGAAACATCATCTATATTTTGAAAGGCCTATCCAATGATATGCCACTTAATATTATGCGTAATTTTTTTTCGTATCTACTGCCATTTTTAATTTATAAAAACAAAACCTAGCCTATAACCATTAGACTGTTAAGACAAATTGATAGAGACCTCATTCATTAAAATCCATTAAGCCGTTGGGAAGTTTTGAGGGTATAAAAAAATCCACATACTCAGATACTCGTCAAACATACAACCCTTCTTGGCAATCTGGTAAAAAAATAAGGACTATGAAAGTTCCCTCTTCCTCCCGGCACTGGCCGGAAGGACTTTTTTTGCGCGTGACAATCAGCAAAAAAATATGAAACATTTTCAATTCCATTTCCTGACATAGAGAATCGCCCATTCTCAACCGAGACATTACGCACACTGGTGTGCCGCGAGTGGGTCTCGGGTGTACCACGAAAATTCTCACTCAAATTCTATCATGTTAAAATAAACGGATGGAATTTTGTGCAAGTAGATTAACATACAAGGGTAATGCCATTGTAACAGACTAACAGCCATAGATTTAAAAATGGCCTTATCTCATTTTTAAACTAATAATTATGCAAGTCAAAGATAACTACGATTAGCATATGCTATTAGAAAATAAATTAATATAGTTATTATGAAAAAATTATGTAATGTAAATATTTATGATTAAAACATAGGTATTGTAACAATCAAACAGGAATTATCATGCTTTTAGGATACATTAATGTTTATCGATATTACTTTTAAAATAACATACAAGTTATTATAACAAAAATGCATTTTCACTCAGTGGGAGTTCAGAAACGTACGTCTTTCATAAAATTTTAGTGCTGCTACAATATCGTTATGGGAAATATGTAATCTTACCACTAACAGACCAACATTCAACATGTAACTGACAAACAAATAAGCACATAAAAAGAAGCTATGCTGATTATTATAGACTTTATTGATTTTGACTATTGAAAATTTTATAAAATAGATTACAAATATAAAAAATATAGATTTAATACTATCAGAAAATATATATATTACATATTTGATGTAAAACATAAAATACTACAAATGGTAATATTGGCTTGGAATTGCATACAAACAGACAATGTGATAAAAAGAACAATTTAAATTACATTAATTCTTTTATTACTTTTAAAAGTAAATTGTATTTTTTATCACGCTATCTATTTGAATTTTAAGTTCTATCAAGTTTTTACGATTTAACCGAAATATCGTTAGTTAAATCATACATTTTATATTACACGATTTGTAAACAGGTTTAGTGTCACAAAATTTATTTATTGTAAGTTTATATCAGTGTTTGTATATATTCGTTATACGAGTATCAGTCGAAATCATGAAAATGGCTAACAGCTTGAAATAAATTTAAACTTTCTGAGAAAAAATATTCCTCTGAAATGAAACGAGCCGGAATATAAAATACAGCAGAAATGTTTGAAGTAATTTCATACTGCTGCATAATCTAGATAAGTCTTACCCAACAAATTTTACAAACTTTAAATTTATGTAAATTTTGAAGAATACAGTCTCCGATAAACGCTTAACACAACTTTAAAATAGGGGGGAAATGGATTTGTTTTAAGTGTGTACACATGTACGACAGAAAATTTATATACAGGGTGATTATAATTAAAGTATCACTTTTAAGAGGCTGTAGAAAAAGAAACACTGTTCAGAATGACCTGATATTTCATGTGAATATATGTGAAGCAATGGGAATTTCTTTTGCGAAAGAAAAAAAAGTACAAAAGTTGACCGGTATATGGCGCTGTACTCGTCATAAGATGCTAATTAAAAGACGTGACAAGCTGTTGTGTCACTCTTTGTTCAAAGCATATCCTCCATGACAAGGTGGTGCCACAGAAGATAGGAAAATCTGTTTTTAATTGTCCTTAGACCAAAAACCGTGAAAATAGCATATGCGAAAATGAGCCCGTCTCTTCGAATTTATCTATCAACTTCTTCAGACCGAATGCAGTCATTGAACCAGAGCCGCTTCTTAGACCCTTTAATGTTCAGAATTTCTCCAATTCAACTGTGTCACAGTCGTCGCTCTTATAAAAAAAAAGGCTTCACAAGCTTCACCGATCCTTCAATGATATAGTTATCACTATTGTTCGGACCTTGTGCGCATGCCGAACGAGCTCCGCAGCTTTGCGGTCATGTGACCCAGTTCAGTTGTTCTTTAGTTGCCATTGCGGCACGTTGTGTATTCTAGCCGGTCTTATCCCCAAGTATAGAGTATGTTGTTCTTGAGCTGCCATTGTGGCACGTTATGTTATAGCGGGTCTTATCCCCAATTATTGTGTTTCTTATAGCGGGAGTATTCCCCAAAAATATGTTTTATGAACGTCACTTGTTCTAACAGCGGGTTATTACCCCAACGTCACTTCATCATTCTATGTTCTTCAGTGTTCGTGATTGTTTGTAACATTTGTGTGCTGTGTGTTATAAAAAATGTGAAAAAGAAACCTAATCGTCTTCATTCCTAAAGTTACGCACAGTATTCACATAGAATTTTTTGTGGTCCGTCGATTTCGCAGCGAAATAGCTGCTATGGAAAAATTAAATAGAACAAAAGGTGCTCTAAAAGGTGCTATAACGAAATTAGAAAATTTCGTAAAAGATAATACAGACGAAATTAATTACTCGAGTACCGAGCTCGAAAAAAAGATTCGAAAATTACCTGAGCTTCAAGCAAAAGTATCGGAAATACGGGATAAATATTATGATATCCCTGATATTAAGAACTTACCAGAAATCGAAAACGAGTTAGATGAACTCGAAGATCGTCTCGAGAAACTTGAGGTAAGTCTCAACATATTTCTTAAAAATCTTAAAGTTTCTGAAATAAATGTGCATGCTGATAGTATTGAATCTATAAGTTTGAATAATATTAAAGTTAAGTTACCTGAAATCCCACTACCAACATTCAATGGTAAATATGAAGAGTGGTCAATCTTTAAAGTACAATTTACAAATTTAATTATCAATAATGCCCAGTTAAATGACGCTCAGAAGCTGTTTTATTTGCGAGCATCGCTAAAAAATGAAGCAAAACAACTAGAGAGTCCAGACGATTCCTTTGAGTCATTGTTTACAGCACTTACTGAAAGATTCGAAAATCAACGTTTGCTCATTGACACTCATTTATCAGCCATAATTAATTATGAAGAAATACATTACGAGTCTTCTAAAGAATTGAGATCCTTTATTGATTGTGTAAATAAAAATTTGAGGGCCTTAAAAGTATTACAATATGAACAAAACAATCTGTCTGATGCTATCCTTATCAATATTATATTGCAAAAGGTAGATAAGGAGTCTCGAAAATTATTTGAATATTCGATTAAAAAATCAGAATACCCGCAATTTAATGAATTAATGTCATTTTTGGAAAACCGAAGTTCTACGTTAGAAAGCGTAAATAGATACTCTGCTTCAAAACCCTTAAACAAAAACATTCCTCTTTCGAACAAACAAAAAAATTTCATGCTAAATTCGAATGATAAATCGAATGGAAAAACTTGTATTCTGTGTAAATTGGCTTTTCATAATTTGAACAAATGTTCTCAGTTTCTAAAAATGAATGTTTCTGAACGATACGATTTTGTGAAGAAAAATAAACTGTGTACCAATTGTTTGAATAATTCTCATTTCGTAAATTCTTGCATTTCAAAATATAATTGTAATACCTGTGGATTGCGACACAGCTCATCGCTTCATTGAGATAAAGAAAATAAATCCAAAAATGAATTGGCTTCCCCCCAAATTTCCTCCCCTCTTGCAGGTGCGGTAAATAGAGAAACGAAAAACATTTCGGTAAATAATGAATCTTTAAAGACATTGAATAATATAAGTAAAGAAAGAAAATCAATTTTATTGAGTACATGCTTTGTTTTTATAGAAGATAATTTCAGAAATAAACGAAAGTTTAGAGTAATTTTGGATAATGCTAGCAATGTCAATATTTTAACTAAGGATTGCGCTGACGTGCTGAAATTTAAAAAAAGGATAATTAATGTACCCGTTACAGGATTAAACGGTTATACTTATAATGTAAAAAATAAAATTTCGAGTGTAATTACAAACGAAGATGGCTCTTTCAGGGAGAATATAGATTTCTTAATTGTTCCCAAAATCACGGATGTAATTCCATCAAAGCAATTAAATGTATCGGACATTAATTTACCGAATATTGTGGAATTGGCAGACCCCACATTTTTCAAACCGGGAAAAATTCACGCATTGGTTGGCGCTGAATTATTTTATAGAATTTTAAAGCATAATTCAGTTAAGATAAATGATAAACTTTTTCTGCAAGACACTGTTTTTGGATAGATCCCAACTGGGGCGCTAGAGGAGAACACGAAAACAAACAATATTACTATGTGCAATTTCGTTAGAGATTTCGATGAAATAAATGATAATTTAAAACAATTTTGGGAGCTTGAGTCTATAGGCATTAAACATGATGATCCGAAAATATCGGAAACTGATCAAGCACAACAAACATTCGATAAAACTGTCAAATTTGTAGGCGATCGTTATGAAGTTCAATTACCGTGGAAAAAAGACTGGAAGGACTTAAACGATAATTTTAATGTTGCGAAACAGCGTTTGGAAGGTCTAAAAAGAAAATTTTATCGAAACCCAGAGCTTTTTCGAAAATATTCTGAAATAATCACGGAATATTTAAAGCAAGGAATTGTAGAGCAGGTGCAAGAAAATGAACCTGTTTTAGACAGGGCAGTTTATTGTTTGCCCCATCATGCGGTCTGTAAAGAAGATAAACTTACTACAAAGGTCCGAATCGTCTTCGATGCCAGCTCTCATGATAACAATGATTTGTCCGTTAATGATTGTTTATGGCCCGGCACCAACTTAAATCCACTTCTATTTGATATTTTAATACACTTTAGATTATACGAAATTGCCTTTTCTTCTGATATCGAGAAGGCGTTCCTTCAAATCTCACTCGCTGAAAAAGACCGGGATTCTGTCCGTTTTCTGTGGTATGATGATGGTTTAAAATCTTTCAAGGTCTTCAGATTCAAACGTGTTATTTTTGGAGTCAATGCCTCTCCATTCCTCCTATCTGCTACAATAAAGGAGCACATCAAGCGGTTTATGAACCTACACCCAAGAACTGTTCACCTACTCGATAAATATATTTATGTGGACGATTTTATATCTGGCGAAGATACGCTGCAAGAAGCTCTTGATGTTTCCCTGAATGCTAACAAAATAATGTCTGAAGCAGGAATGATTCTTCGAAAATGGATAACCAATGATGAAGCGTTACTGAAGTGCTGGCAAAAGGAAGGTTTAAATATTCAAGCCGAACATGCTGCAATAAGCCTAGGAAGCTATCTAAGCAAGGTATTAGGAATGTCCTGGAAAACAGAAGAAGATTGTCTGACATTCGAAGTCAAAAGTTTAATAGAATTCTTGTCATCGCAAAAAAGCTCAAAACGTCTACTATTGCAAGCAGTTGGTAAAATCTTCGATCCGTTAGGCATGCTGACGCCATTCACCATTAGAATAAAATGCCTGTTCCAAGAACTATGGCTAAAGAAGACAGCATGGGATGAACAGTTACCAACTAATGTGCACGAAAAATGGTTAAAGTGGCTCGAAGAACTTCCAAATTTAGCAGAATTAAAAATTCCGAGGAAAATTCTTGGTAGCTTGAATCAAGTAATAGCTGTAGACATACATGCCTTTTCTGATGCTAGTAAAATAGCGTATGGATCTGCAATTTATCTGAGAATAGAAAGAGAGAGTGGTGTGGAAGTCAATCTCGTGCCTTCAAAGAGTCGTGTTGCACCGATAAAGGAGATAACTCTGCCTCGGTTAGAACTTCTCGGAGCCTTACTAAGTGCAAGACTGACCAATAAAGTAAAACCCATCCTAGATCAAAAAATCACATCGAAAGTGTACTATTGGACGGATTCCAAAATAACCTTATTCTGGATCAAAGGATCATCAAAGCGATGGAAGCAGTTTGTGGCTAACCGTGTCATAGAGATTAATGCACTTTCAGATTCGAACTCTTGGTATCACTGCTCCAGCAAGGACAACCCTGCCGATCTCTTGACCAGAGGTGCGAGTGTTAATTCCCTTGTAGGGAATCCAATGTGGTTTAGGGGACCAAACTTCCTAGCAACTGATGACTTAGTGACTGAGCAAGAAACTATTTCTGTGCCAGAAACAGATTAAATTCCAGAGACTAAATCAAAATATAAAAATAACTGTAATGATTTCAATTCTAATATTTCTTTTTCTCTTTTCAGGAATCCTGAAGAAGTAAATTTTTTTCTCAACATAAGTGGTAAATACTATAGTATTCTTCGCATACTGGCATATGTTTATAGGTTTTTTCACAATTGCAAATGTAAGTTAGCAGACCGGCGCAGAGGCAGCCTCACAACCCCAGAAATAAAAAATTCAGAAGTTTCTCTAATAAGATTAGTACAAAATGCAGAATTTCAGGGAGAGATTAAGGGTTTAAAACGGGAATCAAGGGTTCCCCCTTCCAGTAAAATTAAATGTTTATCCCCCTTTTTGGATCAAGATAATATCTTAAGAGTTGGCTGTAGGTTGGAAAATTCAGATTTAAACTTTGATAAGAAGCATCAAATCATTTTGCCGAAAGGCCATAAGCTCACAAAACTCATGTTTGAGCATTTTCACAGGAAGTATTTTCATATTGGTCCCCAAACTTTAATCCATTACGTACGTATGTGGTTTTGGTCCGTAAGTGGAAAAAATTTAGCTCGAAAGGTAGTGCATGATTGCGTTGTCTGTTTTAGGAACAACCCAGTTACTGCTAAACAAATCATGGGTGACCTCCCATCGGAAAGAGTAACTCCAAATTTTACGTTTAACTATACAGGAGCCGATTTTTGCGGTCCTTTTGAGATTAAATATAAAAATCAAAGAAAGGGGATTTTTCATAAGGTTTATGTCGCGATTTTCGTTTGCTTAGTAACAAAGGCTATTCATTTAGAAATAGTAACGGATCTAACATCTGATGCGTTTATCGCCGCACTTAAACGCTTTGTTTCAAGGCTAGGAAAATGCGCTTCTATTATGACAGACAATGCTACGAATTTTAGGGGTGCTAAATCAGAATTGCACAAACTTTATGAGTTAGTTCGTAGACCGGATGAAAAATTAGCTAATTACCTTACTTCAGAAGCTATTGAATGGAAGTTCATTCCTCCTAGATTGCCCAACTTCGGTGGTTTATGGGAGGCTGGTGTAAAATCTTTCAAGTATTATCTTAAACGGACATTAAAGGGTGCTAGATTGACTATGGAAGAATTCCAAACAGTCACCACCTAAATCGAAGGGGTACTAAATTCGCGTCCCTTAACTCCGTTATCGACCGATATAAATGATTTTAATGCATTGACACCAGGCCATTTCCTAATTGGTCGGCCTATCGATGCCATTCCAGAACCTCAGTTGATTGATATCACAGAATCGAGATTATCTAGGTGGCAGAGAATTACTAAATTCGTCCAATTAATTTGGAGAAATTGGCAATTAAATTACTTGAGTCATCTCCAAAATCGTTCAAAATGGCAGGTAAAAGGGGAAAACATCAAACCAGGGGCGATCGTAGTCATAAAGGAGGACAATTTACCTCCCTGTAAGTGGATGCTAGGACGAATCTTAGAGGTTATAACCAGGAAAGGGTGGTAATGTTAGGGTTGCAAAGGTTAAAACAGCCTCAAATATCTTTCTTAGATCCATATCTAAATTGTGTGTCTTGCCCATTAATGAAACCGAATGTACATACCTTTTCTCATTGTCTACTTATTTTAAAGTGCACCTAAGATTTACATGTTATTTTACATTCAACTTTTCTTAAGAATATATCGAACTATTTTTAGAAAATAGTTTAATTTGTAACAAAGAATTTAATTTAATTGTATTGTATAGTCCTTGTTATTGCAACTTATTATTATTGTATTTGTATTGTAATATTATTTTATGGTATTGGTATTTTACTTAGTTCTTGTATTTATAGTGTATTTTGAATATTTTGAATGTGCTACGCACATTGCAACGCGGGGCGACATGTTCGGAACTTGTGCGCATGCCGAACGAGCTCCGCAGCTTTGATGTCATGTGACCCAGTTCAGTTGTTCTTTAGCTGTCATTGCGGCACGTTGTGTATTCTAGCGGGTCTTATCCCCAAGTATAGAGTATGTTGTTCTTGAGCTGCCATTGTGGCACGTTATGTTATAGCGGGTCTTATCCCCAATTATTCTGTTTCTTATAGCGGGAGTATTCCCCAAAAATATGTTTTATGAACGTCACTTGTTCTAACAGCGGGTTATTACCCCAACGTCACTTCATCATTCTATGTTCTTCAGTGTTCGTGATTGTTTGTAACATTTGTGTGCTGTGTGTTATAAAAAATGTGAAAAAGAAACCTAATCGTCTTCATTCCTAAAGTTACGCACAGTATTCACATACAACTATCTTCTCAGACGCAGAATAAGAGGAACTCGTTTCTAGGTTATTTGGTCGAGGAGCCCGGGGCCATTTGCCCCGCATCCCCGTCACATAAGACTGGAAGACGATAACTGGAGAGTTATGCATAAACGTGATGTTAGCATGCCAAGCTTTGATAGATGGAAACAGGAGGCCGGTAAAGCAGCATAAACCAAAAAAGTCCCTAACAGGGACCATATATTATTACATAATTAAATTTAGAAAAAATTTTCTAAGAAAAAACTGAAAGAAAATTAACGGGATTGATGTTCCCCCCAGTAGCGCAGACCACGGCCCTGAAAAGAGCCCTTTACTAGCCGTTAGTATAAGAGGAACTGCAGGTTACCCGCCTTTTTATCACTATTGTAATGTGCTTTGCGCATGTCACGTCTTTTTATTCGCATCTTATAACGAGTTCAGCGCCATCTACGGTCAACTTTTGTACATTTTTTCTTTCACAAAACAAATTTCCATTGCTTCACGTATACTCACACGAAATATCAGGTCATTCTGACCAGTGGTTCTTTTTTTACAGCCATTTGAAAGTAAAACTTTAATTATAATCACCCTGTATTACAGAAAAAGATCAGTTAACAGAAAATAGAAATTGCGGAGGATTCCAGTAAAAAAAAACGGCGGATAACATAATTTGGTAGTTTTGTTTTATTTTTTAATTTTACAGATAGTACAAAAAAATCACCGCACTTAAAATTATATTTATTAGAACTAAGATTCATTTATCCTGATAAATTCTACTTTTTGTTTTAGTAAGTAAATAAAAATGACGTATTCCTTTAAGTAAGTAAATAAAAATGACGTAAAATCACCGCACTTAAAATTATATTTATGAGAACTAAGATTTATTTATTCTGATAAATTCTACTTTTTGTTTTAGAAAGTAAATAAAAATGACGTATTTCTTTCACACACATTATATATATATAATCATAATTTTAGGGATCCGGATCAAGTTTAACTATGGATTTAGGTGTGCCGTGATGTATGAAAGCTAGAGAAACAATGATATAGTTTTAAAAAATATTTTTATTTCATTCAGATTGATTCAATGAAAAACTTTGTACATATATGTGTATATTAACTTTTTCAAAATGTTATTATTTTCTCAAGTAAGCTAAGCTTCATTTGTATCTGAGAAAAAATATAGAAAATCTAAAATAATGGAAGAAATTTCTTAACTTATTCCATTTCTTATCTTATAGATAAAAAGGAAAGATGAATGTCTAATAAAAGAAAGAGTTCTGCCAATATCTAAAAACAATAATATAAATGAATGAATATTTTATTCTTCTAACAAACAAGTTAAATTTTATTGGAACGTGGAAAAAAATATAGAAATATTTCATTTCTGTGTTATAAAGGGGAAAAAATCAATAACAAATCAGTCTTTCAGTGATACAAATTGCATACATCGGAATTATCAAGATACCATTTATTTGTTTTTGATTAGAAGTGCTCATTTCCTCCTATAACAAATACAAATGTGTATACAGGGTGTCCAATGGCCAATTCCTAAACTGTTAGTCATAGACATATAATTCCAATTACAAAAATGTTTTAAATGGAGTAATGAAAAATTTTATAAGGGATTTGGGTCAATAAAAACATTTCTTAAAAAATTACGAAATTTGAAGTTTTATACGGTCCCCAGGTCCTATAAGTTATAGTAATTTTTTTCTAATCCACTGACAAGTAAGACGAAAAAAGTCTCGTTCATATAACACTAAAATTGACCGAGTTATGAAATTTTAAAAATTCATGACTTATACCGCTTTTCTGCATCTGAAGACAGATGAGTTCGACCATGCTTTGAGGTGCCATATACCAAGTGCTTAAAGTATTCAAAGAACTTATTTCATGTACAGCTGCGCTTTGAAAATAATCGTACAAGTATTACGATTGAGTTCAGTTTTAGTAAGTTTCAGATTGGCTAAAGTATTTGAATTTAACGTATGTTTTATTTTGTAAGGATTTGAGACTTTCTTTTCATGATTTCTTTTAGCAAAAATTCTGTTATTTTCATAATTTTTTATTTAACTTCAACGATCGTATATATGGTTTTCCAGTTCAAAATTTGTACTCGAACATTAACTCACTTTCAAAATATCCGATGGAGATTAAATTTTACATACTAACGTACATCCGATGATAATCTAATATGATGATTTTCGGTGGTC
Organism: Maratus speciosus; assembly: GCA_963932465.1. Classification (NCBI taxonomy): domain Eukaryota; kingdom Metazoa; phylum Arthropoda; class Arachnida; order Araneae; family Salticidae; genus Maratus; species Maratus speciosus. The sequence continues at coordinate 84,057,795 of OZ010787.1, forward strand.
ATTTATACTTACTTTACAGGATAACACAAAAAATTTCGCTTAGATTACCGCCAAGAAGTTTAAGTTTTAGATTAGATAACACAAGACAGCGATGGTTGCGTTTTTTAACTTTTATATATATTTTTTTTGCATTAAGTCCGAAAATTACCTAAATTTTTGATCATCATGTCAGGATTTTTCGCAAATCATAAATTGTCAGTGTTTAAAAAATAACAAAAATAGGATACTATAAAACAGATGTAAAACTTTTTTTATTTTATTTTATTTTATTAAATAATTTATTCAAATTTTTGGCTTATACTGGGATTCTTACAGCTAAACCGCTGAGGTGTCTGATAAGGGGGGGGGGGGAGTAGGGAGGAGGTTCCATTTTAACTTTGAAATTTACAATTTGTGAAAAGTCGTGACGTGATGATTAAAAATGAAGGTCATTTTCAGATTCAGTGGTAAAATATACACAAGACTCAATTATCAAGAGATAAAAAACATGACATAACCCAACTTTTGCAGGCTATTGTAATCTAATTGTTGTGGTTACTTAGAACCACTGCCATAATTTTATTTAATTTCATTTAGAAAATATTTTTATTATTCTTGTATTCATTTAATATTCGCATTCCAAAATTATTTTAATTCCCTTTTTTTTCAACCTTCCCCTGTAGGTTTTTCTTTCTGGCATAGCATTTCATTCATTTTAAAATCATAAACGCCGTTTTGAAATCTATACTTCCGGTAAAAGAATTATCTGGAAAGTTCCATATCTTTCTATTTGTGAAGTCATATCCTTTTGTAGCTCCGCCCCTTAGCCAATAATACTTAAATCAGTTTAATTCGTAATTTCAAAATTCGTAACTCTTTACTACTGTTTCGAATCTTATCTCAGTGAAATCTATCAAATTTCTTCTTTTTAAAGCATTTTTTTTATATACTTTAGCATTACATTTTATGCCAATACAGGGAGCCTGTATCTTCGTTCCGCCAAAGTTGGCTTGTTTCAAGTATTATAGCAACCCCCCTTTACTCCACTTCTCGGAGAGCTCGTGCGCATTCAGTGCAGTTGAGTTGTGATTTCAATGCAGAATGGCTGCTTTTGCCGTTCTGCGAAGAATTATGTTCGCACCTGCTTGAGTGCTCTGTCAACGAACGCAGAGAATGGGTTGATGCCTCTTCCCCTTCTACAAAAAAATAATAAACGGATTTCGTATCTACAGTAAGAAATATTAAAAGTGCAAGAATATTTCGGCTGCATAGTTTCGTCTTTTTTTGTGGCGAGATTCTTTGATCAGTTACTTCTGATTCTTCAGTAAAATGTGAATAAAAATTTTGTTGACGGCATTATTATTATTTTTATTCAAATGGTGCTTTTATTTGGAGTCGTAGAATTGTGATGCTAAAAAAATCATCTAAATGCCTGTGCCTCCATACTCCCCAAGGGAAAGAAATTATTTTATTTTATTTAGTAAGAACGTACAATGAACGTAGATTGTATGTGTCCATCATAAAAAAAGTACATCTAAAAGAATAAGATATGTACTCTATGATAATGCGCTATGTTCTGCAAGAAAAATTGCTTCATAAATAAAAAAATTTCAAGGAAGATTTGTCTTCTATTTATTTCCTTTCTGCAAATGTCCCCATCATTTTCTGTTCTCTCGGGTCAATGCAGGTAATCCTTTTACCTTTTACTTTTTTATTCTTAATTACCAAATGTATGATACGTAAATTCAGATATTTTTTTAATTAATGACTGTTATGTCAAAGTGGTCTTTTGTGGCCACAACAAAAATGTTATAACACTATACGATCGATCCTAAAAAAATGATTAGGAATTTCAATATCCAAAATAAATTTACAATATTATTCTATCACCTCCTTCCTCCAAAACACAACAGTTAATCTTTCCTGGTACCGTGAACCTTTAGAAACCTTTATGACATGACAGTTATTAAATTATATTTTGATATGAAAATTTGTTTTAGTGTATTATTATTGAAATATTCGATATTTAGAAAAATTGGCTTCCTTAAATTTTTATACAATCTTTCTAAAAAAAGGAGAAAGAATTCATGTAATATTTACAGTTTATTATTAAGGAAAAATGATTGCTTATGAGGTTATTTACAAAAAAGATGAGTTAAGAAAATTTTTCTTACTTATAAGTAAATGATTGATTTATTGATGCCACTTTGTTTTGAGAACAATTATTACATTATTCTGTTGAATTAACATTATTTTTAAAAGGTGACTACATATGAGCTTAATTTTTTTTACTTCACCACATTATTTTAAAATTTATTCGGATTTGTTTTGAAATTTGTTCAATATTGTTTTGAAATTTATCACCATGCCTCCAAAAGCAAAGTTAAACCTTTCTATCCAAACTTTTTATGGAAATACTCAGACTGTCGAATTTTTCTTCGACCAGTTAAAAGTTTTTCATATCGCCTGGCTAAACAGCTTTGACTTGCTATTCCTAAGTTACAACCAGCTGCTCTAGATTCTTTGAAATTTACTCATTTTCTTCAAGCTTTGCAACACTCAAATAAAGTCATCTGTGAATACCATGGCTTCCCAAGGATTTGATGTTCCAATTGCTTTAAGAATCGACCAGTCCATATATAAAGCTACACCTCATCCAGCTAAAAAAATCCACTCCAAATTTTCTTCATTTTGGAAGGGAGGTGAATATTATTTATGCTAATTATAAAATCCATTCTTCCTTTAAAATTCAAGAAAATATCGCCACATTTGAATTAGCTCTTGAACGAGCAAAATTTTTACAAGATAGCTATGATTCACCACCTCTTCAAAAATCTAATCAACATTATGACCAAGTTTATTCTCTGAATAATGAAAATAGTCGTGAAAGTTCAAAACTTTCTGATAGTTTTGTTAAACAATAAGGTCCTTGTACATGTACACCTTATATGGTAAAGAAAATAATTTCACATGTACTTATTCAAATTCAAGATTGCAATAATAATCAAGCATCACCTGTGTTAATTCATACTAACAGAATCTTGAAACTCCAGAAAAGAAATGAAGCATTGCTTCATCCTTCTGATTCATCTAGAAGTGCAACACATGATCAAACGACTGTTGATAGTGCATCTTCTTTATGCCTACTCATACTACTAATTGTGATTCTCCTCAAATTCACACCACTTCGAAGTGCCAACAAACATCTTCGCATTCACATAGTTCAGTGCATTCTCAAACATCTGGTAGTAAAACTTCCACTACAGTTCTAAATAAATCTACTCGGAGTAAAAAAAAAAATATGATCTTCGTCCTCGCAGTCATAAACACTATAAAATATAAACTAATCATCATTTTTATTTAGGATACCTTTACCATTGTAAAAAATCTCATCTATGCTAGCTAGATTAGATTGTCAAATACGAAGACTGTTTATTTTATTTTTTTACTTCTACGAAAGCTGCAGGCAGCATTTGTGTATTTTTTTATATATTTTTTAAGTCGCCTTCGCCTTGACACTGTGGAATTGTCATCCTGCAAAAGTATGTAAATCTTATTTTTGTTTACTATGTTGCTCACTGAAATGTTTTCTTCAAAACCTTATTCATTTTTTAGAATTTATATGTATTGTAAAAAAAAAAAAAAAAAAAAAAAAAAAAAAAAAAAAAAAATGCGCTGATAACTCAGATTTTTTAATTTCAGTATTTGATTTAAGTAATAAGAAAGATTTAAAAAAAAACTCAAATCAAAGTTTTTATAATTCAGTATTTTAGTTGCAAATGAAATATCATTGACTGCTTTATTTTGATATGGTATTTATCTTAAAAAGTAAATTGTTATTGACATAAAATATAATATGAGTACATGTGTCATCCCTTTCCCTATTGTGACTTTTATAATAACTCAAAATGTTACTCTGTTCTTAATTATAATTCATGCATATTCTAACAACTAAACTCTTTCTAACATCTAAAAAAATAATAGTGAAAGTTATGCATACTTCTACTATTATTATTGGTGTATTATGTAAAGTGGTTGAAAATACATTAAACTTTTTTAAGTGTTTGAAAGTTCACAAATTGAAAAAAAAATATTTGTGCACATGAAAATTTTGTACTTTGGATCCAAAGATACTCTCCAAAGATTATTTAAGACTTTACAAAAAGAAAATACTTATGTATTTTACATGACAAAGAAATAGTCACATATTTATTCTTACAGATGTTTGAATTAAACATAATTCAATAAGCATTTCAGAATATGTAGTATAAATATTTTGAGTGATAATTTTTTTTGTAAGACAAATGTTATTAAAGTTATGTGGTACTACATTTATGAGAGCTTAAAAATCCTCTCTTTGCATTTATTTTCTTTGAAAGTATTATTATTGTGGTTGTAGAATAACACGATATTAATTATTCAACTAAGAAAAGTAAATTTCTTAAAAAAATGGTATATGTATATATATATTTTTAACGAGAGTGTAAATATTCTCTCTTGACTATATATTTACATTTTGAATTTATGTTATGGAAAATTCTCAGATGAGTAATTTATCGAAGAATTGATAGAAAAATTGAAATATAGTTCATCGACTGTGACTTGAAATAGAATTGTGATTTAAAGGTACTACTTTAAATTATTGCTATTTTCTTTTTCTTTAAAAATAGAAAGGTTTTATTACTAATGTTGTATTATACTGAATGATGCAAAGTCATCATTAATATGCATGTCAATTTGTATCATATAATATTATTTGTGTATGTGTACATTATTACAATTTTTACCCATTCTTTTAATATACACTGATCTTACTTTACAGTGTTGTATTTGCTATTTCACATATTAGTGAATGAACTTTTAGCATTTTTTTTTGAAAGACTTTGTGTACCTTTTGTCAGAAGAATGTAACCCATTATTATTTTTCTCATTATTTGAAGTTATATGCATGTTGTATATGTATATAATTTAGAAAATATTGGCTCAATGTGAAAATTATTAAATTTCTCCATCTTACCAATATTTTCTTTTGGGGAGGCCGGAGTAATATGTTGTGGTTACTTAGAACCACTGCCATATTTTTATTTAATTTCATTTAGAAAATATTTTTATTAATCTTGTATTCATTTAATTTTAATATTCGCATTCCAAAATTATTTTAATTCCCTTTTTTTCAACCTTCCCCTGTAAGTTTTTCTTTCTGGCATAGCATTTCATTCATTTTAAAATCATAAACGTCGTTTTGAAATCTATACTTCCTGTAAAAGAATTATCTGGAAAGTTCCATATCTTTCTATTTGTGAAGTCATATCCTTTTGTAGCTCCGCCCCTTAGCCAATAATATTTAAATCAGTTTAATTCGTAATTTCAAATTTCGTAACTCTTTACTACTGTTTGGCATCTTATCTCAGTGAAATCTATCAAATTTCCTCTTTTTAAAGCATTTTTTTATATACTTTAGCATTATATTTTACGCCAATGCAGGGCGCCTGTATGGTCGTTCCGCCAAAGTTGGCTTGTTTCAAGTATTATAGAAACCCCCCTTTACTCCTCTTCTCGGAGAGCTCGTGCGCATTCAGTGCAGTTGAGTTGTGATTTCAATGCAGAATGGCTGCTTTTGCCGTTCTGCGAAGAATTATGTTCGCACCTGCTTGAGTGCTCTGTCAACGAACGCAGAGAATGGGTGGATGCCTCTTCCCCTTCTACAAAAAAAAATAATAAACGGATTTCGTATCTACAGTAAGAAATATTAAAAGTGCAAGAATATTTCGGCTGCATAGTTTCGTCTTTTTTTGTGGCGAGATTCTTTGATCAGTTACTTCTGATTCTTCAGTAAAATGTGGATAAAAATTTTGTTGACGGCATTATTATTATTTTTATTCAAATGGTGCTTTTATTTGGAGTCGTAGAATTGTGATGCTAAAAAAATCATCTAAATGCCTGTGCCTCCATACTCCCCAAGGGAAAGAAATTATTTTATTTTATTTAGTAAGAACGTACAATGAACGTAGATTGTATGTGTCCATCATAAAAAAAGTACATCTAAAAGAATAAGATATGTACTCTATGATAATGCGCTATGTTCTGCAAGAAAAATTGCTTCATAAATAAAAAAATTTCAAGGAAGATTTGTCTTCTGTTTATTTCCTTTCTGCAAATGTCTCCATCATTTTCTGTTCTCTCGGGTCAATGCAGGTAATCCTTTTACCTTTTACTTTTTTATTCTCATTTACCAAATGTATGATACGTAAATTCAGATATTTTTTTTATTAATAACTGTTATGCCAAAGTGGTCTTTTGTGGCCACAACAAAAATGTTATAACACTATACGATCGATCCTAAAAAAATGATTAGGAATTTCAATATCCAAAATAACTTTACAATATTATTCTATCACCTCCTACCTCCAAAACACAACACTAATAACATTTTAAAATATGTATCCTTTTGTAAAGAATTGAGGTTGTTAATTTTCATCATTTTATTTCACAAACAGTCTGGGGAGGGGGGGGGGTCTTTATAAATGTTTATTTCAAATTATATATTTTTCATTAATATGCCAGAATGATTAAAGATTTCAAATTTATATTGCAATGTTAATTTTACTCCAAACCATTTTTTTATTATATCTGACGAAATTATATTTCTACTAGATTTGCAAATGGCCCTTAATTTGCAGCAAAAAATTTGCTCCAACTTTAAACAGCTATTACTCGGTCACTTTTAATCGTAGAAGAACGGGATTTTTTTTTTTTGTCTTACTTGTTAGTGTAACAGGAAAATTTTACTAAGTATAACTTTTAGGACCCGGGGGCCGTGTATAAAAATTTAAATTTCGTATTTTTTTAAGAAATGCTTCTATTGGCCCAAATCGCTTTTTAAATACTTCTTTACCTCGTTCAAAACATTTTGTAATTGGAACTATATGTCTATGACTAACGGTTTAGGAATTAACCACTGGACACCGTTGAGAGAGGATACCCTGTATAAGATTGCTAACAACAGAAAATATTTTAGTGTAAGAGCAAAGTTTGAAAGAAATTATCGAAAACGACTCATTATGTATGATATCTAATTAATAAATCGGAGAAAAACGATGTTTGCCTTATGTGCGTGACGTCACGAACCAGCAGTTTGCCTTATATTCGTAACGTCACAAACCAGTAATTTGCCTTTCAACTATAGAGGGTGGAGGTTGAGATTATTTGGTTCTGGATCACATTCAGGAAGCATGCGGTAACGATTAGGTACAGAATTCTTTGTTTTTGGAAACGTGTGGCCCTTCACTGCCTCCCTTTCCCGATTGAAAGGGAATAGCAACAGGTTTCGGAAATGCTTTTTTTTCTTTACTTGACAGATCTTTACATAATATTAGAGAAAAACTGAATTAATCATGCAAATAAAAAAGGAACGAGCAAAAAATAAAAGCTACCACCGTTACTCGCGGAACAAGTGAAATCTCCGGTCCCATCAACGCTTTTGGGAAGGGTTCCTCGATTATAGAAAATCTTACCAGAAAATTTTAAAAGCCTAATTCAATGAGTTAAAGTTGGTGATCAGCGGGACCTGGAAAGCTGGGGCGTTTAATAGGTTGGTGCACTGAATTGGTTTCGAACTCCTCAACCCAATATTTTCAAAAGCTATATAGGGCTTTTGTTTTATTCACTTTTAAATTAAATAGTATTATTTCAATTATTTTCAACATTCATGTTATTCGAAATTTTATAAAATGATTTTTTTAAGTTGAAAGACAAACATTATTTAAAATTATTTTTTGTATTGAAGAAGGAGCTTTGAAAATTAATTTAATTCGAAAATATTCACCGAAATTTCTTCGAAATATGATAGACTTTCATATGCCTATAATTTTGTGCACGGATATTGTAAGGAAATTTCTATGAAAAGTCTTGAATATTATAATCCATTAAAACTTCCATTCCTATAAAAAAGGTAGCGATAATAAAACAGGAATTATGGATGAGTAACAAGCCAGAAAATCTCAAGTTAATAATCTAGTTAATCCAGTTAAATAACGAACCAGTTTAATTCATTTATTTAGTTTTTTTCTAAAAGAAAAATTTTATTCTTTTCGGGGATCTAATTTGGATAAATTTATGCAAACAAAAATTACTTGAAAACAGTATAGTAGAAATAACAGCAAAGAAATCATAAAATAATCAATGTAATTTTTTTAATATAATGATGAAACAGACTGATGTCACATATCTAACCACTTAATTCTCACTCCCGTCATATTCACAGGCTGTGTCTTTTACTCAGTTTGTTTGATTCCCACCAGTTTTATAAGATAGTGTAATTGGCTTTATTTTATTATCGTTTTACCTGTCATTAAATAAGGTGAATATTTCGTTTTCAAAAAAGTGGTGCCAATAAGCAATTTGAATTTTTAAACCGTAATTTAATTCGAGCATTAAGGGGTTAAAAGAGTACATACATGAGAAAATAAAGAAAAAGCACACGACATTTAATTAGTTCTTAGAGTAAAAGTTTTAAATCTTACAGCACTAGAACGTTAGACGAAAAATGTGCGCAAAAATAACTGGAATACATTATAGTGAAAATAACTATAAGGGTTCCATAAAAAATAATGAATTTTTTAAATACTAATGTATTTTTTGACGTAAGGATGAAATTTCAGAATGTTTCCACTTATTTAAAAGTTTACCGGTACGAGAAAATAAAGAAAAAACAATCCTGCAACGAACTAAACATACGTCATTTTACTAAGACTAAAAAATAAATAAATTAACCCTACAATGCATAGTGTAGCCATTTGACGCACTTTAGTTTTCTCCTAAATCATGAATAAAATTTGACATGTGAGTTTTTTTTTATATTTTTTTTGTTCAACATACAGTTATTACATATTTTTTGTGGGGGTGAAGGAGATTGGGGAAAATAAAAATCATGCATTGTAGGGTTAATAAATTAAGTAAAGAAATAACACTGTTAATGTTTAAATAATCTTGTTATAAAAGTCAAAAAGTTCTGATAAAAAAGAAGAAAGTCGAATATTTGTATCAAATACAGCATATAAAATTGCTTCGCAAATTTTGCAATAGAATTTTATATTTATGAGTTTTTATCAAAAACTTATAAAAGAAGATTATATATATATATATATATATATATATATATATTAAAGTCTAAGAGAGTGTAATTAATAGATCTCAAAATTTATCCATGCGAATATGTGTACAGAATTGACAAATAATAGTGGTAAATAAACTGATATAAGATGCATGTTGTGAATTGATTACCACAGAGTTTCGTAATTTTAATAAATATAATTCAGCATAGAGTCCGTTATTATACATATACAAGGTGATTCTAAATAATGTGGTACCAAAATGAAAGGGCAAAACAGGCATATAGAAAGAATAAATGATCACATAAGAACATCCGGTCACAAGCGCCATCTAGGGCCGCTACAGGTGGTTTCAAATTATATGTAATACCAGAAGAATAAACAGAAATCATTCTATATCATTTTATTTATACTGTATTCCCACACTGTTACATATTTACGGCAAATACTACTACAGGAGATGCTCAAAGTTTTTGCCAAACCCCTGGAGACAGACATTACATCGACACTGCATGGACTGGTGCACCTTCTCCAACATATCCGTTTATCTCGAATACATCCTACTGCCGCAAGAATTCTTTCTACAAAAACTTCCTGTGATGAAACAGGTGTTTTGTAAACACGTCCTTTTTAAAAAAGCCCATAAGAAAAAATCTACAAGAGACAAATCTGGTGATTGTGGTGGCCATGCGATTAGTCCATGTCGACCAATCCAGCGCTCGGGAAATGTGGCCGGCAGTTGTGTGACAAAAGTGACAAAGTGTCAACAACTAACAAGCTTCCGACATTTATCTATGTATGTGAAATTTCTTTATGCTCTATTCTATACTTTTAACATCTATTCTTTGATTCGATTGTATTCTTTTCGAGTCAGAATATTCTCTCGAAATCGGTCGTTTGTATATGTCGTTGGAAATCGTTAGAATTTATTATTAAGGAAATAACAGTTTTTTTTTTAACTTTTTAAAATGTTAAATATGTCCGGCAGAATCTTTTCTTGATATGAAATGGAAACCTTCTTTTTTCGCTTTTATTACGGTAACACAAAACTGTGACTACTTCTCTAATTTTTATCGCCGAATATTACTTGCATGTTTTATATTAATGCAATATTATAATCTATGTAGCTATTCCTTTTCTTTTCTATTTAATCTAAACATTCATTTCAAAACAAATCTAGCGTCAACGGTGGTTCAGTGTAGCTTATTTCTACGAATAATCAACATTTTTTAAGGCACAAAACAAACATTTAATTACAAAACGGAACATAAAATTCTATTAACTGACATTCGACAGGTTACATATAAAGAATTCTAACGTCAACAAAAAGATTAATTTGTTTCAGTTCAAAAGTAGACAGTTCTAATTGAGCATGCGCTGGCTAATTAGCTGTTAGAAAATTAGCCGGAACATCCCGCCCGGCGTTGGACGGTTGTCCAACATCATCCTAAAATGACAAACGTACTGCTTTGGTAATATTTTGACGTAACATACCTGTAGAGGTCTTGAGATCAATTACACGGACATGTCCATCGTCACCTTTATAAGTTTTCACTGCATTTTTAATCTTTGAACTAGTGTCCACCTAGAAGAAAAAGGTAAAGAGTCTAAAATGGCATTATTTTCAGGAACATTCAAAAGAGAACCTCCAATGAGGAAATGACCAGGTGTTAGTGGTTGTAGATCATTAACATCTGCAGATAAGGGGGTCAACGGACGTGAATTCATAACTGCTTCAATTTGCGTCACAAGTGTTGACAGCTCTTCAAAATTTAAGATAGAGGATTTAGTTATCTTCAAGAGGATTCGCTTCATGGTTTTTCTATTCGATTCCCATAATCCGCCGAAATGTGGGGATGCAGGGGGTATGAAATTCCATTGAATTCGTTCTTCAGCACTAAATCGCTGAATTTCTTCCGAAGAACAGATTTGATAAAAGGATTTCAAAAGAGCACAAGTACCCTTAAAATTTGTGGCATTATCACTCCATATGACACAGGGTTTAGATCTTCGAGCAACGAATCTTCTCAAACAGGCTAAAAATGCTCCTGTGGTCAAGTCCGAAACAACTTCTAGATGAACGGCTTTGGTAGAAAAACAAATGAATATAGCAATATATGATTTTAGGGTTATCTTTGACCGTTTTAAATTAGGTTTTGTTATAATAGGACCTGCTAGATCAACGCCTGTTTTCTCAAATGGTCTAGATGGTACAATTCTATCACGGTGCAAGTCACCCATCAATTGTTGAAGAGTTTGTTGTTTTGTTCGAAGACAAGTCGCATACCTATTTATAATTTTCTTTACTTGGCTTTGACCAGATGGTATCCAATAAAATTGTCTCAATAAAGATAGAGTTGTCTGAGTACCTGAATGTAGGAATTCTTTATGGCAATAATCAATTAAAAGTTCGGTAAAATAGTGAGACTTTGGTAAAAGTATTTGATGTCTCTGCGATTCTGATAAATTAGAAAATTTCAGTCTTCCACCGACTCTTAACAGTCCATCTGCATCTAGAAAGACATTTAAGTTCAAAATCTTACTGTTATTTGGGAGTGGACGTTTTCCTTTAAACATCGAAATTCAGTTTGGAATGCGGAATTTTGAACAATCTTTATCAGTTTCTTGGTCGCATTCTGTAACTCAGAAGTATCTAAATAATCATATTTTCTAATTCCTGATTTCAATTTACAGTTCTTCAGAAATCTTAAACACCATGCAGCAATTCTTATTAACTTCATAAAAGAAGAATATCGATTAATCAAATCAGTGTTTAACTGATTTTCATTTACAATAGTTGATTTTACAACAGTGTTTTTCTTTAGTTCTAACTGATCTTTAACTTCAGAAATATCTAATTTATCAAATGTATTATCCAATTTTGGCCAAAGAGATCTGTCTTGCTTTAACCACTGGGGGCCTTCCCACCAAAGATGGTTATTTTTCAACTCTGAAACTTTCAAACCCCTAGTAACTAGATCGGCAGGATTATCTTTTCCAGGACAGTGGAACCAATTTAATGGATCACTAAGATTTCTGATTTACTTTATCCGGTTTCTGGCAAACATTTTAAATCTTTCTAGCTCACCTCTAATCCAAAAGAAAGTAATAGTAGAGTCGTTCCAAAAGTAGCAAGTTGCAGGAAAAGCTAATTCTTTAGCAATTTTATTACAAAGTCTAGCAGACAAAAGGGCTCCTAAAAGTTCCAGACGAGGTATAGATACAGTTTTTAAAGGGGCGACTCGACTTTTTGTTGCCACAAAACTAGTAACAATGTTCTTATTCTTTAACACTGCTCTAAGGTACACTACCGTACCATATGCCTTCCTTGAAGCATCTGAAAAACTATGTAATTCAAAATAATCAACTTCATCAAGGGCAATATCACCCAAATAATATCTGGGAATGCTAATACAATTTAGTTCTTTTATTTCTTCAAACCATTCATTCCATAAATTGTCTAAATGTTTGGGTAGGTTTTCATCCCAATCAAGTTCTAAACACCAAATTTCTTGAATTAAACATTTAATTCCAATAGTATAAGGACTTATAAATCCAATTGGGTCAAAAATTCGGCCAACAGTTTGCAATAAATAACGTTTAGTACTAAGTTTATTCGAGAGGAAATTTTCTAGATTTTCAGTCGTAAATGAAAACATGTCACTATTTGGGTCCCAAGCAACTTCTAAAACCTTGGAAGGTATCAAATTCTGATTAGTGAGATTTAAGTTATCAGAAATTTCATCAATATGTAAACCATATACTTTCCATTTCTCACGCAGTTCATGCGAGTTGGTTTTGAATTTTCTAAAAATCATACTAGCCTCTTGAAATATTTCATAGGCTTCCTTACTAATTTTAAATGCGTAATCAAGATTCGGTTGACTTGTTATAAAACCATCAACATACAACGATAAATTTAAAATTTCAAAAGATTCAGGAAATGTTTCTACACACCCTTGTAGATGATGCTTGATGGTAGCAGCCAGAAGAAAGGGACTCGATTTCACACCGAAAAGCACTCTCTTTAGTCTGAATATTTTAAATTCCTTACATGGAATATCAATCCATGGTTCATCGTCCCAAAAAAATCGTGTGAAGTCCCTATCTAGTTCATCAATCTCGATCTGCAAAAAAGCTGCTTTAATGTCCGCAGTAATTGCTATGGGGAAGTTTCTGAATTTGATTAAAAGGCTGAACAATTCGGGATTGAGATTTAATCCCGTATGTATACAATCATTTAGTGACAGTTCACCCTTAGCATGGGCACTTCCGTCAAAGACAATGCGAACTTTAGTGGTGGACTTATCTTCACGAATCACTGCTCTATGTGGTAAGCAAAATGAGTTTACATCAGATGTATTGTCAACAGGTTCGATAATATTGTCTGCTAAATAACTATCTAAAATAGCCTTATATTCTGAGAATAACAAAGGGTCATTTCTAAAGGTTTGTTCTCAATTTCAAAAATCTTCTGTATGCGACTTCGCGATTGTTATTAAGAGACATTTTCAAATTTGCCTTCCATGGAAATTTTACTTTATACCAGTTATCCTTAAAAACAATATTAGACTGAAAATCAGCCATAATGTCATCGTCCACATTACTAACATTTTGAGTTTCGGATTCAATTCCTAGACTTTCCAATTGCCAAAAATTTCTGATTTGATCGGATATATCCTTTCCTTCAACGATAATTTTCATACTGAACAATTCATTGGCTGACCCCGTATAACCCTGTAAGCACCAGCCAAAAAGGGTTTCAGTAGCTACGAGATTATTCTTTAGTCTTTTGATTCTGCCAGTTACAATATTATAATAATTATCAGTGCCGATTAAAACTGCAATTTGTTTACTAGTACATTCCACTAGTACTATCAACAAGTTGTAATCCTTTTAATTTATTGTAAGTTTTCCTAATGTATTTATCAGGAGTGGGTAAGCAAGCAGCGGAAATTTGATCTGTTTCCAGAGCTTCAACTTGTGTAAAGAGGGATGTTCTGTATTTACAAGGTTTACCTTTACTACATTATAAGTTTTCTCAGTTGCCCTTTCGGCTCCAAAAGCATAAACAGATAAGGTTTCTTTTCTAATAACCGGCAATTGTAATTTTTGTGAAATGTCACGAATTATAAATGTTCTCATGCTACCATTATTTAATAAGACACGAACTGGTTCATTATTATCATTTTTAGGATCTTTTATTATAACAGAACAAGTCTGCAAATATATGTTGCAATGCTAATTTTCATTCTGTACATTGCTAGTGGAATTGTTACCACGATGGGAAATAGATACGGCACTTTTATCAACGTTTATTTTGGAATCATTTCCAAATTGAAAACAAATAGCCCTATTATGTTTCTTACCGCAAATATCGCACATTTTGGTATTCTCACAGTCTTTAACTCTGTGCTTATACTGTAAACATAAAAAGCATCTTCCCTGCTTTTTTAGTATTTCTTTCTTCTTATCAATGGTTAAAGACTTGCACATTTTACTATTATGATCAACACTATTACAAAACAAACACGAATTCTTATTTACTGAAGCCATTAATTCAGTAGCTGGAATACTATTTTGTTTATATCCTTTAGTATTAAATTGATATCGCGGCTTACATTTCAATTGTTTATCTGTAAATTTTGGTCTATATTCAAATTTATTGTCATTAGAAAATGATTTCTTACCATCTAAGTCATGGATAGTTTATAACCGTTCTCTACTCTCAACTTCATTTTTAAGAAAACTCATAAGTTTATCTATATCCCACATTTCTCCTTCATTTAGATTTCTATTAAATTCTACGGTCAAATCTGGGGGTATTAACTTCAGTAAAATTGGGCAAAGTAACCCACTGTATGTATCAGGTTTTACACCTAACGACTCTAAGTTTCGAATTTGCATTAGACATTTATCGTATAAATTTCTTAATCCACCAGTGTCAGAAGAACTTTTCAAACCTTTCATATTTAATAAATTGTTTAAGTGAGCGTGTACGAGCATGTCATATCTACCATACCTTTGCTTTAAAAGCGATACGGCCGCTGCATAATTATTTTCAGATAATCCAAAACCATTAATCGTGTTTGCAGCTGCTCCTGCAACCAAACATTTCAAATACGTAAATGTTTCGATTTCTGTTAGATTTGGGTTTTTATCTATTGCTAACTCAAACTGGTTCCAAAATTCTAAAAATTTGTCTTGTTCGCCAAAAAATCGGTTTATTTGTAGCTTTGGTAATTTTACTCTTTTTAGTTCAGTAGCAGCATGACATGTTCGCACTGAATCAATGTTATTACTATGTGTAATATCTGCATTAGAAGATAAACTTTTAATTTTAAAGTTTAATTTATTTCTGTGACTTATTATTTTCTGGTTATATTCATCAATATTCAATATTTCGTTTTCGACATTTTTAGCATTTAAAAGGCTTAAAATGTTATTATCATGATCCTTAATAGTCTTGCATTTAACGTTTAACTTATCGACTAATTCTTGTAAATTTTCTAAAGAATATTCATTACACTGTAAAAAAAATTTTTGTAAAGTTACTAAAGTTTTTCTTGGAAACTGGGATTCCAGGAACTTTTCATGTAACGGCAACAACAAAAATTCCTGTAACAGACGCTGTTACAGGATTTTTTCTTGTTGCCGTTACATAAAAAGTTCCTGGAATCCCAGTTTCCTAGAAAAACTTTAGTAACTTCACAGATTTTTTTTTACAGTGTACTAGCTAAATGCTGTTCAATTTCTTCAAATAACTTATTTAATAAATTTCGATGCGTATCACTCATCGTTCGCTCTTTATTTTCGTTCATTTTCAAAAAATAAAATATAATAACAAAGATCAGCACTCACCAGTTCCAAATCGAAACAAAACAAAAATATTACGCAGTTATCTTTTCACATCTAGACTTGACGGCGCGATGCACCACAAATATTCGTTTTCTTTTCTACTTAATCTAAACATTCATTTCAAAACAAATCTAGCGTCAACGGTGGTTCAGTGTAGCTTATTTCTACGAATAATCAACATTTTTTAAGGCACAAAACAAACATTTAATTACAAAACGGAACATAAAAATATATTAACTGACATTCGACAGGTTACATCTAAAGAATTCTAACGTCAACAAAAAGATTAATTCGTTTCAGTTCAAAAGTAGACAGTTCTAATAGAGCATGCGCTGGCTAATTAGCTATTAGAAAATTAGCCGGAACAGTAGCATTTAATTTTTTTTACTCCTTTTTGGTGGGTATACAGTTGAATAAATTATCTGATACGAAATTAAATATCTAATTATATATTTACGAATTTGACATCTGAAAATTAAAATATCCATGATACTTTTGCATACAACTATAACAATATACGTAATCATCGTAAATTTACGTACATAACGATATTACAATTCAAATTTGGCGATGAAAATTAGCAAAGATTGTATAAAATATAAGTTTAGATAAGGGGGAGGGGAAGTAAAGATAAACATAAATGCCGCTTATCCATCAAGATAATTCAATATATATATATATATATAACCATTAATTAAACATTACCGACCATCATCAAAAACCGCAATGTGAATTGACAATATATATATTTTACTTTTTTTTAAACTCTTTTCCCCTTTTAAATCTTATTCAAATATTTGCATTTGAAACAAACGTTTTATTATTTCCGTAAAAAATTTTCACATTTTTAAAGATTACATTTTTAGCTTATTTTTAATTATTTACTAATATTGAAAACCCATTATTTACGTACACACAATAAAAGAAGAAAGGAAAAACGTTTTGTTGAAAATGTAGCCATTTTAATAAAGAAAGATCATATGAAGATAGAAGCTCAAAAGCAAGAATATTCCGTGGATGAAAAGTTTCTTCCCCCTTGTCACTATAGGCGCTGCGATCGACATCGCGTTACCATTATACTCTATGAAAGTGTCCAATCTTGTATGTTTATCTATAGAGTTATTGGTCTCTCTGAACATTTTGTTTTCTTCTGCTACGAAATCTTTCACTTCTTGACAAATCGTATGGTGTAAATTATATTCCGATACGACAATCTGTTAAAGTTTTATGAATTTTGAAAATCTGAAAATATATATAGGTCTCTTTCAACTATTTGTTTATATTGCCACGAAAACTCTGGCTCTTAGATCAGTGTTATTGTGCAAATCGCACTCTGATAAGACAATTTGTTATTTTTTTAGGAATTTTTGAAATGTGAATGGGATTGTGGGAAACTCTTTATATTAGGAGTTCAGAATCAAAGTTAATCAAGTCTATAAAACATTATATAGAGATATCTGAAAGCAAAGTTAATATATAAATAATATATAACTGTCTTCTATTTCCTTCAGAATCATAGGAGCCTAGCAACACTTGTTGTGCACATTTTCAAACTAGGGCATTTTTGGTTACGGCATCAAAACAATTATTTTCTATAGAGTAAGAATCTATCTCAAACTTGTTTGATAAAAAAATAGACTTGATTCACTTTGGTTCTAAACGCTTCATATATATAGGGTACCCCAAATATATTGAAATGAACTTCACATTTTTACCTATTGGAGAGACGTAGGCAATGTAAATCGCAAAAGTATTTTAAAAAAGGTTAGAATAAAGATTATTTAGATGAAATAGTCGAGCATTAATTGTCAAAAATTAAAATAGTCCTGCTCTGACAAGTACAACACTGGAAATTTCTTTCGTCGACGTCCAAAATTCCCCGAGATATGATACTTTGAAATTTAAGAAATTTCAGAGACTTAAGGCACTCATTTTTCTGTTTTTCTTCTGCGTCTGAAAATTTTCTCGGTCGCGATCAATTGCACATTAGACACAGTTTTTTCTTTTTTCTTTTCTTTTTCTTTTTTTTTCTTTTTTTTTTTTTTTTTTTTTTTTTTTTTTTACGAAGTCCTATTAATTCTATATTACAGCTATAAAACATCAGCTTCTTGACAGAGCATGAAATTTTTTTTTTTGTTTCAAACAATGATAACTTTGGTCTTCATCGATCACAATTGTCGCTGAGTAAAATTCGAAAAGTGATTGATATTGTTTCACTGACGTTCTAACACGCAGTCTGTAGTTTCTCGGTAGTTACAAATGATGCATTACCAAATGGAAATAAATATTATCTGTGCCATAATTGCGATTAATAGTAAATGTTCGCATCATCTTTTTTGAGTATGAACATATGTCATATAATTGCGAATCTTCCTCGAAACGTAGAAAAATTACACAAAATGTTCTGGGAAATGTTTTGTAGTTATTAGTTGAAATCTACTTATTTTAGAGCTTTTTTTCTATAGATATAATGAAAAAGTTGTCATGAGTTTTATTTGACCAAAAAGAATAAATCACTTTATTTTTATGAATCACTTTAGATAACTTTGAGAAAGGCATTTCTTACTATATTTTTTTGCAAAACTAATGAAAAAAAATGCATGACCATTATGTTACACAGCGAGGAAATTTCCCAAAACACTATCCAATCGTGCATCTTTTTCGAAACATAGAAAAATTATACAACGTATTCTAGGAAATTTTTTGTAGATATTGTCTGAAACCTACTTATTTTAGAGCTTTTATTGTACAAAAATTATGAAAAAGTTTTCACGAGTTTCATTTGACCAAAATAAATAAAACGCTTTATTGTTATGAATCCCTCTAGATAATTTTCAAAAAGTTATTTCTTACTATATTTTTTCTCTGCAAAACTAATGTTAAGAAATCATTGACTATTGTGTCACACAGTCGTGAAATTTCCCAAAACACTATCCAGTTCCTTTAAAATGTTACTCATCGGGCACAATTGCCCATAAGTGTATATCATTTAATAAATTATTGATTAATCGTAAAGGACTAGGTAGCGCAGTAGGCAGCGCGTCAGTCTCGTAATTAATCGTAAATAAAAATTGGTCCATATTTAGCTCATACTTATAGTAATGCTGAATATATAGAAATTTAAAATTCTCCATTTTTATACTAAAATTGACACTTTTTCGCTATACTTTTTGGTGTTTTATGATAAAACGTGTTTCAAAAAGTATGTAATCAGTTTTGATTGATATTATGTAAGGAATTTTATAAAAATGCTCTCGCATAATGAAAACATTCATATTTCCACAGGCATCTTTTGGGGAAAAGTTTTAAATTATTCCACAATAACTCGGAAAAATAAAAATTTTGAGAAACGATTTGTAACATTAATAATCTTATTTGCTTTATTATTAATTTTCTTTAAAAAAATCCGGTTTTATTATTTAATTATATCGCTGAATAAATGCATGAAACTAATTGAATTTTTACACTGAGATTAATAAAATACCCGTAAATTCTATGTTTCATAAATGAAGATTCCCATTTATTTAGTAACGCAATTCCCCATGCCAAGTATTATATTGGTTTTTAATAAGAACTCGGTAATGAAGAAAAAAATTCGAGTTTTGACTAGGATTTCATGATTTCCTGAAAATTCACGACTGTGCGTTGTACCTGTTAAGCACATTATGAAATTTATCGAACAATTATCCTATTCTTAGAGTTATTATTCTAAACGCACAAATCACCATATTAGTTAAATATAGTACGGGAGAGATGGACCGGTCAAATATTTCGTTAATGCGGCGTCCCACAGATGATACAACTATCTTAGTCAGACACTTAAAGATATTTTGTATGACATGCAACTTTTTGCTTCTCAAAAAGCTTAATATTTTTTCAGCAAAAAATCATTATTGCTTTTGGTAAGTCAAATAATTTTTTCGTATGGTTATAGTCATGCATTCAAAGGTTTTTGTTTGTATGTGATCTACGTAGTTTTAATGATGTAATCTCGGGGAACATTTAGGCTTCTAAATAACCTAAAATGGCGACGTAATATCTACAGTGTAGAGTCGGGTGGGTTATACTTGGGAGAAATGGACTATGTGTAGACGAGAGAGATGGACAGGGTTTACTGTTGGGAGGGATGGACCAAATACAATTTTGAATTTCAAATTTAGCTTTTTAAAGAGCTGAATTTAAAATACTAAGGGATTGTATTTTTCTGTTTTCGGGAAATGCCGACTACCTACACTGTAAAAAAAAATCTGTAGTACTAGAGATGTAAATTTACATGCTTACTAAACTTTCATCTGTAACTGTACGAAAAAATCTGCAAATCTACAAAACTAGTTTTTGTAAAGCTACAGAAATCTGTAACTTTATAAATGAATATGCCAAAATTTCAGTAATCTTACTAAAATATCATCTGTAATCCTGACTGCAGTTACATGAAAAGTTCTGGGCATCCCAGTTTCCTAAAAAATCCTTAGTAACCTTACAGATTTTTTGATTTGCAGCTCAAAAGTGTGTCTGTTACATGAATTTTTGTTGTTGCCGTTACATAAATAGTTCTAGGAATCCCAGTTTCCTAGAAAAACTTTAGTAACTTTACAGAATTTTTTAACACTGTACATTCGAAAAGTTTCTTTTCTGACATGGATATAAACATTCAAGAAATGTGTGATGAAGAGGATGACTATTTAGAAGATTGGAACGTAAACAAATGTGTGGGATACAGCGAAAATTACAATGAGACGAAACAAAAAGTAGATTGGAAACAGTGTGTTTCTTGTTTGCATTGGCACACTGTAAAAAAAAATCTGTAAAGTTACTAAAGTTTTTCTAGGAAACTGGGATTCCTAGAACTTTTTATGTAACGGCAACAACAAATATTCATGTAACAGACACACTTTTGCGCCGAAAATCAAAACATCTGTAAGGTTACTAAGAATTTTTTAGGAAACTGGGATGCCTAGAACTTTTCATGTAACTACAGCCAGGTTTACAGATAAAATTTTAGTAAGATTACTGCAATTTTAATAGATTCATTTGTAAAGTTACAGATTTTTGTAGCTTTACAAAAACTAGTTTTGTAGATTTGCAGCTTTTTTTGTACAGTTACAGATGACAGTTTAGTAAGCATGTAACTTTACATCTGTAGAGCTACAGAATTTTTTTTACAGTGCATGAAGGATGTTCACTGTTTGAAGTAACATGTGATAAGTGTGGGAAGAAATTAAATAGCAAGAAATAAGTTACTGCAAAACTATCTTAACGCATACTATATTACTCATTTTCATAAATAATGAATAAATATGTTAAAATATTCAGATTTCAAGAAATAAATTGTTTTTTTATAGGTATTTATTAAAAGATCGAATAATAATTCATGTAAACTTAATGTTCAGTAATTTTATTGTAAGTTAATTTAATTTTCATGTAATTAAAATAAGCTTTTATAAATATGTATATTTTATGTGCAACTATTTATAATATATGTGCAATTATTTCAATATTTTATTGTGGCCCATCTCACCCGGATTAGTCTAAGAGAGATTAACCAAAAATTAAAGTTTAAAAATTCTATATAAAAGAAATTCCTTTAAAGATATGAACTTCTGCATTAGGACTGTTTTGCAAAACATCATACTTTATACATATAGTATACTCTGAAAAGTAAAATATATGTAAATATGTGGCTTTTGGAGCGCGAAGAAAAAACTTGGTCCATCTCTCCCGTAATTACCCTATTAAGTATGGTATTTTTGTTGTGACAAAGTCTTTGAAATCAGGTATAGATGTCTGCATATTTTTATTATTTATTATTTATTATTTATATATTTTTTGCTGGCAGTTTTTTTCGCATACCCTCTGTACATTAAAATATTTGTCTGTTTAAAAGTAGATTTAATTTTGTTGGATCCGAAAAGTCATTTTTTTTTTTACAGTTTTTGCATCGCTAAAGTATGTGGGATATGTGTGAAATTATTTTGCATTATTCAAATTACTTATGACGTTACGGTCATTTCAAAAGATAACGGAGTGAGCTGAACAATGATAAAATTAACCCCTTAACTGCCGCAGGCGTATATATACGGCTTCAGGGAATACCTGCATATATTACAAAAAAGAGGAACTTTCATTACAGCGGGACAATTTTCACTAACAGAGCTGTGTTTTGCACATGTATAACATGTGCATTTTCTTACTGTTATTTCAGAAAACTAATCGCCGCCTTATTTAATTGTTATTAAATATTGTTAATTAAGGCACTGGAGATCGCGTCAGACTTCGTCGGCAGTTAAGGGGTTAAACTGAGCTAATTCTTCTCCAAACCAACTTTTTGCACACATGGTGCAACATAGCAATCGAATCAAACAACTAAATATCAAAATATGAGTTCAGTTGGAAAGAAAATTCTTTTTCGGGGACAGTGAACCTATTTAGTCCCTGAACTGTTTTGCCCGAGTGCCGCTGGGCAAAAAGAGTTTGCTATCTTCGATACTAAAAGCTTTTGGAAACACTTAATTTTAACTGTAATCTTTTGTTTGGTAAATGGCATACCTTTTTCGATTGTACAAGGTCAAATATTTTAGTTAAAAAAAAGTGGTGCCGGGTCCTTATTTTTAATTTATTGTGTTAAGAAAAAGGAAACAGTTAAGGGGTTATTGTTATCAAATTAACTGTTAAATATTTTTACTAGGACTTTAAAGTTGAAAAACGTGAAATCCTTAAGCCGATTTCCAAACAAGTACCATTTCAAAATTTTTTGGTCAATTTTAATAGAAATAACTTCAAAATCTCTAAAATATAATACGCTTTCATTCCCCGTATCATTTTTATGATTCGGATGACTCATGAGACATAATCCTGCACCGCGCAAAGTGCTGCACACTGCGTTGACGGGTTTTAAAGTAAATATACTAGTTTTTATAAACTTTTACTAACAAATGAATTCTTAAAATACAGAAGAATATACTTTTTAGTGGTGAAAATTCTAGAATCGTTCTATTCATCAATCATTGAGAAATAAAAACATCTGCTTTTGGTCGTACAAAGTGAAAAACCTCTTAACCGTGACACGAGCAAATCAATTATGTTGCTGAAATGTTGAAATGATTGACTACCACCAGAATCTACGAACAGAATCGAAACTCAGTTTTCGATATAATCTGAATGTTTAAACAGTTATAAATACCATGGAAAAATTGCATTAATAAATTCCCTTTTTTTAATTACAATATTTTAAATAACTTATAATTAAAAAGAAAGTTTAAATCATGAATTTTTAAATCATTTTTTTTTCTGAAATTGATAAAGTTGAAGTTTGTGAGGATTATAAATTTAAACGAATAATATTTTAATTTTAAAAAAAATTTCCACATAAACATTTGATCCTTCTTTGTATGATAAAGCCACACAAATCCTGTTTTCGTGTTCGGTTTCTTTTATTGATTTAAAAATATATTTATAATGCTTTAAATTTTTTTAGTACCTTTTTATTTTAAACATCTCATTCTTCATATATTCCTATTTTATCATGCTGAATATAAATATATTTACACTTTGAGAAAATTTGCATAACTACATAGTTTTAAAACAACAATGCTCTTAAACTGAGATTTAAAAATTTGAGAAATTCTAATTTAAAGTTTTCATTTTAACCAATTAAACTATGTGTAACTACACTATAAATTCAAGGAGTATTGCAAGTTTTGAATGCGATTCATTGATAGTGTATATCAAAATCGGGAAATCGATTTTTTGTATCTTTAAAAGCCCTTTCTCCTTAAAACAAAATCAATAATACAAGCAATGGAGCATTGAAACATTCTTGAAATTATATTTTCAAATAACTGCCGTGAGTCTTTCATTTTCATCTCTTTTTCATGATCTAAATTAAACTAGTAAAACATATTGGGGATATTCTAGACGCCTCTTCTACAAAATAAGTCTGATGGAAGTAAATTTTATGGTTTATATTCAGTGGAAACAGCTACAATATTTCTTTTACTGCAACAGAAAACAATTTTTGAGATACATTTTAGAGAATATAATGCGCAAGGGAATCACGTAAATAAAGCCTTTGAGTATATTTTCAGAAAATATTTATAAGATATTTACATTAATTTTATATTCCATATTTGTAAAATATTCAGTAAAATTATAAAAGTTGACGTAAGAGTCTTATTGAGTGTTTTAAACCATTTTTATTTGACCGAACACTTGAACCAATAGTTATATTTTCGAGGCGCATGAAAATTAGAGTTATTATAAACATATGAAAATAATATACCATTTACCATTTATATAATTTATCAAGGTAAACATAATGCATCATAAGAGCGAAAAAAAAGGTAAAAGCAATTAATTTTAACTTTTAAGAAAGCTTAAAGCATATTTTTTTTTATTTGTATTTGTTATCGATTAATATTTAATCCCTTGCGCTCTAGTGCTGTTAGCGGATATATGTCACTAGCCACCAGTGTTGCCGCATCTGGCAGATTTTTTTTCAGAAATTTTGAATTCACACCACAAAAGTTTAATTGGTAATTTTCTTTTACTTTATTTACGAAAAATCAATCATCTTCTAAAGCAAAATTAAGTCGAAACTTTCTGGTGAGAATTCGGAATGCCTAATTAAAAATTCAAGCAGATATCATGACGTACGCTGCGTCGTCATTGTCGCAAATGACCAAAATAACATGACGTTAGCTGCGTACGTTACAGAGCGCAAGAGTTAATCACATAATTGAATAAGTTGATGGTTTTCTTCAGAAATCCTTTTTAGAAGATCGAATTTTTCTGATTATTCCAATTATTCTGATTATTCTGATCTGATTATTCTGATGAGATCAATATTTATTTTTTATATACATTTCATTGCAGAAAAAATCTCTTTTCTGACATATGTAAGAATTGAATTTTATTTTTTCAAAATTTCCAGATTCACAGATCAGAGAAAGTAGCAGATTCAGAGAAACAGATCCAGATAAAGAACAGAAAATTAAGTAGATATATGTTGATAATTATTTTCTTTGCAATCTTATCCAATTTCTTATGTGAGACTCTGAGAACCACTACTTTCATAATCAATAATTTTTTGGAGAATGGTTCATTAAAAATAATCCACTATCTTCCCCCTTTAAAATGTGTGCTGTTCAAAAATTACCAACATGGATTATATAAAGTGACCATTAAGTCTGCCTGAAAACCCTTCAATAGATACTATGGAATAATGAACCCTAATAAAAATCCTTTATTTGACGTCATAAAGACATTTATGCCCTTATAAATTCATCAGCTATTAAAAGGCTCTCCGCAGCACTTCAACGTCAAGAGTACAAATAGAGCAAGCGAGACCCTACTACAGGAAGTTGCTTTTCGGTGCTCAAGAGAAACAGTCTCTGCCTACGAAATACAGCGGGAATAGCAGTCAAACTCTCTATCTGACTAATGCCAGTTTCTGGAAAAAAATTCCTTCGTAAGAAGTGATAGATCTCAAACCGAGAACTGTGTAAACCTGGGCTGCTTGCTCAATCTCCGTACCCGAACCCCTCTTCATAATTTACGTCTCTATACTAGAAACGTAAATCTGTTACAATACTAATTCTGAAAGTACGTGCATAAATGTGTAAATGTCCGTTTTCAGCAGTTAATAAACGTGCTTGTAGTAAAATAGCCATCTTTATGTTTTTACTGTGATACAAT
The DNA here is from genome assembly GCA_963932465.1 of Maratus speciosus. NCBI lineage: Eukaryota > Metazoa > Arthropoda > Arachnida > Araneae > Salticidae > Maratus > Maratus speciosus. The sequence continues at coordinate 84,083,435 of OZ010787.1, forward strand.
TATTTCAGGTAACACTTTTCTTAATGTTTCTCTCTTGTAAAATTTTCATGTACTAACGTACATGCAAACACCCGTAAAGGCATTTAACATCTAATCATGAGAATGTTTGTAGCTGAGCGAATATACAGGGTTATTACAAATGAATCATCGCGTTTTGATACTGTTGGGGAGATCCAGGTCCATTTACCGGAACCAACTTAACTACCCAAACATACCTTGAAAGTGGGGGGAAAATAATAATTGGGTAATGGGGTAATTACCCAAAAGAGTAAGAGAGGTTAACTACTCCTCAATTACTGAACCTGAAATACCTGAATTATTAAAGTGGGTATTTAAACATTACAATTTATAGACAAATATTTGTGATCCTAATTATATAATACTGGTCCTGGCTATTCCTGATAATTGAACTAACCTTAATTATCTTAAATTGAGGCGGGAGGAAACACATCTCCAAAACGCCCCAAGCTGCGTTGTGTAATTTTAGTGAAGAAATATCGTATAGACCGCGCAGTTATATCTAAATAAAATGTATCTAAACTACGCATAAATAGCATCATAAAGCAGACTGTTATCTGAAATAAAACTTACATTAAAGTAAAACAATGGACTCATGTTGTATTGAAAACATAGCCAAAAGTTAACAATAAACAAAAGGTTTATTTACAGTAATGTACATATTTACAAAATAATAAAATAAACAAAATAGAAGTGTGTCATAAGACACCAGCGTTCCAAAGAACGAAAATGAATTAGTAATTACATTAAATTTACTTTTTAAATTAACATTACAATTAATACTTAATTGCTTGAGTACCATAAATTGTACCTCCCTAATACAACATAAATTATTCAAACAATGGGAATACAAAAAGGTTAAAGAGGACATACCTTCTGTAGAGGGGGATCACTTGTGATTAAGGTCACACTTGAATCCTTGGCACATTGAGTGATCTTTTTTTTACACTCTCGGTGTCATTCACTACTTTAAAAACACTTAATGATGAAGTAAAGTCCGAGGACAGTTGACCATAGGGCCATCCCTTAACGGGAAAACACGACCCGAATAATTCGTCATCGTCGTAGAATTTCTTTTAAACTACTTAGGACATGGAAGCTGAACTCAATCATTTAAAAACCATCCCGGGTAAGAGAGCTGGAACGTGTCTCTGGAAAACATCATTCTGGAACTCAAACTGTACTCATTATTTTAAGACTGCATAGTTTTGGAGTTTTTATCGATCTCTTAAGTCGTCCTGGTTTAAGGACTTGAACCGACATCCATATTTTAAGCCTTCATGGTATAGGAACTTGAATCGATATATTTAAGACTTCCTGGTTTAGGAGTTTAAATCCATATCTATACTTTAAGTCTTCATAGCTTTGCAACTGGCATCGATCTCATATTTTTAAGTCTTCATGGTATAGAAACTTGAATCGATGTATATTTTAAGTCATCATGGTTCTGCAACTAACATCGATCTTATTGTAACTTCTTTCTTCAGTTACGACATCACCTCGTGATGACAATGTGGAGGAGGGTCCTCCGCCCCCTTCGTCGAATGATCGATCACCCTTGCTGACCCCCATTTCTTCCTTCGACCTGCAAACCTCTGATTCGGTGTTGCACTTTTTCAGGGCTATACGATACTCCGCCCCTTAAGCTTCAGCGATCTTGGTTTCTGGACCCCGAGTCTTCGCCTGTGTGGCCTGTTTTATTAGGTATCATAAATAAAGTAGTATCCCGTCATAAATACGACTTGGTATTTTATGTCAAGCTATTGTCAGGCTTGCAGACTCCGTGACTCGCTGAAAAGATCCCCTCTACAGATAGGACTCCTTGTGTGGTCCTACTCTTATTAAGACCTTATAACATAAATACATATATGAGTATATTTATATTAAATAATAATAATAATATTAATAATCAAAATACCTATATGTAAGACACACTCTAAATATATATATGCATTTTATAAAATAATAATAATAATCAAAATATATAAATAATAGTATTTTTTTATGACAATAAAATAAAATAATAACCTGCTGAAGTGGTATCAAGGGTATTTATGTAAGTTACATGATACACTTCCAGCATATCCCCTCGTTTTTATGGAAAAAAAATATTCATCAATAAATTTTTTTTTTCGGTACTCCAACCACTCTAGGTTGAGAGACAACGGTCTTTGTTGAAAGTAAGTCCTTTCACTACTCGACTGATCCGTTGCTGGCGACAACCCGTTGATCATGTAGGAATGAACCGCAGCTACACGCTGCTTATCTGTCTGCACTGCTGCAAGATCGTAACAGTCCTTAGTGTGTAAGTAAAGTTCAAAACAAAAGTCACACTGGTTGATCACAGTAGTATAGTAACACACACAATTGTCCTTGTGTAATATACCACTAAATGTAGATTCTGGACTGGTCATCACATTGTTCGTTATATGTAAACACTATAGTTCTGGTTCTACAGTTCTGTATACTTGTAGACAGGTGATGTATGTCACTAAATCACACACAAATTTTATTTTGTTTCCAAAAAAAAATTTCCTATCTACTTTAATAGCCAATGAAACACATAGCAATAATAATTTAGAATAATTCATAAGTCCGAAATTATTTACTAAATTAAAACATGTTTCTGACTTATTTTTCAAGTACAACATACAGTATGGCTTTTACATATGATTATCAATTAAAACGCATTATATAATACTAACAATAATTTCAATATGATACCCTACTGTATATATATACACTTTAACAAATTCACATGAAATATACCTTATTTCACAAGATTTAAACACTCTAAAATATACCTTCTTTTACATTATTTTATTTTCGAAAGTATGAATAATAATATTCATTTTCATAATACCTGTCACATTCTTTTCATGAAGTATTATCTATGATTAAAGAATTGCAGTACTAAAACCTAAAATAACTAGCTTACTAACTGCTTACAAAATCTGTAAGCCTGCTATTCTATTTATTTAATTCTTTCTTTTTTTTTTTCAAAAGAAAGATTTATTATTTAACTCTTATTTTATTTATTCAATATATACCTCAACACACATGTTAGATTTATTCATATCAACTACAGAATACGTAACCTTTATTACATTATTCAAAAGATAACCTTCAATCTCTTCCATTAAAGAGTAAGCGCATACAAACTCGTCATCGCTGTCATCTGTGAGTTATCTCAACTCTATCTCCAAAGGACGCGCTGCAGTTTATTTTTCCTGCATCTGAAAGGAACATAATCATCGTTATTTAGCAACCGTTAAATCACCTTTGGTTGACCCCTTAGAACTAACTGGATCAAGTCCGCTTATCTGCAAACCTACTAATCGCATTCACCCCCCTGACAAAAACGAGACGAGGGACGAGACGCGGACACAAGGATTACAAGATAGTTTACGTAGGTATGTAAAACCATATTTATACTGTAAAAATGACTATATTCAAATGCAATTTTATACTAGAATGAAATACTATTTATGAGCTTTCTAATGCTGTAAAAATTATTTTAATACGCCCATTATAAATACTAAAAATAAGTAAAAAAACTTCAATCCAAAAATAATGGTCAAGAATTCCCTTGATTCCAATCTGCGTGAAAACGAGGCGTAAGAAACCTGTTCTACGAAGAACTCTCCCGATAAATGAACAGCTACCGTACTCTCCGAAGACCTGAAATTATCTTTCCCCATATCAGTGAAATACCCACGTTATTTTATTTAAATATAAAGCCTGGTTAGCCCCAATTTTGCTATGCCCATGACTTATATACATGAAATAATAAATCTATTTTACTCGTCTCAAACATAAAATACTGTCCCATAAAAATCCACCAATTTAACCTTAATTGAGAAAAACCTTCCTATAACGGAATCCTGTTTTCCCAGATTAAAATGACACATTCTACTTAATGTGTACCGTAGATACTGTTGTACAGACCATTAGCCTTCCTTTTAACGTACTTAACTAATTCTGCAACAGGTGATACCAATAAACTAAAAAATCAAGCATATTCCTGAAACGGAAATCCCATCGCTGATTAAATGAGTAATTACGCTACCTGTGATATTTAAAACACTGCCTAGCCGGAAAAATTAGAAATTCAAATACCCTTATCTAATATCCGAACAGTAAATATCACCCAATACCTTGTATTTACTTTTAATACACTCTGAAAACGGGACATAACGTTACACTGTCTAAGACGGAAACACAATTCTACCTGCTGTTCTAACCTGACCAATTATAAATGAAGTATTTTACTTCCGTAACTAACCATCCTCTTTACATAATAAACTCCCTTTTAATAATTTATAATACGAATTTTAAAACTGTTAGCACCAAAAATAACCCGATTTTAAAATTTACTTTAGTAAACCAGAGAAAAAAAAAGTTTTATTTTAAAATTAAAATTATATCTAAACACTAACTTTTTACTTTTATTTCTTTGAAGTATTTTATTTCTTTATATAAACACACTTTCGCTTTTATTTTATTTTTTTATAGGCAAATAGAAGTACTCCAACGCAGCCGACTGACTGTCCATCCGAGTTTTCCGGAAAGGGCCCCTCGACCCGCGAACGTAGCACCAAACGCGGATGTTCAGCCTCAACCACCTTGGATTACCAAATTTACCAGGTAAATATTATTACTACTCTACACCTTACTTTTTTTTAATTACTTCACTGTTTTTAAAAGTGCTATTAATCCCGAAATTTATTTATTTTTAGTTCTTTTTTATTAGCGACTAAAAATTGCCAATTCTGGAAAAATTGGTGACTGGTATACACCTTCATTTATTTATTTTTATGCCTAATAATTTTTTTAAACCAATTGTTAAATTATATTTTAATAATCTAACCAAAATTTTAAGTTTAAATTTTATTTTTAAACTTTTGAATTTTATGAGTGCTAACGATAATTTATAATTAAATTATTTAATTATACCATTGCTTAAATGCATTTCATTTAAATCTAATTTATTTAAAATTTTCCTGCTAAATTAATTAATTTAACTAATTTTTAATTTAAATTTAATTAGCAAAAATAAAACATTCATTAAAACCTAAAATGTTTTTTATATATATTTTTTTTAATTTTGCCTACCTGCAATTTACAAAATTTATTTATTTATTCTGCATAGAATTTGCTCAAATAAATAAAAATACGCTCAAAAAAAATTTTTTTTTGCTGAATTCGTTATCAGAATTCCGAACTTTATTTAAAACTAAAACCTTCATTCTAATATTTTACTTATTACTTTTTTAACCTTCTAAAAAAAATTTTATTTTATTTATTTTATTTATTCTAAATTTTAATCCTAATTTAGAATATTTTCTTTATTTATTTATTCAGTTTCTATGTTAATAGCGAGCCTAAAATAAATTAACTTTTCGTTAAATAAATGGCTAAACGCTACAAACCTTATATAAACTCTACCATTTTTTTAATTTAATTTTCTTTTATTCAATAAACTCATTTATTTTAACCTCATTAACGCTAATATATGCGCCGTACCAAAGAATAGTCATTGTACTTTAAAATACGTAACTTCTACCAAATCCAAGATAATGATATTTCGCTGGTTTTTCTTGCAGATAATGACATATGTCGAAGAATTAAATTATGGGAGGCCCATACACCCAATGTAAATTATGTCGCCCAAACGACACCTCGGGAGACCACCCCTCTACGCTGCACCTTGTAAGTACACCTACTAAAATCACTATCTTACTATATATGCATGAATCACTATCCTGTCTGCAGTAAACTCCGCCCACAGTCTGGGCTAGCACGTCTACTCCCTGTTGTTTACCAACATGTCCTTTTAAAATTTTGGCACGAAAGTCGTTTTGATAACAACATACCACTTTGTGCCTTTGCACCAAAACCAATTTTAAAGTTTAAT